>OZ005649.1:333826502-334169002 GCA_963930645.1 Salticus scenicus
GATTTTTTATTTTTTAATTCACATGCAGCATATGAAAAACAGTTCGTCTAAAAAATATTTTTGTTTTAATCAATTATATGTCACATGAAAGCTTTTTAACAAAACGGTGAATATGTTTAATGAAGTGTTTTATTAAAAAACATATTAGGCAAAAGAAAGGGTAATATTCAGCAATTGTGACTGTTAAACTAATTAGTCTTAATTCCTGCACGTGTACAGATGTGCATATAATAGTAATAAATTGCTTTTAAATTGTAAGTTACTGTAAATAACTTTTTTTTCAGATATGACTGTTAAACTAAATACTTTTAATGCTTGTATTCACACAAATGTGCATACAATTGTAGTAAACTTATCTTAAACGTTAAGGTACTGTAAAGAATTTTTTTTTCAATTATGACTGTTAAATTAAATAATTTTAATGCTTGCCTATTCCCAGATGCGCATACAATAGTAATAAACTTCTTTTAAACGTAAAGTTACTGTAAAGAGTTTTTCAAAAAAAAAAAAAAAAAAAAAAAAAATTGAAAAGTGCTTTGCATAATACAAACATTTAGAAAAATAATGATATACATTATTATGCAGAAGAAATTGTCATGTGTTTTAAAATATCTGAATGTTAGTTATTTCATGGTTTATTTTACAGAGAAAAATGTTTCTGAAATGTTATTATTTATTCGTATTTAGCATTATAATGGATATGTCGTAAATCCAAACAGAACAAGCATTTAATGCTAAATTGTAAGTCTTTAAAAAATTTTTTTCAAAAAGAAATTTTATTATCATACTTTCTTTTAGCATTTTCAGAAAATCTGCACAAACAAGTCGTGTAAATTTCAAAACTTACTCTAACAAAACATAGTTTTGAATTCAAAATATTTTTTTATTGACTCACAAGAGATTAATATTAAGAAAAAATTTCTTATATATTTTTATTTTTATTTATTTATTTCAATTATTTGTATGTTACGTGAAGATCCGCTAACAAAAATGTTAAATAGATTTCGAGGAATATTTTATGAGAAAACTATTGTTTACGAAAGAAGTAATTGAACAATTTTAATGATTATTTTAAGAATTTTAAGCCTTTTACTGGATGCATCTTTTTGCAGTAGTAAATTTAGCATAGCTGAATTCCTTGTAAGCATTTAATAAATGAAATTGACGCTTTTAATTAATTTACAAAAAAATTACCTTTTATCTTTCGTTTAACTCAAAGCTTTTAGGCCCGATACCGTGCCGTCCTCAGGAGTAAAAAACTTCTGTTCTTTGCACTGGACTGCTGTTCCTTTAAGATTTGGCGCCATTTGCTATCCAAATTCTGATTGAGTTCCACGTCATTGCAAAAAGACTAACATGACTAACTTGATTAAGTTCCATAAAGTTTTAAACTGTTTGGTATTTATTTCATCATGTACAAAGCTAAACTTTATGCAAAATGGAAAAACTATCACAAAAAAACATATTCATATTGACAAGCACAGAAGATTTTTAGAAGATTGTAAACATTTTAACAAGATAAAACCAAAACTAACGTGAATTCTAAGATAAATATTGACTTCTATAGTACTAAAAAGTTAGCTAACTACCATGACTGTGATTACGAAACGTAATGCGTGAAACCATCGAAATGCTGACTAATCCTGACAGTTGCAAAGATGCGGTGTCCAATCAGAAATCGGACAGCACATGGTGCCAAATCTTAAAGGAACAGCCATCGACTAGTTATTAGAGTAGATCCCTTACTAGTAACATTTTTGTTTCTGAACATCACATCCCCAACATTCCATCAGTTCATTTGCCAAACAGATTTTTCTACAGCCAAACCGACATTCCATTTCGACCAAAGCAAGTTTCCTCCACCTTTGTTATATTTCGATTTGGGATAAATTAAACACAAACCTCAACCTACAATAGCTGAAATGAAAAGCAAGTAATCTAATCCAGGTTATTGACTGAAAGCTGTTCTCTTTAACTTTTCTTTGGAGTTTTGGTAGTAAGAGGAACAAAGTGTTTAAAACATGCAAAATACCAAGAATCAGTTGCCAAGAAAGCGATTATCGCCAAAAGAAGGCGCAAAACTCGCAGTGATGTTCGCAGAATTTTTCTCCAAAGCTAGTATAGGGAATCCGTACTGTACTTCTATCACTACTGAATGGGAACAACAGTCGAGGGTTGAGTGCAAGCACAGGCGTTTTCAATTCCTGAAGACGACCCGGTATCGGGTTGAAAAGCTTTGGGTTAGAACAATAAAAGGTTTAATTATGTAACTGTTTGTTTAAAAATCTTCAAATTTTATAAATGCCGCTGAAATTTACGCAACAATGAATTTTTATTTACCTTGCATTACATAATTATTCGTAAAATGATATTGAAATATCAAATTGTAGAATTGAGAAGCTCGAGTGCTTTTTCTTACTTTTCCCAAAAAGAATGTTTCAAAAATATGTTATTTATTCATATTAATTATTATAATGTTTCCATAGTAAATCCAAACGCAAAAAGAATTTGACGATGAACACATAAAAAGATGTATTCAAAAAGAATTTAAAAAAATCATCATAAGCAAGTCTTATAAACTGAAAAAATTTCACCAATATAACATACTTTGTTATAAAAATTTTTATTGATGCACAGAAATTTGTATTAATAACAGTTATTATACCTATTTATTTAAAGTACTATTATCATATGTATGGCACACACATTCTTCAAAAAAAAAACAAAAACAATAAAACAATTTCAAGAAATATTTTACTAGAACTTTTTTCTTTTTAAAAAAATATTATAATAAAGCCTTTTATTGCTTGCATTTTCACATAGCAAATGTAATAGCAATGTATTTCTTTAAACATATAAGTAACTAAAAGTAACGTTTTAATTTCTACAGCAATAAAATATACACTATCTTTGCATTACAGAAACATTTAGAAAATGATATCGAAATATCGAATTACAGAAATAAGAACTTGAGCGCTTTTAAATAGATGTATTCGCATTATTTCATATTTACCATACAGAGAAAATATTACTAAAACATGTTATTTAATCCTATCCATTATTATAATGTTACTGTAATAAATCCAAACACAGAAACGCATACTAATGTTTCTGTAGTAAATTCAAACATAAATTCTGAAGCCTCAGAATTTTCCTAAATTTAGCTGAGTTTCTGAAAATCACATTAAGGTAGAACACGGCAGTACATTTTGAAATGACTGCACGTCTGAATATTGAGTTTAGCTTTGCATAAACTTACCCAATTTGAAGTTGAATATAAACTAATTGCATGGATTGGGGAGAATTCATGGAAGTGCATACATTAAATATATACTTTTCTTCATTATAAGAATAAATAAGCTTTAATGAAGTAAAAGGCAGTACTTAATGAAAGTGCTTTTCTATATTTATTTCATGTATAGGAATATAGATTTATCGAGTAGCTGCATCAAAATGTTACAAAGGTATCTTCGTGAAACATTTTAAATATTAAAAATGTATTTAGATATAACTCAGTTAAAATTAAATTTTTTATTTGATCATGATTATAAAATCTACTACAAATATATAGAAAAATTGTAGAAAATGGTTAAGAAATTTTAAAGTTAGATTAAATGAAATATTTTACTTATTTTAGTATTTACTGAAAGATTTTATATAATCTATTCTTTAGATTTTTTTCTAATATCTGTTTTTGTAATATTATTAAGTTAGGATAAAATTAATATTGAATAATTAGTAATTTTGATTATATATATATATATATATTTTTTTTTTCTTTATAATTGACTTACTTTATGATAATGTTAAATCCTAAGGCGTGATGTATTTTTCTCAAAATATAAATATTTCAACTGCAAAAAAATATTTTCGGTTGAATTATAACCTTCTTGTTCCAATACAAAAAACTGCAGAAGAAACCATTTAAAACCTTTTTTAACGTAGCCCAATAAATTACCACACAGAGAATCTTACAATTTTGAAAAGAGAATTTAAATATGAATTAGAAAATCTTTACTTCCTGTATGTGTTTATAAAAACTTAATTTGTATGGTTGTTTTGTAAATTGTTCTTTCTGAATTGATTTCACCGATAATTTAATTTCTTCCTTCATGGGCAAAGACAACAATTTCCATAAATACAGATACTAACCTTCAAAGGATTTCACACTCAGTTCTATGTAAAAATAGATTTGCAGTTGCAATGGAAACAAAGTATCACTAAGTCTGCATTGACGATAAATTTAGCGATCTGACGACCAAATTTGGTAAGAAATTCTAATTTAGGGTTGCGAAATCTGAATATTTATCTTCAAAAAGATTTTTGAAAATTTTCGGAATTGTGCATTTTTTCAGGGTGCTGAAAATTAACTCGCACCTCCGTCAAATCATCTCCGAAGATATAAAAGAAATTCCTCTTTGGGCGTTTCAGTTTGTGTTCAGATATCATCCCGAGATTGAAACTGCTAATCGTCGTTCCTGAACAAGCAATATTCTTGCTACTCAGTATATAATTATACATAAATATATATATATATATGTGCAGGGCTCGAAATTAACAGTACTCCATTGGACCGGACCACTATTCATCGGCTGTTTCAATAGACTGTTTCAAAGAACGAGCAAAATATAAATTCAAGCGGTCCACCGAATCATTGAAGCTTTTCAGTTTTTTTTTTTTTTTTTTTTTTTTTTTTTTTGTACACTATCTACCAATTAGTATTTGTACAGTTTTGAATTTAGACATTTTGTCAAATATCTAGAAAAGTTCTTTAGGAATCATCTTGAAACTTTGGTAGTGAAAAGAACATGTTATACCTCATATGTTTCAGCGAAACTTAATGTCCTGAAGAGGAAAGGGACATCAGGAAAAAATTAAATAAATGTCAAAATGTTTTGGATCACCCTGTAAAAAGTAACGTTTGAAATGCGTTTTCGCTGTAGCATGTGGTTATGAGGACCTTACTCCCTATCTATATTAATTTTTATGAGTATATCTACCACTATCTACCAATAAGTATTTAGACACTTTAAAATTTAGATATTTTTTCAAATATCTGCAAAAAATCTTTAGACATTAACTTGAAGTTTTGGAAATAAGAACATGTTATACCTCTTAAAGTTCAGTAAAAATTTTCTCCTTAAGAGGAAAAGGGGACCAGTAAAAATTACACAAAAGTCAAAATATTTTGGATTACCCTGTAAAACCTAATGCTTGAAATGCGTTTTTGCTGTAGCATCTATAATAATAAAAGAAGATGTCTGTCTCTCTGTCTGTCTGTCTGAGCATCTATACGTTCAGCCCCTACTGAACACAGAACTACAAAATTTGACATACGGGTGCTCAGAAGCCTCCTCGAGTGCATAGTGAAAAAATAATTTAAAAATTTTAATTAGTTCCGGAGATATTAATTAAAACGTCGACCAATGCCTAATTAAAAAGTGAGCGGATCGTAATTTTCGCCCTTCAGCGTGTTCCTCAAAAGAGAAAGCAGAGAGAGAGAAATTTCGCGGGTTTTTCTAAAGCGATCGCTGCCCATCTGTTGGAAATATCAAAAATACACCTGTACCACGAGAAAGAACATTTATTACCGATTCTTACGGTTCAATTTTTTTTTTTTTAAATACGGATTTTTTATATTAAAAAAAAAAAGTTTTAAAAAGGGTCGAAAATTTCTCTTTTTCTCGATTGTCTTTTTTGAAACGCCCTGTACGACCGAGTAACTGTTCCATTTCTTAACAACTGGTATATTTGGAAAGGACATTTAATCCTCTTTCGAACCATATAAACATTTTTACAAAATACGGATTAGCGATCCATATTTTTAGATTTTACGAAACATCGATGTTTTCACAAAACATTTTATAACTCAAAAGCGTTTAGAGATAAATCATTTCTTTTTTTTTTTTTTTTTTTTTTTTTTTTTTTTTTTTTTTTGTATATAGAACTCGCTTCAACAATTCAATACCCAAAAGATTGAGAGAAAATTTCAAAAACTGAATGAGCTATAATTTTTTTAATTTTCAGTATCGCGGCAGTTTTCGATGAAATTCTGAATCGACGTTTCTGAACTCTTGCGACTGACCTTGACAGAGAAGAGAGAATAAGATTCTTCAGTGCCAGGTGCTAGAGGTCGGGAAAAAGTTGCTTTTCGTTTTTCGGCCACGTGACAAAGTATACTGGAAATAAAAAAAACAGTTTTTGAATTTTTTGTATTTCAAATCGATCAAAAGCAGAACTTCGAAATTGCCCGTCATTATGGCTCACCTGTATGCAGTTAAAAAATCTAAAGTATAGCTTTAAAAATATAATAAATAGACATATTAAATTTATTTAAATTCATTTTTATTTCATCTGTTAATGACACCATTCACCAATTTCAGCTGTTAATGAGTTACTTTTAACAGAATAATATTGATTTCCGCCACCCACATTTTTTTTTATGAATTCGGTTGTAAAAAAGCAGTTTTGGAATTGCCACCGAGCGGGACTTAGCTAAAGTCAGAAATTTGAAAGATCATAATATGGTGAGCGAACAGGCTGTTTCAGATATTGAAAAGGGAAGAGGGCGCCGAAGGCGCTACCGCACGGGAATTTACTGCGCTTTCAATAAGCTATTTTCACGATATATCGATAAGCTGTTATTACACCTGAAACGGGAAAAAGGCGCCGCAGGCGCCACCGAGCGGGAGTTTCGTAAAGTCGGATTTTTCAGGGATCGCGAACCAGCTGGTCGCCGAAGGCAGCTAGTGTTTTTATAAAACTTCATAAATATCTATATAAATTTTTATGAGGCTACCACATATATTCCTGGAGATATAAGGATTTCTTTAAAAATTTGCAAAAGAAATTTCCACTTTTTTAATTATAACACGTAGGGTATTAGACTCAGTGCAAAGCCATTTTTAGAAAGCTTAATGTACTGCATTAGACACAGCAAGCTGGAATCAGTATGCAAAAATGTTAAATATCTTTCGAAATATGAACATTTATACTAAGCAATATTTAACTATGCATGGCCTAGCTTAAAAAAAAAAATCATAGCCAAAAGTACTGATCCTTTTATATGAAAACCCCAAACAAATATCGTGTAAATTCAAAAATTTATGGGAGATAGAATCAACAGAATTTCAGTCCTTAAAAAAAAAAAAAAAAAAAAACAAAAGAAAGAAAGGGAGATGATAGGGGATTTCATGAATATTTATTTACAATCAGCAAACAGTGCATTAACATAGGGCATTAATTGAATGAAAATTAAAATGTGAGAAAAAGCCATTATATTTTAGCTTTTATTTTGAGAGAACTGAAATTCTGTTCATTTTTCTCAAATTACCATTGAACTTAGTAATTGAAATATATGAAGTGTTTTTACAATTCGTAAAAAGAACTGTTTAAGCAATAAAGACTTATAGAGTTAACAATTTTTGTTTTAAAAAATAATAGCAATAAAATTTAAAAATTAAGTAAGTATTATCTGGCGTACATTATAATTTAGTTAATAATAATATTAAAATAACTCCATGAACTCCATTAAGTAATATAAGGTTAAAAAACTGCTCAAAAACATTTTACTTATCCATTGTAAAAAATATTTTAAGCATGTAAATAAATAATATTTTTTTAAAATATTAAAAATAACATTCGAAGTAAAAGTTTACATAAAGTCTGTACGATAAAGAGCAGAATATTTGAAGTTAACGGGAAAACTTATACACACTGCATCACTGAAGAGTTTTTCCATCGTATAAATAAATAGAGCTGTGTAAGCTTCTCTTTTGAAAATATTTAAAAGAGTTGTAATGAAAAATTATAAATTTAAACTTTTTTTGAATTGAATCGTTCGAAACAGAAAGCATTGAATTTTTACTTTACTACACTCTTTAATGAAATAATATAATTAGTGATCAAAGTTTAAAGAAAATTTAATTAATCAGATATTTTTTATCGTGAAAATTTAATACAGTTTAAATACTTTTAAGTGCATTTTCTTTTTCAAGTGCACATAAGATCTTACATGAGTTTTCCATCTTAATTTGTTTGTATAAAAAATATCTTGTTGAAAATTCTTAATGAAATTAATTTTAAATTATATTCATTCAATATTTTATCGCAAAAAATCTTCTGGAGAACTTCGGCATAATTCAATTAAGAAGACGGTACTTAAAAATCTTGTAAACTAATGGAAAGTTTTATAAAAAACAGTGTTTTCAAAGTATCTTAACAAGTCCATTAAAATGTTGAAGATTTTAAATTTCTCTTATATTTTATGCATTACTGAAACGTTTGTAGTTAACAGATTTCGAAATTATAATTTGTTTTATGCATTCTTTATGTATCTAATAATAACAATGTGGTTAATGTTAAATATTAAAAGAAATCTGAAAATATGCTTAATACTTCTATTTCTTAATATTTTCACTGCAAATACATATTTGTTTTGTTGGAATATATTTAATGATTAAACAAAATTTTCATTAATGAATTAAAATTTAAAAAAAAAAAAAAAAAAAAAAAAAAAAACTTTTTTTGAGATATTTCAGCATTTAATAAGGGATTTTTTTTTTTTTTTTTTTTTTTTTTTTTTTTTTTTAGCATAAAATAACCATTTTTCTTTTAAATGAATATGAAATAATTTTATTTTAAACTTAGAAAGAGATTTAAATAAATTTACGTATATTTAAATAAATTTACATATACTTACATAATTTAAATAAATTTACATATATTTACATAATTTAAATAAATTTACATATATTTACATATATTGTGTATGAGAGATGAACTAATAATTTGTACTTGAAAATAAATCTAAAATTTTATTCAGGGAAAAACTAGTGTGGAACTAGTGTGGAGTTTAAATGTGCATTCTGTATATAAAAATACACGTATTATGTAGCTTCAGGCTTACCCTAGAGCCCTGTATTAGCCAAATTCATCTTCCTTTATATTCCTTTCAATAAAACAAAACAATATATATATATATATATATATATATATATTGAATGTATGCGATTGATATTTTCCCACCCAAATTAAATGAAGAGATCACTGCAGGAAATATATAAAAAAAGCACTAAAAACTTTTTAAATTCTAATTAGCTTTATCACTTTCTACTTTAAACAGTTACGTAATCAATTTTTCTATGGCGGTAATAATTGAGTGACATACATCTTGAATATTCACAAACAATAATCTTACGTGTGCATAAAGATCATTGCGTATTTCAGGTATATATTTTAGCTTCATAATCACTTTAGTAGTAAACACACATAAACTATTCTTTATGATAATTACTCTTTAAATACTATAGTTAAAAATATTAATTTTGAAGTACATCTCTCAAGTGAACATGGAATCTAGATAAAACATGCATTATTGTTCTTTTTTTAAAACGGTAAATGCTACTTTTAACTGTTAATTATTGAATGACCAATGATATTTTTGTAGTATTAAAAATAAAGTTTAGTCTTTAACCAGGAAAGTGGACCCAATTTAGGGTAATTTCGATGCAATGAATATTTAAAAAAAAATGGTAAAAAGATTCACCATTTTAATAGTACTAAAATAATCACACCGTTTAATATTATTATAATAGAACTATTAAAATAATGAAGCTTAGCAAAAAAATTCCCATGGCAATATATAACATAAATTGGCACAATTTTTCGAATGAAAAGTTGCATTCTTTTTAACAGTGCACATGTTTTTCTTTTCTTTTTTTTTTTTTAAAGCTATAGCAGAAATTTAAAAAGAAATATGAATTTAGAAATTTTTCAATATTAGCTTTTAATAAGTTATTAATGAAAACAAAGCAGGACACTTTGGTCCAGTTGTTTTGATCCTGTCGTTTCGGTCCCTGGTCATTTAGGTTCCGAGACATTTTGGTCCCGCTATTTTTTCGCGAACTTTTAAGTATATATCGATTTTTTAATTTGATTGCATATTTGTTGATATGGGAGAAATGAATTGCTTTTAGAATATGTTTAATTAAGGAATGCCAACTAGGTAAATATGAAACATTTACATTACGATTGTTCCTTAGCGGTTTAGATGCGGAGAATTACAGTCCCGTTGATATTTACAAATATTTAAGTATATTTAAACTTTTTTATGTAATTGCAGAATTTCCTCATAAAGCAGAAAAAAGTCTTTTTATTTATTTAATTTTTTTTAAATTCAGATTTTTTATTACTACTTTTGATTTCAATATGTATTAATTGATTAACTTTATCATTTCTGTTTGTATTTTATATTGATGTATTTATGAATACATATGATATGCCACTGTAAAATTTGTGAAATAAATAAAGACATAAGTGGATTGACACGCTAACTCCTTCCACGTAGGGCAACTGGAAACTCATTTCAAGCATTTTTTTCCTTTAAACAATCTTCAGCTGTGGCTAAAAGTTAGCAATCTTGAAAAAAAAAAAAAAAAAAAATCTGGAGTGACTCCACTCAAATTTCCGAACATTGAGTAATTAATGGTTTTGTGGATAAAGTAATGAAAGAGGAGTTGTTAAATAAAGAAAAGAGAAAAAATCATAATAGAGTGTTTGAGTATTTTCTCTATATAATACGCGATGTTTTATTTAGCGCTACTGAACTTTGAGCCCATAGATCATAATGATAAAGAATTCTTCGTTGTATCCCTGTTAAAATCTATAAATGCTAGTTTAACCAAAACGCTTGCTTATAGTTAGTGCAACAGTAATTTATAATGCTCAGATAAATTTTCATCTCAATTGAATAAGGCGTTTAGACGCTATCGCACCCTTAAAAATTTGGTCCCATAGACCATAATGATAAAGAATTTTTCTTTGTGTCCCTGTAAAAAAAACTGTAAGTGCTAAATTCACCAAAATCTATACAGTTCATTAAACTGTGAACTGTAATATGCGTACAAATTTTTTGATCAGTTTAATAAGGCGTTTAGACGCTATCACACTTTAAAAAATTTGGCCCCATAGGCCGTAATGAAAAAAATCTTTCTTGGTGTCCCTGTAAAAAAACTATAAGTGCTAGATTCACTAAAATCAATAGGGTTCGTGCTACGGTGACTTACAACATGCATACCAACTTTAAGCTCATTCGAGCAAAGCATTTAGACGCAAGCGTGTTCAATCACACACATACACACACACATACATACATACTTCATCTTAAAAATAGTGAAAATGGACTCAGGGGACCTCAAAACATATAGAAACATCGAAATTTCAAATTCTGACTTTTGACATGATTACAATACTTTTCGTACATATGTATGTTCGGAAAGTAAAAAAGTACAAAAAAGAAATTATGCAAAACAAAAGAAATTATTGCAATAACGCTATACAACACTAAGGAATAAAAAATTAAATATTTTCTTTTATACTTGAATTGTAGTAACTTTAAATTATTAAAAGTTCTGCAAATTCAAAGAAAAATATGTCGGGTTGTCGTAAACACTTTATTCTCATTTTATCTAAGACTGTCGAAATTTTAACTGAAAATAAAATATGACACTATAAAATTGCAACTGATATAACACAACTTGTAATTCTTACAATGCGATTTTATAGCATAAGTTACGTAGAACCCCGCATCTGTATTTATGTTCAAACTTAATAAACTTTAATGTTAAACAAATTCACATGTCCTACAAACGTTAATCCAGAAATATTTGAAATAATTTCAAAACACTGCATTTTTAGTATGCCATCGGATATAATAAAAGCTATAAAAATGAATATAAATGGCTGTATAGATTTAACAAGACATAAACCTTTCTAATCTTGCTTCTTTTCGGGCCCTTTCCTTAAGCATGGCTATTACTCGATATATTTTCCTTTTAATTTGTATAACTTTGCATATTTTTTGCAATAAATGTAATGAGGGCTTAGTAAAAACACCGAATATATCAACAAATTCATATGACATAGTTACCCGCTCAAGTTTAGCAGATCTGTAATATTAAATCCCGAGATCATTATTTACATTTCGTGCATCATCTTTTATAATTAATCTCCAAAATTTAAAGGGATGCTTGGATAAAGCATCGATTTACAGGTAAATTTTGTGTTCGAACGCTAAATATTTGAATGCGATAAATAAGAGCCACATTACAATATTTCACATTGAAAGCCTTTTATTATATTTAAACTGAAATTAAGGAGGCTTAGATAAATTAACAATGCTGATATCTTCGCTTACAACTAATGCCCTTTGTCATTCTAAATTGGAACCGATATTATAAATTTTTAGTTCCATGCTTTTTTTTAGTTGCATCCTTTTTAACAAAGATTGTAGATATTTAGACTTCAGGTAGTAAACATTTGTTTAAATTCTCTTTAGCTCCAATTTCTACATGTGTTTGCCGCCTCCATCGCACAAAGAAAAATATCTAAATTTTTAAATTATAAGCATTTTTTTTTTCAATTCTATTTGTTACAAGAACTTTCTGTTACATAATAATAATAATTAAAATAATATTTTTTACTTTCCCTACTCCCATCTCTTCAAGTCAAGTGACAAGAATTCGAAATATGAAAGATCCTCCCCCCCCCCCCCCTTTAATACTTTGATTGCCCCTGATATCGGGATAAAAACGTGGGACCAAAACAGCAGGACTAAAACGGCGGAACCAAAATTTCCTCGGGACCAAAACGACGGGACCAAAGCGGCAGGACCAAAGTGTCATGTATCCTATAATAAAAAGGTTATTAATACCAAATGTCGAATGTTTAGAAAATATTTAATGACTTGATAAATTAAATATTACCTTCATTCCAAACTTTTTAATACATAAACACATTTTTCATTTTTTCAGAGTAAAATAAATGAGTCATAAATAGATATATTTTTAATTATATTGTCAAAATGTTTACCGAAACCTGTTAATTACACTTCTTTGCTTGAAATCATTAATTTTAAAAATTAATTCCTAAAAATTAATCATTAAAAATTATAAATCACTTTTCAATGATTTTTATAGATATGGCGGAAAAACAAATCATTTCTATGTATGAATATACACTTTCAATAATTGATGTATTTGTTAAAATCGTCTGTAAGATATTTCCGCTTTACCGATATTATAATCATAGGAAAAACGGAAACACATTTGTTCCCATTTCAAACACTCTGAGCATTTGTTTCAATGGTCAAAATCTTTAATAATAGCCATCTTCTTACAGTAAGTTGATAATTTCCAATTAAATTATTAATTAATAATTACAAAAGTAATTAAAAAAATTTACTGTTGCATTATTTTGCGTTCTTGTTTGAGAGTTCCTCTACTTGAGATAAGAAATACACATGTCATATTTATTTGCGTAATATTGTGAGTGATAGAAAATGAGAAGTTAGCAATATGGTAATGGTACGTACGGTTGAGTTGTATAAATTTCGAAATCGATTAAAATAAAAGGAAATAAAGATTTTGTTTATTTAAAATGTATAAAAAAGCAGTTAACAACACAAAAACGTAGACTCAATCTTACTATATTTCAAAATGAATAAATAAATAAAAGAGATAAGATACGTTTAAATACATCAAGATAATAGTTATAAAGGATAGATTTTCAAACTTTTTTTTGCTTAAAAGATATATTTAACAAAATGTTGATGTTAACTATATCAATGTTTTCACTATATTCGTCAAAGAAATATGCGTAAAATCAAGAAAAAAAATTAATAGTTTTCAGTTTAAAAATAAATATAACCAAATGATTTAAAGCAAGTACACCGTAATAACACTAGACATACCACCTTTCAATCATCAGATGACTTAGAAATCCAAAAAGAAGAGATAAAAGCATTCCCCTTGATATTTTTATTTCTCTAACTTTTGGCACAAGCATCTAATGGTGACAGTATAATGGACGTTGTATTCCAAGCAAAAGATCAGCGAACTCAAGACGCCATTCAGAAATGAAAAGAAATAAGCAGAAATATTTGGCCAAATGCGTGCCACAAATCAATTTATCTGTCGAAATGTTTCTCTAATATGTATTTTACGAGAAATAAATTCAGTTTACATTGAATAAAGAAATTCGGAGCTGTATCAATGGAGAATGACAAATATCTGTACTGTTTTATTTCGTTTCTATACGATTCGTTACTTTTTATGTAAATTGTTATTGATGATAGTTTTAGAATTTAGCATCCAAATTTGATTTTAGGAGTAAAACAGATAAAACGGAAATTTATGTATCAATTGCATAGAAATATATTTTTAAAATATCTAAAAACAACGGTACTTTTTAGTCACAATACTGGTATATTATTTAAAAACTTATTTTTGCTTTCTTAGCATATTTATTTAATATAAATTAATTATAAGACATTAATTTCGTTTAAACCATTTTACTTATTTAAAAGTACAAAATGGGCTAAAGTATACAATAACAGTATACTTGTATACTTGTAAAGTTTGTACAAGATTGTACAGTATACTTGGAAAGTGTATTGACAGTATACTAAACTATGCAATTGCAGTTTACTTTTATTCGCAGGCCTTTATTTTCGTTCAGGAATAAGCAGAATTTATAAAAAAGCAGTTCATTAAATCACGTCCATTTAGGTGAGTGCAAAAAATGTGAAATACTCGTTGGTGCAAATCACCTAGCTGATTGGACAAAATGGTATTCCATATTACCAAGCTACGAAAATTGACATAAAATTCAAAATTATATGAATAGGTAGTATGAACGAAACTTGTTTTTCACAAATGTAAACTGTTGCGAAAAATGACATTTATTTAAACATATTAAATGGTAGCAAAGAAATAGGCAAAATTTTTGTGCGTCGCTCACTTATGGCTTAAGACATGATGCGTTATTTCACGAATCTATGAATCTCATAAAGGGTAAAAGAATAGAAAAATATTAATCGCCAATATCAATACTTGTGTTATTTAATTTTTGCATTTTGATTTTTTTCACATAAAATGTAATCAGTGTCAAATATTTTAAAAATTCTTATTGCTATTTAGCGTGTTTTCCATGGAGCACGTTTGGTACAGTACTATTAATAGAAATCCTATTCTTTGTTTTACTCAGTCATTTTAAACCATATAACATAGTACATTCCTAATGGCTTTATTTGATACATGAACATATAATAAATTTCGATTAAGAATACGGGCCTGAAGTATTAAGCATTAGCTTCTGGAAATCGTAAATCTCCTTCTAAAATAAATAAAATCGTAAATCGTAAATCAACTTCTTAAATTTCAAATAGTTTCAAACTTAAAAATTATTAACAATGTAAAATTTTAAAGCAAAACCAGATTTTTTTTTTTCAATTTATTTCAACGCACATATGTAATTAACTTTAACTGCATTACGTTAATTTTTTTGAAAAATGTCTAAAAATGAATGTGCATGAATCACAATGTTAATTAGAAGCATAATTTTTTTGTATTTGTAGTAATTCAACAATTAATCGTTTCATAGAAAAATGATTCATGAATTCCGTAGAATGCTTAAATACTCTAAAAAAGGAAACTTATTCCTTAATTTTAAAAGTGAAAAACTTCTTCACACACCATAAAATTAAAGAAAGCACTACCGGTTTCGCCTCTCTTCATCGGGTGCAAAAAACATGAGCTACTGCCTTGAAGGCAAAAGCAAGACCAGTAGCTAAGGCAGTAACACGTGATAGTTGCACCTGAAGAAGAAAGTCCACGTCCTTTCGAAACCGGTAGTTTTTTTTTTTTTTTTTAATTTTATGATGTGTGAAGAATTTTTTCAAGTTTAAATGTTGATTGTACACCAGCTCTTTTATTTAAGAATGTATTCATAAGATTGTTTTAAAACTGGTTCATGTCAATATGCATAAAATATTTTTTTTTTAATATCGTATAGAATTACGTTATACAAACGTCACTTAATCAAGGAATGTTAGAAGATTTAAATTTGGATTTTCTATGTATTTCTTATCATATTGAAAATAGTATAACTGATCCTCTTTCTAGACATACATTTAATAATGTGATATAAAAAAGCACCACCGTTTCATCATATCTCAAAAGAGAAATTGCAAACATAAAATCCAAAACTGTGAAAATATTTAACAATTCATCCATTTTTTAAATTTATTTTCTGTTTTAAAACATTATATTGTTTTATCGTGCTGTTATTGATCATCAGGAAAGTTTTAATATGCATAAAAAATCAAAACTTCTCGTTCCTCCAATTTTTGCAGAAATTAATTTTAAAATGCCTCTTTTCTGTTTTTAATCAAGATAAAGTTTTTTTTAAGAGAAGGTAATTTAATTAAAATGTAGCAAAATGTTACAGAATTTGATTAAAAGATCTTTAGAATTATAACATGCATTTAATAATTAAAAATACTTTATTAATTATAGCGAGGAAATGTGATAATTAATGAGTAAAAAAATGTATATATCACAGTTTTAAAATTTCGTTTTATAAGATTTGTCTGAGGAAAAACTATGAGGAAGATCGTGTGTTCTTTTTAATTATTTCAAAGATCCTAAGATACATAGTGCGTCGTAGATACAGAATGCACTCATAAATTATAGCATAATTATAAGCTGTATTTGTTAAAATACCTTGAAATTTTTTATCTAAAAATTACGATTTATTAATTGTTTTATTTTTATAAACACTGAGGTTTCACTTGCCCGGCATACAAAATTACTGCGGCTTTTGTAACAACGGGTTACAAACTAAAACACTTGAGAAATAGAAAAAATATAAAGTTATATCCGAATTCTACATTCAAAACTGAATTCCTTTATCAAAAACTCTTGTGTTTACTTCACAAGTACGATAATGATAAAACTTTGAATTTTGAGAGGGTCACTCTATTGAAAAGTGAAATGTAAGTAATTTTTGAAACTTTTAAAACTATCATTGTTTCATTTTTATTTCACTCCCTAAGGATAAATAAATAATAATAATAATAGTTATAATAATAAAAAAAAAAAAAAATTATAATGAATATTAGCTCAAAATTCAGCTTGTCAGCTAAACTGTTAGACGAAATTACACTTACTCCGTTTTTATACTTACGTTACTTAACCCTTTAATTTTTAAGTCGATTTAGTTTATTCTCAACATATTAAAATTATTTTTTAGGATAACACTAGAACCAGTCTGAACATTAATTGTCATGTACAAAAGCAACAGGCAAATAGATAGAGTTATATGAGTAATAGATACAGTTGTAAATGAAGTATTAAATATCTTCTTTTTATTAAACATATCTACATTTTAACGATAATATGCACAGAGGTAATACAAGAAGAGCCAAAAGTCACTGACACGTTTTAAACTTTAATATAAAATTAAACAAGTGGCTTTTTCCAATTTACACTTCAGTGCTACTTATGGTAAAAATTTGATTTCATATAAATTCCTGATTTTTTCTTCAAATAGCACTATTTGTTTCTGTGTTCCTGTTTTATAGCATTTATTGTAATTTTGCTATACTTTTATTCGAGACCTAATAACAATTTGAGGAAATAACCGAAGGACAGAGTGTATGTTTCCGTGTATCTTGCATTAAAGTATTGAAGAAGTGAACAATTTTTGTATACAATCTTTCTCAATTTATCCTAGCGATTATTTTGATTATTTGGAATTATTTTGAATTGGATTATTTTGCATGATTGTATATTTTTGGTGGTTACTGATATAATCAAGGAGCATTATTGGTTAATACTGGATTTATTAACTGCCCAAAATTTCCCAAGAAAGCGCCTAAATTGTTTTACAGTGAATTTTGAGGGTCAATCTGTTAAAAAGTGAAATATAAGTTTTTTTTTTTACCTTCTAAAATTATTATTTCGTTTTTGATTTCTCTACCTAAGGCTAAATAAATCAACAAATATGGTTACTATATGTATTCATATATAATAAATATTAGCTCAAAATTTAGCTTATTAGCTGAACCATAAGGCGAAATTACTCTTACCCTGTGGTTATAGTTACATTATCCTTGGAATTATTTTTAAGGATACCACTAGAACCAGTCTGAACATTAATTGTCATGTACAAAAGCAACAGACAAGTAGATAGAGTTATATGAGTAACAGATACAGTTGTAAATGAAGTATAAAATATCTTATTGTTATTAAACATATCTACATTTTAACGTTAATATGCACAGAGATAATGCAAAGAGAGCCAAAAGTCACTGACACGTTTTAAACTTTAATATAAAATTAAGCAAGTGGCTTTTTCCAATTTGCAATTCAATGCTAGTTATGGTAAAAATTTGATTTCTTAAAAAAAAATCCTAATTTTTACCTCAGATTGCACTATTTGTTTCTGTGTTCCTGTTTTATAGCATTTATTGTAATGTTGCTATACTTTTATTTGAGACCTAATAACAATTTGAGGAACTAACCGAAAGTGTATGCTTCCGTGTAGCTTGCATTAAAGTATTGAAGAAGTGAACAATTCTTGTATACAGCCTTCGTCAATTTATCCTAGCGAATATGTGGATTGAATCTAATTAGCGTTTGGACGTGAATACTATAAATTGCGTCCATAATGAAATACTTCTGTTATTTAAATTTTATTTAAATTTCATAAAAAATAAAAAAAATAATAATTGGTTACCTCATTTTTTGGATTTCCCCCCCCCTTTCTATTTTAAAGTACAACGCCCTCTATAAGAACAATTTATAAATATATTTTTTAATTATTATTTACTTAAACAAAACCTTTCTAGCAAAATTAATCCTTGTACATCAGACACTTGAGTTTATGTAAAATTTTAAAATGTGTCAGTAATTTTTGTCCTAAAACTGTGCATCAGAAATGTATGTTAGTTAATATATTATTGCAGAAGAAATAGTGATTAAACGTATTACCATAGGTGTCAACCTGTACGGTTTTTTAAACCAATATTTCTTTTAAAAAAGTTAACATGCTTAATCACAGAAAACTGCTAAAAAACGTATTAAAAATTTCCGGTAGATTAAAAAAAAAAAAAAAAAAAAAAGTGTAAGTTAGCAGCTATGATATTACTTATCTATAATGTTTCTGCATAATATACAAATTTACTGAATAATATTTCATAGTTTATTTAATACGATTGAATAAATTACATAAACATTCGATTATTATTATTATTATTTTTATTCTTCATTTATAATGTATAATTCTACCATTAAATCTAGGCTCTTTTGTATTCTTTCAAAGATAATTAAGTGCTCATAAAGAAAAAAAATAATTAAAAATAAATGTGTTTTCAATAGACGTTTTATTTTCACAAAGGAAAATAATTATTTCACCTTTTTAAAGATTTTTTAGTAAAATAAAAATTATAGTTAAAAATATATGTATAAAAATTTAATATAAAAGTTAGAATTAAAATTAATCTCGTAAAATAAGGATAAAAAAAAATCAATATTGACTTAAAAAAATTAATTTTTCTAAATAATTTATTAAGATTTTGAAAGATAAGATATAAATATTTTGAAAGATTAATTTTTCAGTTGACTTATTTTTCTTTGTGATGATCCAGAACGGCGTCAGTTTACTATAAAATCACTAAGATTTATTTTAAATAAAGTCTCTGAGAAAAGGTTTTGGGCAAAAAAGAATTTGGCTCTGAAAAAAGGTTTGAACTTTTTACTATTCTAAAATGTACAAAAAACTTAGCATTATTTGCCCTCTATAGGGAAATTGTGAAAACAAACGTTAATGAAAATCTCATTAATGATACTTGATTATTTATAGAAGTTATAATTTTCAATTATTACTCAGTTTGAATAATGAGAATCAGTAGACAATCTCAAGCAATATTATTTTCAGTTAAAAATGTGTAGTGCAAAGTATTTTTAGAATTTTTTTTTCTTATAATTCACTGGCGATACATTTGTTACTTTCTTCTGTATGTAATATAGAGAAAGTATTGGATTCGTGAAAATTTTCTAACTCTGGTTTTCGATGGATTTACGCGTTTTGGGATGTCCTAAACACAATTTGATAGTTTTTAGAAAAGTCTGTCTGTCTGTGTGTATCACGAATTTTGTGGACGCTGTATCTCACGAACCAATGAACGAAATTTAACCAAACTTGGTATTTAGTTGGACCCGGACATAAACCGGGGCTGATTAGATATGGGGATGAATCTCTCAAAAGGTGGCGCTGCAATCGCATTTTTTTCTAAATTTTTAACATGGCAGTATAGCACAAAATTTCGTATAAATGTACATAATGAGAGTTTTTTTTAACTTGTGATTGTAAAATTAACATTAATTATTGATAATAGTAGTAGTTAACTAGGAAAAGAAATTGTGCATGTGAGGGCATCGCTTCCCCCCTCACGGGGAGGGGGGAGTAAATTTTGAAGATGGGTATCTTTCGAAAGGTCTCGTCAATACCTTTAAAACGAATGGTTGAACTATAGATCTGCGATAATTTAAAACAAAGTTATAGATTTTTTTTTTACTTTTAACGAAAAAAACCAGAAAAAGTCTTTTTTTTTTATTGAGAATAAAATGGACTTTATCTGGATATTTAGTGTTATACTATATACTTCTCTAATATGGAAATCGGCTGCATTATCATGGAAGATAATTCTTTTTAAATAATAATTTTTATAAATTATTTTTACTGAGTGAATTTTTATAGGAAAATATAGAAGAAAGTCATGCGGTGGCCACAGCATACAAGTTTGTTCAGAGCTCTAGAAATAAGTGAGAAAACAACACAAAATAGTAAAGCAAATATAAATATATATATATTGTTTAGAAAATGCATTTTTCAGTCACAAAGCATTAAATTTACAGATCCATTTAGTTGATCATATATGCAAAAATCCTTATTCTGGTTTTTCAGTATAAAAGTGTGGCTGTTTTTGATAACTTAGACAATTAACTGTGTCAAGTGCATTTAAAATCCGTCCCGCCCCCTTTTTTTTTGTGTGTAGATCACTTGTGCACCTGTCTCCGTATATATTAATGACAATTTGAAAATTTTTATGCTAATATTTTTTCTTGGGCTATGCTGATAAAAGTTACACAAAGCAATTGCTAAAAACATGTTTTTCCGATTCAGATGATCTCAAAATGTTTGTTTATAACAAAAACGCACTTTCAAAAATTTCACGCCAATACAATACTTCCTCTGTAAGAGAAAGTCTCTGGGTAGGAGAAAGTAATAATAATGTGGTAAATATTACTTTTCAAATAGTAACATGTTAAATATCTTAAATGTTACATACTTAATTTAGTTAATTAACTTAAACATGTGTGATTATGTTAAAATTGTAAAATAATAAAAAAAGAAAATCGATCCACAAAACGAAAATTAAATACCTATATTAAAGAAAAAAAAAAAAAAAAAAAAAACTTTTATTTTTGTTTTATCGTCCTTCAGATAGAAATTACAAAAAGTAAAATTCAAAACAGCGAAAATATTTTTATCGATAGTTTTTAATATGATTCATTTTCTTTTGAAAATATTATACTATTTTACCATTACTTTATTAATTTTATGGGAAGTTTTCTATTTTAATATGTATAAAACAAATAAAATGCTTTCGTTCCTGTAATTTTTAATAAAATCTATTTTAAAATTCAACGATTCTCTTCTTAATCAAAATGAATAAGTAAAAAACTCGATGATTATTTAATTAAAAAATTGTATTATATTACAAAGAATTTTTTTTTTTTTTTTTTATGGAAACATACTTTTAATAATTAAATAAAGGAAGAAAATGAGAAAATTAAGCAGTAATATACTTATGTCTCTTTTAAAATTTTGTTATTTATAATTTACCAGAAGAGCTACGGTACGGGCACGAACCGAATTCTAAGTGTGGGAAAATTTTTAAAACCAAACTCGAAATTTACAAAACTCGGCCAAATTCTGCTTGCGTGCCAAGAGATCACAGTTTGTTAATGAAATCATTTTTAAATTTATGAAATCATTGAAGGTAGTGAATCAACGAATGCTTTGCCCGCTTCGCTGGTCACTATATTTTTAAAGGAAACTTTTTTCTATATCGCTTTATAAAATAATAATAATAATAAATAAATAAATAAATAAATAAATCATGAAATTGCTCTAAAGTCCACTTTGGTTCCCCGCTGCCTTCTGCAGCACCTCACTCATTCGCAGACTTTCGGGTGCCTGTGTCTATTGTCTACGACAAAATAGCTTACCAGCTTTCAGTTGGGTTCTTTTTAGCTGACACTTCGGAAACGGGCAGTATAAAAAAAATTAGCAGTTTTATATTTGAATCCCAGTTACATATGAGCAACACTATACGTGGTGTACATAATATTTTCTTTCACGTTATTTTCTATATTTATTTGATTTATTCGATAAACCATAAAATGACAACAATTTCGCGCCAAATATGATATTACAATGTGCTATGATCAGTTACGTCTATCGCATGAGACAATTTTGGGGGTTATAATAGTAGTTGAGATATTTAATAGTAGTTGGTACATAGAAAAATAAATAATGAAATAATGAAATATGTAAACCTGATCATGGTACAGCCTAAATATAGCTCCCCTTGGCGACTTTTGAAATTTTATCTCCACTTTAGACAAAGATACATACTTTATGTGATTATTTTTTCTGTTTCATTCTTTTCTTTTCTTTTTCCTTACCTGTTCTTTCTTTTCTGTTTTTCAATATTTTATAATTTATTTATATTTTTGATGCCCTACTTGGCTTAAAGTGGCTTTTGCAAAAGTGGAGTTCTTAGCGAGAAATATCCGATCTATTTCAGCTTCAAAATTTTTAAAATTACCCAGGATATCAATAAGTAAAACTCTTTAATATAATGCTGAATTAGCTTTCATGGCAAGAGCGATTCATCTTGCCAAAAGCATACTATTTAAACAAAAGGAAAAAAAAAGGTCTAAAATTGAGGTATATTATTATTATTTTTTTTTACTCCATTTTGATAATTTCATTTTTTCATATGCATGAGAAAATTTAATATTTTATAAATTTTATTTCTCGCGTGAAAGCATATTTCATTTTATGCTAAAAAAGAAAAAAAACTTTTTTTTTTTTTTTTTTTTTTTTTTTTGGCAACAATTAAAAATTTAAATGTTCAATTTTTTAGCTATTGCCAGGTTATTATTTTCCCTTTTAATTAATTTTTAAAAAATCTAATTAAAATGTCATTACAAATAAGGTACCAAATAAAAGGGGCGATTTTTCTGAATCCGTCGGAATAAATAGCTTATCGATCGGACAGTTAGATATTTTACAATTACCTAATCATTTATCATGCACCTAATCATTTTATGTATCTTGAAAAAATTATATCATGAAATTCATCGCGATTTTACAATGTAGAATGACGTCACCCAGAAGTCTTTTTAAGATATCTTGATATTTATGTTATCAAGTTGGGATTTATTATTTCACTTATGTTTTAAAAGCCGCTTAGAAATTTTAAAATAGAAAGTGGATACACTGTCTTCTAAAATAACTTTCATTTTAATGTTTATATCTAGCATCAAAACAAATTAAAATTTCATTCATTTTCTGGCAATTTTTTTGGCATTGTAAAAGTGTTTTACATATTGCATTGCATTATTTGTAATGTAAAGTTGTAATGTAAATTATTTGTAATGGAAATTTGTAATGTAATTTAAATAACTAAAACCGATTGCTACTATCTATAGCAAAATAAATGTGCTTTAAAAGATAGACATTTCATAATATATATATATATATATATATATATATATATATAGCGTCTAAATATACGCGAAGAAAAGAGATAAATTATGGAAAAACCAAAAAAAAAAAGTACTAAATTTCAATTTAAGATGACGCTTCACACGTCCAAATATGCCAAAGAAAAAACGCTTAATGTACACCATGCTTTACATTTCATATAAAAAATGTAAAGTGCATATCATTTTTTTGTGTCATTGAAATTTGTCACGGCTTTCTAACTGAAGGATCGCACTTTGCTTCTGAAAGTTGAAATACAATCACAATAATTGCGAGGTTATAACTCTGAAGACATTCCAGAAATGAAAGAGTTTAAAACAAGATAATTGTACGACGTGGGCAAAAACTCTGTAGAAATGTATTAAAAGCTTTAGACATGGTTCATTTAAAGGGAAATCTTTCAATAGAAGAAAACCATTGCTTCGACATCGATGGAAAAATGTGTCTGCTGCAGTGCAAAAAGCGAAGCATGTATACGAAAGCGCAATGTATGGAAAATTGCCCGATAGTTTGGGATCCTTGTGCGCATGGTGCAAGAAATTATGTTCGTTTAAGATTTCTACCAAGTGACCTGCCAGTATAACATACGTTTGCTTAGAATTCCTTGCTAATATGGAAATGGACATTCAATGTTCTGAGAAGATTTTTTTAGACAGATGAATCTCATGTCCATATCCACGTTTATGACGATACTAAAAATTTCAAAATAACGATAATGACAAACAACCTGTACCTCTTCATTCTGAAAAAGTAACTATATTGTTTCGATATTAAGGTATTATTTATTGTAAAGGTTAGAAAATAGAGAAAAGAGTATTTTAGAGAAGATTGGTCTTGTGGGTTCTGTTATCTGTACCGGCAATTGTGTTTACACTTGAATGGTTTGCTTACTCCATAACAAAAACATACTATTTTACAACGATAATGTTTTTTTGTTTTTCTTCCGTTAAATAATTGTAAATTTTAGTCCTTATATATTCCCTAAAACTTTTTTTTTTTTTTTTTTTTTTTTAAATTCAGCATCAGCATAACTATATTTTATAGTTATTTTCTGAAATGTTTGATCGATTTATTTACATAATAATAGTAAGAAGATAAATTTCTATTGCCTGCCAATCTTTCTATCTAATTCAGTATTAAATGAAACAAAAAAATCATATTTTATAAGTAGGATGATTTGTTATCAGTGGCGGATCCAGAACTTGACTTTTGGGAGGGTCTAAGATTTTTCAAAGTGTTATTCTAGACGAATAAATTTACAATTGCAATATTCAATTATGAATGTCAGTGTTTTATTTTTTTTTTTTTGGGGGGGGGGGGCTTCAGCCGCCCATCCCCCCTCCCCCACCCCATCCTTAAATCCGTCACTGTTTGTTATTAATATTTATTTTCCCCTGCTTCAAAATGCTACACACATTTGTTAAAGTTTTTATTTTTTCTTTAACTTTGGTTTTAGGTATGCATTGAAATATTTACTAACTTTTCTAACAAGATAATTATACACATATAGATATATAAAATGAGGAGGGCTATGCTGGAATTGATCACAAAAATTTTTAGTAGTTGCGTTTTATTCAGGAAACTTAAAAACAATAATTATATACAATGTGCGTCTAAAAAGTTCTGGGAATGGAAGCATAAAACAAATAGAACAAAACATGGAACAAAATGCCTTTAATCACCCTTAAAGTAACATCACTGCTCATAATACACTTATGACATCGTTGATAAAGCTGCTGGAATGAGTCAGCGAATGCTTCTTTTGGGATCGACCGAAGACGGATGTCACACGTCATCGGATGTCTGGTACATCTGCAAACATGTGCCCTTGATGAAACCTTTATACGAGGGAACAGAATGAAGTCTGCAGGCATCAGTTCAGGCGAATACGGTGGATATGTGATAACAGTTACCCGATGTTGGGCCAAGAAGTTGAGTGCGGCAAGAAACGGGAACAGATTTTGAGCTTACCAAAATCTTGGTGAATGATGGTGTTAACACTGGCCTTGCTGATTCTCAGTTCCTCCGACGTCCATCTTAAAGGCAGTCGACGGTTGTTTAACAGCATCTGTCACACCCGCTCGATGTTGTCGGTCGTCACACTTGTTGAGGGTAGAACAGGACGTGGTTCGTTATCCACGGTTTCTTTTTCCTCCCGAAAAAGTTTAAACCTGTCGTGCATGAATTTTTTGCTCACTGCGTCTGTTCCGTACACATGGACCAGCATTGCATGTGTTTCTGTGGCGGTTTTTCCCAATTTGTAGCAAAACTAGTTGTTTATCCGTTGCTCAATTTCAATATGACGCGAGTTTTCAATCATACGCCGTTCCACTGCCCATGGCAGACTATTCTGCCTCGGTTTCTTGCGCTTCTTGCTACGTGCCCAATTTGTAGCAAAACTAGTTTTTTATCCGTTGCTCCATTTCAATTTGACGCGAGTTTTCAATCATACGCTGTTCCACTGCCCATGGCAGACTATTCTGCCTCGGTTTCTTGCGCTTCTTGCTACGTGCTGTCTCTTCTTTGGTCTCTACCTGTGTATGCGCAGGGACGCATTTTAACTCGCGTTGATTATTGTTTATCCATCCATTCCTCGAACATTTTAGACGCACATTGTTGTTATAAAATTATACTCAAACTTAATAATAATCATACCAATCTTGATAGAAAAATGTAATAATAAACAATGATAATAATAAAATAAAAAAAAAATGAGCTGAGTAATTTTTTTTTTCAATACCTTTTTGATTTTAAAATAAGTAGTACTTTAGTATTTAAAAGTTTAAATTGGAATTACGAATATTGTTCTGCATTCAATATTACCTTTATTGTCAACAGTAATAGAAAAATTGTTTTTCTAAAATACTCTTTAAGATTTTTTTAATAGACATATCTTATATATTGTGAAATCATTTTCAAAAAGTGTTCTACTTGGAATCTATATGTAATCATCTTCTGAAAAACAATTGATTAGTTAATAGTATAAATGTTGTAGAAGTTAATGAAATACTCTGTTTTTCAAGAAGCTTTAAAATATACATAACAATTAATATTAATAAATATTTTAAATTAAATATTAAAATTAATTTCCTAAAAATACATCGCGTGGTAATTAAAGTTATTTTCTTAAACAGATGTTCGCGTATTTAACAGTCAGTCAATCTCAGTTTAGTTAAAATAAATTTGCCAAATTAATTTTTCAGCTATTTGACTTTGGCAATACTCCAGATTATGTCACTTTTTCTTCTGTTTTTCATTATTATCCAATGAAAAGGATTTTTTTTCGTGATTTATATGTATAACATTATAGCATGTAAAATGATATCTCCTGAAGAATAGTTAAGATGAGTAAGTCTATAAAAAGAATCATGTTTCTTTTTTTATGCAGTCTTGAAAATGTTTTGCTTTATTTAAAATGCCTATTCAAGAGAATATATAAGAAAATAAAAATATTTATTTTAATACTGTTTACACGCTAGAAATATTACAAAAAGGATAAGTAGATCTACAATTTAAAACTATTATAAACTTAATACATGCAGATTGTCTTTTGAATAAGAGATTAAATATTATTTATTTAAATATTTTTTTTTAAAGAAAAGAGCTAATATTTATTCTTCATAAATGTGTATAAATATTTATGTACTTACAAAGAATGAAACAATTTAAGGTTTGTAATATTTTATCAGTAATAAATTGTCAAACAGACAGAAAGCATATTTCTCATATTTTTTTGTATAGTACTTAACTTTTGGTATTAAATAATATAGAACCTTTTAAAAATATTTTAATTGTAATTAAATTTTCTATTATTACTGTTTTCTTATTTTAGATTTGAAAAAAAAAAAAAAAAAAAAAAAAAAAAAGCAGATCTTATTATTTTTTCAATATATTATTTGTATAACATCGACATGCTGAAATAGCAGCAGAGTTAGGGATGTCTTGAGCTTTGGTGCCCCGACTCCAATTTAAATTTTTTCTTTTCAAATTTTAACCAATTTCTTATCAACCGATTGAGCTGTAGCAGTTTCGCATAAATACACATTTTCGCCGTTCGTTCAATTAGAGATTTTAGAGCGCATTCTAAAAAAAAAAAAAAAAATAAGTAAAAGTTTTTTTTTTTTTTTTATTTTTTATTTATGCTTTATTTGTTGAAAAATAATTTGTAGTTAAAGAATTGAACAACGAAATATGTTATAAAAACGATGGTTTAATTCTTTATTTATCAAAATATAATGGAAATTAAAAATATATATTTTAAGTATATTTTTAATACTCAAGACGAATTTTTGTGATTTGAATGAAAATGGAAAATATAAGAAATAAAACAATAATATATCACTTTATTAAATTAAGTAGTGAGGATTTAGTGAGATTATACTTTTGTTTAATTTCTGTACATAGAGGTTTAAAAAATAAAGAAAGAAAGAAAAGAAAAGAAAAGAAAGGGACCTTAAAAATATGCAATAAAAGTATTTATTTATTTTTTATCATCTTCAATTTTTTTTTCAATGATGATTTATTCTTTATGTAGTATGTAATTATAACACAAGTAAGGATCAAAATAAATGTCTGTCAGTACATGCAGTAAAAAGTTAATATTTATTCTTCTTAAATATGTAAATATAAATATTTACAAAAAATGAAACAATTGAAGGTTTGTAATATTTTATCAACAATAAATTGTCAACAAAACAGAAAGCATATTCTTTACATTTTTTTGAATACTTAACTTTTTTTCTTAAATGTTATAGAATCTTTTTAAAAATATTTTAATTGTAATTAAATTTTCTATTATTATTGTTTTCTTATTTTACAGTTGATAAGATAAAACATTGCTTATAATAATAAAATAATAATAATAATAATAATAATAAATACAACAAAACAGAAAGCATATTCTTTAAATTTTTTTGAATACTTAACTTTTTTTCTTAAATGTTATAGAATCTTTTTAAAAATATTTTAATTGTAATTAAATTTTCTATTATTATTGTTTTCTTATTTTACATTTGATAAGATAAAACATTGCTTATAATAAAAATAATAATAATAAGATTAAATACCAGTTTTTATTATTATTTTAATGAACGACTTGCACAACGATTTGTACTTTTTAATAAACGGCATGCAAGTTGTATGTCGATGTTATACAAAGGGATGTTTTTGGCTTTGGTAATCCTACTCCAATTTGTATTTTTTTTTTTTTTTTTTCAATTTTTTACCTACCGATTGAGTTGAATATTTGCATAAAAGCATATTTTCCACATCATATTTTCCTCATTTGGACTTTTAAGTACATTCTGAAAAAAAAAAAAAAAAAAAAAAAAAAAAAGAAGATAATTTTTTTTTTTTCTTTTAACTTTCTAAATTTAAGATTTATTTGTTGAAATATGGTTTGTAGCTTTCGCCGCATTGTTTGCAGCACTCGTGCTTATTTCGGGAAATAAATAAAACTTTTTAATTTTTTAACATTAAAATAATTCTGTTTTTCTTATTTCAAGAATAAGATCATTTTCAAATATTTCTTTTCACGTTTTCCCATCTTAAATGTCAGATCTTTTCCATCAGCCGTTTCCTGAAATCCCATTTCATTACATAAATATCCTGCCAAAAGAAGAAACAGAAACAATCATATCAGAAGTTTTTCCTAGAAACACACTTTAATGACCGGATTTACTTTATGATGGAATGGATAAAAGGATTATATAAGAAAAATAAAAGTTGAGACCATCCGAAATGTTTATTAAGGGGATATTTTTTTTAGAAGATAATCTGCATTTTTTAAAGTGAAAAATTGCCTTTGTACCATTTATTATGATTAATGACAGAATAAGAAATTTGTGTTGGCGTGTTCGATAACTTCAGCACTTTATATATATATATATAGTAATTTTAGATAAATTATGCATGAAGTGTGAATTTTAAGGTAATAATTATTTATTTTAAGGTCTTTTTCTTGCATGTATAGTCTACACAAACTAAAATAACTTTTTGGAAAATTAAGGAAAGGGCGCAATTTAAGAGAAAAAAATATTTGGTGGTATTAAAGCGAACATAGAGGATATATAAATTTTTCCTCGATTAATACTTTTTTTGATTGGTTGGCTTCAATGCACAAAACGTATAAATTAATAATCTCAACTGAAATAAAAATAAATAATAGTTATTGAAATAATAATAGTATTTACTATCAAATTTTTAACTAACATCTAATTACAAGTTATACGCTATCTTCATCAATATTACAATTTCTGGTGTATTTTAATCAGAAGATCACGAATATCTTTTTCCGATCACGGTTATATGTCACGCTTATACGTATCTCAGAATGCCAACATTTATAAATTATTCTGTAGCATTGTTAGTACGAACATTCATTTTACACAACATTTTTATAAGTGCAATTTTTTTATTTACTTCATCGTAATTATATATTACAAGAAATTAATATACAAAAACAGCGGTATGAATGAATGGTAGGGGTACTAACAATGCTACGGAAAATATAAAACATATTGGCAGCTCATGTTCCATGCATCCAATTTAAGGGATATTTGCTTTTTTCTAAATTTAACTTTTATTCGAGTTTCATATATATATATATATTTGATCATCTTACAGATTTCAGCAACCATTTAAATATAAACCAATTTTAGAATATTAGTAATTTTCTGTAATTTTTCATTATTTTTAGTTTTAATTTATTTTATGACATTTCGTAATTCAACATTTTTCTTTTCTTAAATAAATTATTATTATTATTATTGTTATTGGTGACTGGTGGCTCTGAATATGCATTTTTTTTTTTTTTTTTTTTTTTTTTTTTTTATATATATACTAAAACGTTAAAATAATTAGATATTATGTTTATAGTTGCAATATTTTGGATTTTTATTTTCATACCCGACTTATTTGCATTTAAATTAAATTACTACTTGTTTTAAGTGCATTATATAAAATTTTCATTCGATTTTATTTTTTTTTCCTTTATAATAATTTCATTCGGGGATAAAGTCAATAACCATATTGAATTAAAAGTTTAAATATTAATCCAAATCTGATAGTAATCGCACCATTTTTTACTTTCTTCTATATTCAATAGAAGAAAGTATTGGTTTCCTAAAAATTTTTGACTTCTGGTTTTTGATAAGATTTGCACGTTTTGAAAGGTGTAGAATACGATGTGGACATTTTAAGAATATTTCTGTCTGTCTGTCATGTGTGTATGTGTGACCAAATTTTGTGGCAACTGTATCTCGGGAATTACCGCACATAATTTCATACAAATTGGTATGTAGTTGTATCTAAATAAAAATTAGTGTATATCAAATATTGGTGAAAATCGTCCAAAGGGTGGCGTTGTCATTCTGCTTTCTTTAAATTTTTAACACGTCGATATAGTGTAAAATTTCGTATAAATGTGCATAAAGAGAATATATATATTTTAAAGAATCATTATGAAAATAAAAAGAATTCTTTATAATAGAGATAGTGAACTGGGGAAAAAATTTGCGTATGTGGGACCGTCGCCATAGTCCCCCCCCCCCCCCGCCCTCGAGTGGGGGCAAATTTTTTTATGGGTATTTTTCAAAAGAGCTTGTCGATACCTTTAAAACGAATCGTTGAACCATCGATCTGCGATAATTTAAAATGACGTTAACAATTTTTTTTTCGTTATTAAAAAAAAAAAAAAAAAAAGTGCGATGTCGTATAGAGAATTAAATTGACTTTTGTTTGGATATTTAGTATTATGCTACTTCTCTAAAATGAAAATATTCTGTATTCATCACGAAAGAATAATAATTTTTATAAATTATTTTTACTGGCTGAATTTGTATGGGAAAATATAAAATGCGGAGGCCCCCAACGTACCTTGTTTTCGTTTTGATAATGTAAAGAATTAATATCTGAATTTCATTATTTATCGTTACTTACTTTTTTATTTTTATTATTCCTATTATTCTGATAATATTTCATCAAAAAGCAATCGTTTAGGTTTTTGTATTAACCATTACTGAGATCTGCTATTGAAAACATTATACGTTTCACAACTTTATATTTTAAAATTTTATCTTGCAATAATATAGGACTAAAAAATATTACATACCATCCTATTTGTTAGTATGAAAACTGAAATGTTTTCTTTAATAACATTTTCGGCAACATTAATTACATCTCTATTCTCAAATCATGTATTGTAAAAACGTGCCTTTCCTATTGGTGTTAGACAAAAGCTTCGATAAACAATGTTCTTTTAATATCAACTTCATCGATATCATTATTTGTATTTGATCAAAAAAAAAAAAAAAAAAAAAAAAAAAAAAAAAGGAAAGGAAAGGAAGGTTTTACTACTATTTTCAATCAGTTAAATATATCATTTCATTACATAAGTCTTAGAAAACAAAAAAGACGACACAATTATAGGAAGAAACTTTTTCTGGAATCTCCTTATTGATTAGATTTATTTTACGATATCATGGATGAAAGAAATATCAAAGGAAAAGAAATACTTTGAATCCTAAAATGATGTTTTTATAGATACATTTTTATTATGATATTTTCTATTCAAACAAAATATCTTTCATAACTACAAGTAAAAGCTTCTGGATTTACTGATGCTTTGTTTGTGTTTGAAATTGTTTATCGGATTTTCAAGTATAAATGACCTTGTAATAATGACAAGAAAAATTATTTATTTGTGAGACTAATAAAGAAATAATTAATCTAGAAATAGTCGATAATTATTTATTTCTGATGCTAGGTAAAAATGTTTTTATAAAATGAAAGTAAATCTTTTAAAAAGTAACTAAATGTATTTGATCCTGCGTCCATAAGCATCTCTCTGTTACAAAAATATGAAGTATGGGATTTTACGTTAATTTTTTCGGATTTTCAACCATATTTACTGATTTCCTATAACGAATCGGTAAATATTTTAAGGTGATTTTTTTTTTTTTTTTTTTTTTTTTAAATGAAAATGAGGACTGAATTTGGGCATAATTTTTTCCCTCTGTATTTTCTTTACGGTACAAAATATTAGTTTTATTCATTATTTATTTATTTATTTATTTATTTATTTATTTAATATACTCTATACCAAAAAAATCGACGCATTAGGAAGGAGTTATTCAAATGAGACGAAAATTGGTAGATGTAATGTGCATGCGAAGAAAAGCAAATGATTACAGTTTCAGAAAATTTGGATGGTTTAATTAAGAGATACGGCCTCACAAAAGTCAACAAATCAATAACGCATTGGTCCACTTCTGACCCTTATGTAAGCAGTAATTTGGCTTGGCATTAATTGATAGAGTTGGCATACGTGCTCCTGCGAGATATCATGCCAAATTCTGTCCAATTGGTGCGCGTTAGATTGGCAAAATCCCGAACTAGTTGTAAGACCCTTTTAATGGTGCTCCAAACGTCCTCAATTGGAGAGAGATTCGGCGACTTTACTGGCCAAAATAATACTAGATAAGCAGGAAATTTTACCCAGAAGTAATTGTTGATTGATAATTTTTAATCATTTAGTACTTATTCTTTGATAAATTCATAATTCTTTAATTATTGATAGATTACATATAACTATAATAAATGAGAAAGAAATTTTCTGTGCATGTTTGTTTTTATTTTCTGCGGAGTAAAAGGAATAAAATATTTTCGTTCACAGTCTTCTAAGAAGTGTATATAAGATAAATCTACATATTTCATTATCACTTTCTTCTTTCTATATATATAAGATAAAAGTATCGGATTCTACTATGAACGAATTTTCGACTTCAGGTTTTTGATACATTTACACGTTTTCAAATGATTTAAACATATTTTAAAAATTTCCTTCTATCTCTCAGTCTGTCTGTGCGTGAGTTAGTGTGTTTACATAAACGCGGTATTTCACGAATCAATGAACGAAATTTAACCAAACTTTTTATTTAGTTGGGCCCTGATCTAAACAGTTGCTGATTCATTTTGGAATCCATCGCTAAATATTGCTTCAATCCGAGAGGGTTGCGTGTGTGTTAAATTTTCAAAATAGGTATATTTAAAAATAAATAAATAATATAAAATGAAAAATTCTTCAATATCTTTAAAATGAATGCTTGAATCATAGATTTGGGATAATTTAAGACAAAGTAATCAATGTTTTTGGTTTTTAACAAAAAAATAAGATAAAAAAAAATAAAAAAATAAAATAAACCTTCAGATGCCCACACAAAATTGATTTCCTTTGTACATTTAATGTTATTTTTCTCTGGGATTTAAATCGTTTGCATTTATCATGGAAAATAATTTTTAATAAATTAAATTTTAATGAATAATTTGTTCTGCGTGAAGTGAATTTGGAATGTTAGGGGAAGACTTCGTAAGAACTTCGCAAATCGGCGTTGCGAGGAATCTTAGTTCGGTTAAGAGTCACTACTCTACTTAAGAAGGTATTATAAGAGTTTAAAGTAATAGTTTCAGATTTTGCGAAATGTAGAAGGTAGGAAGAAATAGAATAAAGTTGTCGGTAGTCAAGTGACGTAGGACATAAAAATTAATGTGACAAAGTATAAAAAGCAGGTTATAACGATACTCGGGAGGTTTTTTTTGAGAAGGCTTGAAGAGTTTTGAGGAGCTTTGCGAGTTTTTGAGGAGTTTGGATAGTTTTTGGTGAGGAGCGGCGATAGAGTCAAGTGCCGCTGAGATTATAAAGAAGTACAGAAAAGCTGCACTGTCATGTTGCTATGTCGTTAAAAGTATATGGGTAATATAAAGTTATTTATTATATTTGTATCGAAGTTATATATCAATTCTGTTTTATTATACGATTAAGAAGTAGCCGCATTCGCCCCACTTTGAAGAGATTTAATTAAATATTTGTTAAGTTGAGCATTAAAGTCTCAGTGTTTATTCTCTTACATGTACAGCAGGTTTAATCCACTGAGCTGAATAACTTCTGCTCAGTGGTTTAATGATGAATGACGCCCCTTCATCACAAGGGTGACACAATGCGTCACAAATCTGTATAAGAAAATAAAGAAGAAAGGCTTGCAGTGGACACAACATGCTAGTTTTTAAATTTATTTTCCTATTTTCAAAAGGACTGTTTTTATTTATTTGTTTGTTTATATAAATGAAATACATTTTAAACATAATTTTTATATATTAATAAAAAAATTATTTATTAAATAGTTTTCTATTTGTGTGTAGGTTTTCTATCCTTGATTTAAATTTTTATTGTTCTATTATTAAAGAAAATTTAAATTTCCGACGATGGTAATTACATTTTAAAAATTTCCAAATGAATATACTCTTAATTTGACAGGTTTAAACTTGTTTAAACTCTTATTTAATGTTTTTTTTTTTTTTTTTTTTTTTTTTTTTTTAAACATTTTATTTGTACTTATTAATTACGGCTTTAAGTTACCTGGAATAGCGAAGTAACTTTAAAGCAGGATAAAGTTTTATTTTTTGTATTTATGGCAGAAATATTTTCAAACTTCAATAAGTTTAAGTAATAATGAAGACCCAATTCTTTCATATTACGTCATCCATTGTACAAGACCATACTTGGGAGAATTGAAACTATTTAAAATGTGGTTCAGAGTTAACTTGATGGAGTGAAATTTTTATCTCGTGTCATCAAAAACATTTTAATCATGGTTGTTAACCTGATTTAAGTAGATAATTAAATATATATAAAAGGTATGGATTAAATGTAATGTCTTTGAGCATACTTCTTTTTTTTTTTTTGCTTAAAATATTTTCGAAAATCAGCTTTTAATTTTCATTTGTGGAAAATCATTATTATTATTTTTAAATTTTCTGTACAATTCCTTAATTAAAAAAAAAAAAAAAGTAGGATTTCTTTTTCAACACAGTCCATTTTTAAACAATTCTACGAAATCTTTCCCTTGTCTGTATATTCACTGAAAGATAATCTAAACCTTGGAAAAAATATTTTTTTTCTTTTTTTACTTTCTTAATGATCACTTAAGTGGTTTTTTGATAAGTCATCGAAATCGTTTAAGATTTCTGATTTAATGATGTAATAAGCTGTTTAATTATGAAACGAAGTTCATCAGGCACACGTGTGAAAAAGTGTAATTTATTAATGTGAGTATTATTATTATTATTTGAAATCGAAGTTTATGTGACGGTAAGAAAAAAAAATCTGGAGTGACTTCACTCGACTTTCCGAACATTGAGTAATTAACAGTTTTGTAGATAAAGTCAAGAAAGATGAGTTGTTAAATAAACAAAAGAGAAAAAACCATAATAGAGTGTTTGAGTATTTTTCTCCATATATTACACGGCGTTTTATTTAACGCTACTGAACTTTGAGCCCATATGTCATAATGATAAAGAATTTTTCGTTGTGTCCCTGTAAAAACCTATAAATGCTAGATTCACCAAAATGCTTATAGTTAGTGCAACAGTGATTTATAATATTCATATAAATTTTCAGCTCAATTGAATAAGGCGTTTAGATGCCATTGCAGTTTTAAAAATGTGGCCCTATAGACCATAATGATAAAGAATTATTCTTTGTGCCCCTGTAAAAAAACTGTAAGTGCTAAATTCACCAAAATCTATACAGTTCGTGCAACTGTGACCTATAACATGAGTACAAATTTTTTGCTCAGATTAATAAAGCGTTTACAAGCTATCGCACTTTTAAGAATTTGGCCCCATAGGCCATATTGATAAAGAATTATTCCTGGTGTCCCTGTAAAAAACCTGTAAGTGCTAGATTCACCAAAATCTATAAGGTTTGTACTATGGTGACTTACAATATAAGTACCAACTTTCAGCTTATTCGAACAAAGCGTTTAGACGCTAGCGTGTTCACTCACAGACATACATACATACATACACACATACATACACACACGCACATACATACATCATCTTAAAAATAGTGAAAACGAACTCAGGGGATCTTGAAACGTATAGAAACATCAAAATCTCAAATTCGGATTTTTTGACATGATTACAATACTTTCCTTACTATAGAGTACGGAAAATAAAAAGGCATTGTTTTAATGATTGCATTTGACGAAAGGTTGTCGTATGTTTGCTAAAGTTTTAACAAATCTTTGCAAATCTATGAAAAATTGCAGTATGATAAGATTTGAATTTATCAGTCTGATATATTTATTAAAGCGTTTGAATTTTAAAGCATATGAGTATTTTAGATTTCAACTTTATTTCAGTGTTTGGCAATTTACTCATAAAAATATAAATGTACAAGGATTTTTGTCAAATTTATATTCTTTTGAGTAAATCACTAATCCATGGTCAAAATACCTGCATTATTTTTTATTCCATATGTCCACTTTATCGTAATTTTAGAGTATTTTTGTAATTAAATAGTACAGGAATTATTCTTAAAAATAATTGTAAAAAAATATTCATCTTTGAGCTTACAGGTATAGAAATGCGTATGACTATATGATGAGACATTATTATTGAGATACGAGGTATCATACAAATTGTAAAAATGCTATTTTATTACAAAATGAGTTTTCACTACTGAATATAAAAAGAAAATGTATGTGACGCTATGTGATGTTATATATATATTAGTTCTGCCGTTTAAATTAATAAAATGACAAAGGAAGTTTTTGTTTAACAATATTTATATGATAATTTATCAATTATCATCTTAATCACATTACTCAAGAATATTTTAAATATTATCCAGGATAAATTTCCGGTGTCATTTTATTAATTCAAAAGAAGAAAAATTTCCGGTAGACCCATTTTGTATATATATATATATAATAATAACAATATATAATAACAATATATATTAAGCATAAATCTATTAAACAGTTGTGAAATTTGGAAATGCAAAAATCGAATTTCAAAATGTACAATAGGTAATGAGTAATTCTCGAAACAAATTTCTCTACAAAATTAAATAGGCTTTGGCTTCTGGCGACGATAAGTAGAGAATTCCATTAAATTTTAAATTTCGATGAAAAAATATTGTAGTTTTAATTAATTTTTCGTCAAAATATATAATAAAATAAAATATTTTTTTTTTTTTTCCGTTACATTTCATTGAGTATTATTTGTCTTTGTTTGTCATTATCTGATTTTATAAAATGGATTGTAAAAGACCATTATTCGCAAAAAGCATTTCACGAATTTAAATGTCCGTCTTTATATTAGGTTGATTTCTTTAGAAATCGACCTATTGCAATCACTTCGTTTATCTATCTATCTATCTATCTATAATGAAAATTTTGTCATCACGATAACTCCCGAAATAATACTCGAAATCGAACCAAATTTGGACAGTGAACTAATCTTATAAATATCTTGGATGAGTTCATTAACCAAGTTGCTCCGACTTTTTGTTTTCAAGTGGCAGCCACTTATAAATTTCACACCGACATTGTAAAAAGCATATTTAAAGCAAGATTTGCTTGAATGTTGATGTAAATACAGGCCCATAAGGGTCTCAATGAAGTTTATTAATGAAGTTCCTCCGCCATTTTTAATAAAGTAGCACATATTTTAAGTTAAGCGGGACCACTTGAAATCAGGCTACCACTTGAAAATTTAAAATCCCTATAACTTCCGAAATAATACTCCAAATCGAACCAAATTTAGAAAGTGTCTTAACTTATCTTATAAATATCTTAGATGAGTTTATTAACTAAGTTGCTCCGCCATTTTATTTTCAAGTGGAGACCACTTGAAAATTTCAAATTCAAATTGTAAAAAGCGTATTCCGAATTTGTTTGAAATTTGGCGCAAATATACACCACATAAGGGTCTCAATGATGTTATTAATGAAATTTATCCGTCATTTTTAATAAAGTGGTACATATCTTAAGTTAAGCGGGACCACTTGAAATCAGGCTACCACTTGAAAATTTAAAATCACTATAACTTCCGAAATAATACTCCAAATCGAACCAAATTTAGACAGTGTCTTAACTTATCTTATGAATAACTTAGATGAATTTGTTAACCAAATTGTTCCGCCGTTTTGTTTTCAAGTGGAGACGACTTGAAAATTTCAAATTCAAATTGTAAAAAGCGTATTCCGATTTTTTTTAAATTTTGATGTATACAGAGATTACACAAGTGTCTCAAATAACTTTATTAATGAACTTTATCCGCCATTTTTAATAAAGTGGCAGATATCTTCAGTTAAGCGGGACCACTTGAAATTAGGCCACCACTTGAAAATTTAAAACCATGATAACTTCCGAAATAATACTCCAAATGGAACCAAATTTGAACAGTGTCTTAACTTATCTTATAAATATCTTAGATGGGTTTGTTAACCAAGTTGCTCCGCCATTTTGTTTTCAAGTGGAGACCACTTGAAAATTTCAAATTTTTATTGTAAAAAGCGTAATCCGAAATTGTTTGAATTTTGATGTAAATACAGACCACATAAGGATCTCAATGAAGTTTATTAATAAACTATATCCGCCATTTTTAATAAAGTGGCAGATATCTTAAGTTAAGCGGGGTCACTTGAAATCAGGCTCCCACTTGAAAATTTAAAATCACGGTAACTTTTGAAGTAATACTTCAAATCGAACCAAATTTTGACAGTTATATTATCATATAATTATCTTGAATGTTTTCACTAGGCAACTTGTCCCGACATCTTCTAGCCACTTGAAATTACACTGCCACTTGAAAATATGCCTTCACGATAACTTTTAAAATACTAAACTGATTCAAATAAAACCTGGATAGTGAACTTTTGGTTCAAATATCTAGGATAAGTTCACTTGGTGACTTGATCCGCAATTTTATTTTCAAGTGGCGGCCACTTGAAAATTTCTCATTATGGTAACTTTAGTAATACAGAATCGATTCGCATGAAATTTGGGTAGTGGATTTATCATTCAAATATCTCAAATAAGTTCGCTGGGCATCTCACTGCACTTTTTTTTACAAGTGGTGCCACCTGAAAATTTCTTATGACGATAATTTTTGAAATACTGGTTTAATTTCAACTAGAACTGGACAATGAACTTATCGTACAAATATACTGGGTGATTTTGATGGGCAAGTTGTTTTGCTATTTTGTTTTCCAAGTCGCAGCCACTTAGACTGCCACTTGAAAATTTGCCATAATAATAACTTTTGAAACACGGCACTGATTTAAACCACAGTTAGACAGTAAGCTATGCTTCAAATATCTTCGATGTGTTTGCTGAAACTTTAGAAATACTTAATCAATTCAAATTAAAGTTGAAAAATGGATTTATCATTCAAACAACAAAAATTTAGAAAATTCACGTAACTCGTGAACCAATTACGTTATTGCGTCCATCTTTGGTATATCGATAATAAGTATTTTCTCGCCAAAAGTCGCCATAGGGGAAAAGTCGCCAAATTTGGCGCCAAATCCATTACCTGCGTTACTGGATCTTTTTAATGCGTTTTTAAGGAAAAATTAGGCTATTTTAATGCTAAAACAAACTAGAAATGAATAAAAATTTTGCTTGATTAAACTTTACTTTTCAAAATAAATTAATTAAATATTTTTATAGTTGAAAAACCCTGTGAGCATTTCAGTTCATTTAACTATTAACTTTTATGTATGCAAATTTTAATATAGATATACATTCTGAAAAAGCATTTTAAATAATTTTGTAACCAGTGTTCTCTTTATTTATGTGATATATAAAGCTGTGGAAGAAGTTTCGCATATTTAAGAAGATACTAAAAAAAATAAGAGCAAATTTTAACATAATTTGACAATGCAATAAAATAAATAAATAATCTGGTGTGTCAACTCACACGACTTTCTCTTACCCTGAAATTTAATACTATAAATACATGTTGGAGATTAAGAGGTAACATAACGAGTACTGTTATGTAAACCTATGTTAAAAAAATTCAAATTAGACTTCCGAAGAGTTTCATATGGTAATTAGTTCTGTGTGAAGGGGGCGGTAGCCCCCTCAACCCCCCGTTTTATTACTGCACCTATATTTATAGAGAATTTAAATCTGTTAATAAAAAGTTCACTTAAAATTATTCAGACAACTTTCACACGCAACATTCCTTGAAACTTATCACTCTTGATCAAACTTTTCCAGCACAAACTTATATTAACTTCATAATACAACATTTGGATCTCCTAAAATTATTCGTTTTTAAGTCACTGTAAGAGACAAGAGATCAAATGTTAAAAAACTTGACTACGGTAATCAGGAAGCATCAAAACTTGTAAATATACAAAAAACAAGCAATGAATATTTAGCTTAAAAACATACATTATTTACCATATCTATATGAGGAATTCATTTCAATTCCCGAACAGATTTCCTGGAAATGGTAAAATATTATTAGTAAAGCACATCCACTAACAACAAAAAAGAATGTTATCGCTTAAATGTTTGCAGCCCTGTATATCTTTCGAATATTATATATAGACCACTTTGTGCACCTAAATATAATCCTAAAGTAATAACACATGGCTCATCCTGAAATACACTTCCGTCAATTTGCAACTATTTTCGCACTTTTGTCTAGTTCTTTTGTGTAGCCCTGTAAACGAACAGTGAATGATTTCCCTACCGTATTCTACATGAACATACTTTTACGCATATAAAAAATATACATTTGTTTCATTTGGTTTAGTGCAGTGTGTAGATCTTAAACTCTACTTATCAGCACTTTCTCCATAAACGTAATGTATTTGAATTCTCTTGGGCGTCCCTCTACACGAACCATTTGATTCATCTCAACGAAAAGCATCTGTATATCATACACATTTAGAATATCAAGTTTGGACTTTCTGCTACTATTTGTTCTTGAGCTATGCTGATAACACACACACAGATAAACACACAGACACACAGACCATTCGATAAAAACATGATGTTCGTATTCAGGGAACCTTAAAACGTGTAAATATAACAAAAACTCACGTTCGAAAATTTGACTCTAAAATAATACTTTCTCTACCTTATGGGTAAGAGAGCGTAAAAATAGCATGGTTACATTAATGATTATACAAAGGAAACATAAAATCATATTTTCCATTACAAACATAATATCTGCTTAGAAAAATACTGTAACTTTAGAGATTTCAAAATTATATCAAAAGATGCATTTTTTTTTTATTACTTAAGATTACGTATAATAAAATTATTTTAAAGCTGACATATATTCCAACATTTTTGCCAAAGTTTTAAAATACAAGTACTTTCATTTAATTTAGCATTCATTTATTTTTTTAAACATTTGAATGATTCTGCAAATTATTTTTTTAAAATAATCTCTTTTACAAGTGATGTATAAAGTTATTATAACTTTCTATATTTGGAGCATTAAAATTCGAACTATATTTTGAATTATTAATTATTGTGTATTTAAATGAAGATAATAGGAAATTAAAATGTGCTACAAAATTGCATCTTCCTCTTTTTCATTTCAAACATTCCGTACTTGACTTTGATGGTGACATCTTGTTTTCACAAATTTTTTTAACAAAAATATAAAAATGGTACGTACTGAGCGAGAACTGTTCAGTCGAGCAATCTAGAATCTAGACAGAACCAATTTTATCATACCAGTTTATTGGCGTGCCTTATTCGCATAGCTCGGAAATCTATATTTCTAGTTAAGGGATTTAGAAAATGGCCACTTTTTCATTCTAGAGAAAGGCGGTATATTTTTTTCTCACTGAATGCTTTTTCATTTCAGCTAATGTAGGTTGTGGTTTGTGTTTAATATATCCGCAATCGAATATATTTTTTTTTAGTGTAATTTTCGCTAATTTAGAGAAAAATTCCGGTTTTGCAATATTTTACGAAAACAAAATATTGAAAGACTTGCTACTTCTATTTTATATTGTCCTCAATCTTCTACTCCTATAACATAAAAATAAAGAAAAAAAAATCACTCAAAATTAACAATATATTTCAAAGATGTGTTAAAACTTTGTAATTTATAGTTAGTCGCTTTAAAATCTATTTTTTGCATTCAATAATTTTAGAAAAAGGATGATTTAATGTCTCCAACTTTTCATAAATTGTATTTTCAATTTGGGACTAAACACATTCCTTTTTGTGCCATGTATAACATTTGCAAAACTTACGAACTCTTTATACAAAATTCGGTTTTTATCTGGAAGTTACTTATAGATTGCTAGTAAAAAAATAATTTTTAAAAATCTTTACATGCCGAAAGGAAAAAAAAAAAATCTAAAGAAAAAATTGCTCATGTGAATACATTGTAATACTTTAATTCACTTACCCTGACAAGTTCCCTTTTTTTACAGTTTGAATTAAAAGAAATCGTGAATTCATTTAATTCTACAGCACTTTGTTCAGAAATAACAAAAAAATAATGGGATGAAAAAAAATTGCAGAAACAGTAATTTACTTTTTTCAAAGCTATTTAAAAAGAATAAGACATTTAATTTTTTCGAGTGCTATATTTTTTTAGTTTAGACAGACTCATTTCTCTCTCTCTCTTTCTTTTTTTTTTTTTCAAAAAGACATCTAATTTGTTCAAAGTATCAATGTTTTTTAGTTTAAATTTTTTTTTGTTGGTTTTAACATTTTTGAGAAAAGTAAAGAAATAAGTGATATATTTTTTCCTCCACGTATCTATTATACAAATATTTGATTTATTTAAAATTTTACATGTATTGTGAATACATATAATTTCTGAATAAATTTCGTGATTATGTGTATATATGTATTTTGAATATAAAAAACTTACAAGTTCAACATTCAACAAAAAATTGTTTTAAAATTTGACCTTTACTGTATTTAAATACATTCTGACGTGAATATAATCATTTAACTGAAGCTTTCAAAATCGAGCTATAATTGATATACAGTTAAGGTTTTGATATTGGGAAGAAATAGCTTTAGTTGCCCCTGATGCAATAGAACTTAGTCTTTGTATTGAAAAAATCGGCTTCAAACCAATGCAGTCTATGAATCATACTTGTGTTAATGCAATAAATTGCTGTTCTCTAAGAGATTTCTTGAGGATCAGTTACATTCACACTATTTAAAATATTTGACGTTTTGAGCTGCTGTCTTTAAGAGTACTTACTGATGAAAGAGTAGATTAATTTAAAAATCCTCCACTTAAAATGGGCCCACTTATATCAAATGCGTTGTCATTTATTATTATCATTATTTTTTTATACATGCTTTGTTTCGCATGTAAATAAAAAATCGCATGAAACACATTCTTGTAAATTTGAAAAGTGTTTATAAATTTAGTTTGCATGTTTGTCATTCTTTCTACCTATCTGTTCCACTTTAACTGCTGAGTATATTTATTGAAGGCCTTGTAACAGATATTATTGATATTATTCAATGGTATATAAAGCAGTCTTGGTTTCTGTAAAAAAGTTCATATAAAATATATTACCATACGATCTATGAAAGGTATTTTTAAAACATTTTCAAACCTTTGAACTGCACACAATATAACGAAACTGATACGAAATATACTGATACTATATATAAGTATACTGATACACAATATAACGAAACTATTCAGATGCACAAAACCATGCTTTCATCATAATATTGTATGTGAATGACATTAATATTGGGTTTAGAGGGCTTCACAAAGTTGTTTAGATACATTACAGATATAAGGGAAAACTCTTCAGTGTTAGTTTTCAGTATTGCAAGTATGTTATTATGTTAGTGTACTATATGGGGAAGATGAAATTTTTATACAATATGAATAGTTTTACAAAAACAATCTATTTTGTGTTTATCTTTAAATAATATGTATAAAGACAGATATTTTGTAAATTTTTCTACTCTCAATTCTTAAAAACAAAATATAGTTTCGTGTAGCTATTTTTAGACAATGTATAAAAAGCAATTTAATATTTCTGTTTCTTTTAAAAGAATCTATAAAAATTATTATTATTATTAGATTTTTTCTTCCTAATTAAAAACGTTTGTTCAACCTATAGAGCTATCCATAGCAGTCTATTTCATGCTTTATATTTACAATTAAATCTATAAAGGCAGTTTTGGGACACTTCCTTCTGCAAGACACTTTTCAAGGAGATAACACGCAAAATATGTTGTAGATTAAACAATTTAAAACTTAAAGATAGCTGAAATTTTTTACAATCTATACCAAATCACAAAATTATTCTTTTTTGCTTTTTCTCTCTCTAATATATTTCTTGTGACAGAAAAAATTAGCAGAGCTAAACGTTTTCGTCTTTGTGCCATAGAAACGATTCCAAAAGTTTAAATATGAAAAGCGTTGTATTTATGTTGCGTCTTTGCTATATCTTTACGTTTCGAGGTTTCATGAATATGAAAATAAAAATTTTAACATTTGGTGTTTTTGCCTGTCTGTTTTCATGTATATGCATGTGTCTGTATGTGAGATACGCATAACTATAGAAACAGCAGTAACAGAACTCCAAACTCGCTATTTTAAAGACGCATAATGTGGAAATACTAAACATAAAATAATTTTTTGAAATGACGCAAATGTTTCGTGTAGAGGAACATACAGTAATATTCAAAAGCATTAAGGCTACGGGTGAAATGTCTGGTTAGTTTAGATTAATATTTATTATTGCTCTAAAAACATAACAAAGTTGTCATATATTTTTGAATACCTGACTCACTAACTCATGTTTCATATAAAATATGGCATGAAAACTATTTATTCTTCATTTTAATACGGCCAAACAAATAATTCCGATATATTACTTCTATATTTGAAAAAAGGCTCGAAGTGCCTTTTAAATTGTGTCATGAACTTTTTTATTTTTTCTGCTGTGCTAAGTGTTTTGTTTGGCAGGTATATAACTTATAGAAAATGCACAAGGATACTAACATTCAGAGGGTGGTATGTGCATCCATTCTCTAAATAGTTTGAAATAAATTTTAAAATTTTATACCAGCCTTAAGTATTTTATGAATATGACTGCGATATTTAAACAGAAGGTTGATATGAGTGACAGTTCCCTTCTCACGGAAATTTGTGTCAAATAGATCTGCTGTGTACTTTGTAAATATTCTAATAAAATATATCATATCTTGCACCTTTTACTGTACTTATAATCTTTTGATATTAATGTGTGGTATGAGAAAGTAATGCCCGATATACACCATTTTATATTCAATATACTTGTATTATGAAAACATACGAGCGTAATTATTTGAATATAACTAACTGTGCATTCTTTTACAAAATTAGGTTGATAAATATGAAAACATAATGCTGTAATACTAGATTTTACATATCAAAAATTAAGAAATAATATGAATAAATGAGTATAATTAATTCAAAATTTTTGTTTACGGAAGCTTTGAATAGTGCTATTCAAATGCTTTAAAGTTAAACGAAATTATAATAATTCTTATTTAAAAGTATACAGTCTGCTTCGTAAAATCCTATCTTCTCTTCCTTAATAAAAAACATCACTGTAACGGCCTAATTTTTTTTTCTTTTGAAAGGTTTTTGGATGTGGAAGGCGAAAGGAGAGAGAAATAACTGGATGTAATTATTAAGCATAAATTTAAGTATATTACAAAAAATGTTTACGGAAAATATCACAAAATGTGACACTAGAGGAACTCTGATGAGGCATGTAGAATTTGAAAAAAATCTGCGGCACACACTATAACTGGTGCCAATTTAAATCAGAAAAAAGAAAAAGAAATCTATATAATCTACATGAGCGTAGCGAGTTAATCCAACACCACCTGTAATAATGCCTCCGAGCTGAGCTCTACGTCACGGAAGATCGTCCGATTTCATCCAATCCCCACGATCGAACATGTATCATAGGAACTGTTGACAGGATAAAATCGGCCGATCTTCCATGACGTAGAGCTCAGCTCGGAGGCATTATTACAGGAAGTGTTGGTTAACCACGTAGGAGATTTTAGAAATATTGATTTTTGTGGAATTGGCGTGTGTTTGAATAAAGTCGTTCAATTGTCATAAGAAAAAGGACTGTCATTTGTTAATAAATATTGTTTAAGTTCACTAATCAAAATTCCTCTACGTGGTTCAATTTGAAGTGATACTTCAAAGTCGTGGTTAAATTTTAAGATGAAATAATTGAAAACTGTTTGAGTTATGTTGTGTTATGTTTTGAAAAATCACATTTCGAGAAAAACGCGTTTGCGTTTTTAAATGTGTTATAGACATGAACAAATGAAGAAAAAAACACTTTTTGAAATACTTCTAACTATACCCCATAGACACTACACTATCGACATGTATGGAGGTTTTTAAAAAGTTACAATTCAAACAGTGGGGCTTTCTCAGTATGTATCGAGTTGGCGCAGGTAGGCCATTTCGGGTCATCCGAGACGCTAGAGGAGGAACTCTGAATTTCATAGAACAAATTTAATTTGAGGGATTCGACTTTTTTCTCGTATTTCATGAGGTTCAAAACACCTTTTAAGCCAATAAAAAAACTGATTTTTTGAAAATTCTACAGTGGTGATATATGGCAGAAATTAACGGATTTAATGTTCACCTTTACAAAATACTTTTCGTATACGGAAAATATTAGTCCCGAAGTTGTGCGATCTAACCTTATAAATGAATTCTTGTTTCATTTTCCAATTTTGAAATGCTGTAAAATCTCAGACTTTTCTTAAACAGAGTGTACCTTTAAATAGGATTTACTTTATATATTTTTTTCTTTCTGAAACCCTTCTACTATATCTTAAATCCTTCTCATTTTTCATATCTTTTTTTAAAAAACTACAGCTGTTCTGTGGACATCCTATAATTGTGATATAGATCTTGCATTTTTCGTATTGTATGATATCTATCGACTGAATTTGCGAAGAATGTATAAACGGATCATCCAATGTTTCTTCTTTCCCGTAAAGATCATGTATTTTCTGAAATTATCCTCTGAAATTTTGGTGCATTTTCTCTTTGGGCAGGCATTCGAAATCAACGCATGTGCAACCTTTCTCGGGAGATGATATAGGTGTGTTATGTTTGACGTCATTATATTTGAAAATAGAAAATAGAAAATTGTTTAACGCTCTTTTTTTTTTTTTTACGAAAATCTAAAACGTTGGTATATAAGATAAATGCTTTCATTCTTATTTTGTTTCGTACAGCCAGCTGCTCATGTAAATGTAAATTTACTACAATAGTAAGCCTAAAATTTAAGTGTGCTTTAAAGTTTAGATGTTAATACAGGACGTTTTAAAGTATGTTGCAGTGTGAGTATGGAGGGAGAGAGAATATGTTTGACAGTCTGTAGTATAATATTCGTCATTCACCGGATGTCAGGTTATCAGGAGTTTGCTACCTTCTGGATAGTTTAGGAATGACTGTGTGCATCTAGAAGATGTCTACTTTCCTCCTATAGCTGTCTAATAAGAATCATATAAATGTATACTTAGTATGCCTACATGTATGTCAGTGACATATTAGCATTCAGAAGAATGTCTGCAAATGAAAAAGAAAAAAAGACGCTTTCCGTTGCCTAGGGGATATCTCAGATTATCCCGATATTATCTTCTAAATAATTTCAACCTCTCATTGTTTTGTATAGAAATGTTTAGATATCTATGCTTTCTTACTTTTGAAGTTTGCCGAGATTTGTTACAAAGAGCTCTAATTGGAATTTTATGTATCGATTTGTATGATGTTACTATGGGTTGTACTAGACTAATTAATACAAAAATGCCTACTTGTTTTTAAAATAACCTTAGAAATAAAATTTAGTGTTTCGATAAAAAAATCTTAAAAATAAAACTTATTTTTATTTTATTTCTTTTTAGATATATAAACTACGCTGTAATACTACACAGTAAAGAAATTCTGAAACAGATCTATTTGTTTAGGGAACGAAAGTATTATCTTTGAACACGATTCGTTTCAGATCTGCAGACAAACCAACCATTTTGGTAATAAAAGACCTTTCATTATCATAAATGTAGGTTTCGTTGCAGATCTAAAACGAATCCTTTTGTAAATTAAAATTGTTTTGTTTGAAAAAAAATAATCGATCCGTTTCAGATTTTTTTACTGGGTAGTTTTACATATAACCTTTTACATGTGCTTATTATAATGTTGATTATATATGAATGTTATTCAAATATTTTTGTTGATGAAACTTTAGCGATGTTTCCGTGTTGAGATTTGTCATTTTTGCTGTCCGTTCGATTGACTTGCAATTTGATAAAAAATACTTAGGGATTAGCTACAATTAACAATATATATATATATATATATTTGATAGTTTATGATTCGTATGCGGGGTCACACAAAAGTGTTTCAATTCAATAAGGTCAGTAAACGGCATTCCTTTAAGAGCATTTTAAATTAATTTCCATCAAACGCCACAAATTTAGCATATGTCGTTAAGATGCTTAACCTTATGTTTTATAAAGAAAATGATATACATAAACAGTGAATTATTGTGTTAATGATGTCTATTGTCTAAATTTAGAGGACACACAGAAAAAGCAATAAGCTTGTGAGGTTTGCGTTGACGCAGACCCTATCTTAACTCAATGATTAACTTAGTTAATTTAACTACTTAAGTATTAGATATGAAATTAGCACAGAGTCTCATATATAAAAATAAAACCAAGAGTTTATTGAACCATATTAATGGGAGGACGATCTGGAATTGCGGTAGCTCAGTCAGCGTATTTAAATTCTTTATCAAATAAATGTATAATTACTAATTTAAATAATTTAAAATATCTCACCCCAGAACAGCAGAAGTTAGACGAAGACACTCCTTTACGTTGATACTGTGACTTTGCAACCTATTCGTGGATTCCCAACCGAATCTGTTTCCATTCACAAATTTTCGCACTGTAGCATCACAACACTTATCAACCTGCTTAACTAAATTACCACTTAATCTCAACTACTGAAATATAACTTTCTTCACACTCTACTACTTAGCCGTTACCTTAGACAGACGTCGGACAAGACTCCACTACTCCACAATTTTTTACGAAAACCATCTCCATCTTATACTACTTTCTACCAACTTCCTTTCTCTTCATTTCAATCAAACTTTCAAAATCGCTTCCAATTCATCTACCTCTCACATCCTAATTCCTTCGTTGCAGCACCCTGTCGACACAAAACTAATCCGACCTAAACTTTCGCCGAGTTACTGGCGTCGAAGCGATTTAACCATCCCAACTTAATACTTTGCTGGATCCAGCTTAATTTCAAACAAACTGTGGTGACCTTCTACAGTCTCAACCTCACAAGCTATATATTATGCAGAGAAAGTTATGACTTTTTATATTTAGTTTAGCTACACATATATTGGGTAAATAAAGAAAATATAAAAAAGACAGCCTTCCTTTTAATTATAGGTTGGTGAAAGCCTTCCTTTTTTCAAAACATGCCTCATAATCAAACGAGTTAATCACATGTATATAAAAATAACATAAATAAAATTTAACCGCTTAGTAATGAATATCAAATGTAGGTATGTGTATATATATATATATAAACAAGGAAAGCAAGATATCACTTTGGAATTTATGGAAATAGTTTAAGCAGGCTTTAAAGACAATTAATTGGATAAATTATACGAAAGTATATGCATTTACCCAAGCCATTTATGTGGTAGTCATTCTTCCTTATTACCTCTGTTTCTAAAGGATAATTTTTTTAATTATTTTAGGTAATACTACTTTATTCAAATATTTCTTTCAAAATTCCACATCGATATTAACTTAATAAAATGAAAGAGCTGCATGGAAAGGCTGTGTAGAAAGCGTTCTGAAAACATTTGGAATGTGCTATGAAGCTTCAAACTTAAAAAATCATATAAAACTTTTATGCAGTACATCATTTTCCACTTAAATATTTCACGACTGAACTGTAAATAAAACACTGAAATCATTTTAAATAAATAAATAAATAAAGTTTGAACATAAAAGTCTAAAATTTCAAATAGACGCACTTAAATTTTACGATATTATATGAGAATATGCTCATGAAAGAAGAAGAAAATTTTTAAAAGGAAACATTTTCGTGTTTAATTTACTCGTATTAAAGTTATTTGATGATTGACCCTCAATTAAATTTGCTTTTACTATACCCCAATAGCTATCTTTTAAAAAAATATTTTGAATTCAAGTTTAAACTTATTATTTTTGTATATGTAATAAGTAAGTAAATAAATAAGTAATATATTAATTAAATCATAATAAGTACATAGTATTCATTTTATTCTTTAAAATTAAAATAAATTAGTTTTCAGCCTCATAAAAACGTTTTACAATATTTTAGTTTAAAAAGAAAGAAAAAAAAGAAAAAAAAGAAAGAAAAACTTTATATAGACTATTGTAATCAAGGTGAAAATGTTTTTAGAAAAGGTGTACAACTATTATAACAGAAGTTAATGTAAAAGAATATGCTTTAATTTTAAACTTAAATGCTGGACTACAGTTCAGTAAATTTCTGAAATCTTTATATTAACACTGTAATAGTTTCAAAATGAGCTAAATTCTCTCAAAATAGCTCCGAAATAATATATACTTAAATTTGAAAACCCATGTACTCATTTTTGAGTATACTGACATGCTCAAAAATGGTGTTGACCAATAAGAATCCCAATATCCCTATGTTTGACACGTCAATTTACTCAAAAATGAGTACATGGGTTTTCAAATTTAAGTATATATTGTTTCGGAGCTACTTTGAGACAATTTAGCTCATTTTTTAGAAACAATTTTTAACAGAAGTTTGCTAATTACCCACAGCGCAGTATTAGTGCGACGTTAAATCAAACCTATCTACTACCAGACGTTTACTTTAATTTTAATTTTTATAATTGATTTCATTTTTTCTTATTCTTCCGGAATTTGAAAGTACACATTTAAAATTTAAATATTATTGTGAAAAAAAAAGGTTTTTTTTTAAAGACATTCTTTGATTTTATTAAGATTATTTTTTTGACCTTTAACATAAAGTTACTGTTTCAACATTTCTCTAGATCGCTTTCTACTTTCATTCCAAATTACACGTTAAACTGATCCTGTAATATTTTATTCGAAATTTATATAAAAACATTTTACATGGACACCTATTTTTCATTTAAGTGCTTTTCGATTAGATGTTTTATTTAAAGATTTTCCGAAAAAATATTTCTCTCTGGATTTTTCATTATGTACCCCAAACCCAATTACTATTAATTTTTAAAACAAACAAAGTCTCTATTAAAATGATGGTACACCTGATTAACAATTTAAATAAATTTTAAAGTGCTCTTGAGATATTAATAAATAGAGGGAAGCAGGATTTTTTCTGCCATCCTGTATATACATATATAGATACGGGAGTTATCCTTTTATCTCTGGTATCAAGATATTAGGAATGTGATATGCTCATGGAAATAGTAAAACGCCAGGAGCAATAGTAGCAACAGCAACAACAACAACAACAAAAGATTACAATGACTCGAAATAGGAAATTTTACTTAAAACACCTGTGCTGCCGAGTCGCAAGAAAATCCTGAAATGTTCACCAAAGCAATGAAAAGTACACATGGTGAAAATATAATTCATTAAAAATTTTACGACTAAATTAAAATGAAGCAAAATTTTGTAAAATCAAATAGTCAACTTTGGTTAATGAAGTTTATTAAATAATTCACAATAGCGAAATTATATATATATATACACTGCTCGACATTGAAAATGCAACACCAAGAAGGAATGATAATAACGGAATGAAATTTGTTGGACACATACATTATAGTAGGAAGAACAATTGATTAACATGTCAGGAAATTTGGAGTAATATGGACTGAGAAAACAGTACATAAAGCAGCGACCTCTGTGAGCAATAACAGCACATATCTGCTTAGGCATTGAATCGAACAGCGATTGGATGACATGTACGAGTAGAGCACTTTATGAAGTTTTAACACGATGCCACAATTCATCGATCGAAGCTACTGGTGAGTGGTGGGGGGCCAGTCGCTTTTCAACGATTAAACAGTCATTTTCATTGATGCGAGATCAGGAAAACGCGCTGCTGGCCAGAGCAACAGTCGAACACATTCGGCATCAATGAAGGTCCAGACAACATGGACAACTTGCGATCGTGCATTGTCCTGCTTAAATGTTGCGCTTCGGAGGCTTTGAACATAGGGCAGAGCTATGGGCCTTAACTTGTCAGAAATGTAATGGCTGGTATTCAGAGTGGCGGGAATGAAAACAAGAGGTGACCGCGACGTGTATCCAATGGTACAACATAACATCAATCCAGGTGGTTACTCAGTATGCGGCTATCAAAATTCTGATTACCCTCAAAACTGCATCACTGATATGGACGCCATTAATGTGTGATGAACGATGAACCTGGACGCAGGAATGGCGTGAAGTCACTTTTCAGACAAATCACAATCGTGCTTACAGCATCAAGATTGCTTTATCCGTATTTAACGGCATTATGAATAATGCACATTACCAGCTGGGATTCGACATCATCATACTGTCCATCATTTGCAATGATGTTATGGTTTCCCATTGGATACACGTCACGATTACTTCATGTTCGTATTCCTGGCATTCTGAACAGCGGCCATTAAATTTCTGATGAGTTAAGGCCCACCCCTCTGTTTTGTATTCGAGGCCTCCGTAGCGCAAATTTTAATCAAGATAATGCACGACCGCAAGTTGTTTGTATTTTCCGGATCTTCTTTGATACAGAATTTGTTCGACTGTTGCTCTGGCCAGCGCGTTCTCCTGATCTCGCACCAGTGAAAATGACTGTTTAATCGTTGAAAAGCGACTGGCCCTCCACCACTCACCAGTAACTTCGATCGATGAATTGTGGCATCGTGTTAAAACTTCATAAAGTGCTCTACCCGTACATGTCATCCAATCGCTGTTCGATTCAATGCCTAGGCAGATATGTGCTGTTATTGCTCACAGAGGTCGCTGCTTTATGTACTGTTTTTTCAGTACATATTCAGTACATATACGTAGTTCATTCAATATTATTCACATTTTATAAACAATATAAATGTCTATTGAATTAAAGTCGAATACGTTTTTGCATACGAGGGAAGCGTTCTACTATAATATACTGTATAATCTAGTAAAATTTTAAATACAAAAGCTTAACCCTACTCAGTAAGTTATAAATAAAAATGTAGTATTGTCAATAACAAATTCTTCTCTCTAAATATTGTGTAATCGAAAGCAGTGTGTCTCCATCATTGTATTTAATTAAAAAAAAAAAAGTTATTATCTCAGCCTTTACAAGCCAATTACATATTTCAAGATAAGGATATTTTATTCACTCTCTCTTCTTAGTTCATAGACAAGACATTTTGTTTAACATTCATTTTGAAAGGCGATTTACATAACACTGTTATTTTGTCTCTTACTTTTGTAGTCCTTTGTACTATTTAGGGGCAATTTTGTTATTTATTGTGCACTAGTAAAAATTTCAGGTTTGGTGTTCAAACAGTTAACGTAAAATATTACTTTTTGTGACTCATTAGTAAATTTCGTAGTCAAGTCATATATCATGTTCTTTTATAATTATTTTATTACCTTCCTTTATATTTTAAAAACCTACAATGTGTGTACATAATTGTCGTAACAATATCTATTTATTTTTTTAACATATTCTTCTGCGATGATTATATCGATGAACAAAACCTTTTAATAGCAAATAAAATAAAATACACATCTGCAGCAAATTTTTACTTAAACTTCACTTTTGCTTAAACCTTCCTTGAAGGAAAAATCAAGTACATTTCAGAAAACGACACGTAGAGAAGTTCTCTAGCGGCTATTTTAATGCATTTTGAAGGAAAACTTATGCTTTATAGTCAAATGTAGAAAGCGATCTCGAACTAAACACTTAATTTTAAGGTGAGAAAAAGCTTAAAAAATGAAGCAGTTTAAAATTAGTAGAAAACGTAATTAAATTCAACCACAAAATGTGCTTTTTATAACCTATATTAGAAATTACCTTTTCAAAATAAACTTTAAACTATCATTAAATAGTGAGAATGGAATTCATATTCCTAATAAAATTTATTATTTTTTAAATTTCGTAATACATTCTTAGAAATTTAAATGACATAAAAATTCAAGTTAAAATCTAGTGCTATAATAAAATGATATTTTCGTACAATTGAATATTTTTCTAGGGGAAAAAAATGCAGAAAAATGTATTAAAACCATTCGATTAAATGCACTTACTATTTTAATTGTAATAAAAGTTTTAGTAAAGCAAATTAGTAAATAACATAAAAAAATTATTTTGAAGATGCAGACTTATTTCTACATTTGACCTGGTATGAGAATTTCTTTAATTTCATAATTTATTTCTTTTAAAATATTATTGGTAGAATCTTATCCTTTATTTTATTCTTCATTCATTATAAATATTTTTCATTTTAAAATCAAATATCGATACGTATAATATTAAGCAAAAATATCTCATTCAGAAATGTTCTCTTCAAACATTCAAAAATGGCTTTAAATGGTCCGTGAAGTTTCAGTGCTCAAAATCCATATAAAACTTTTATGCAGAATATCATTTTCCACTTATGTGTTTCGGTACTGAATCATAAATAAAAATCTAGAAATCATATTGAGTAAGTAAAGAAAAATTCAAGTAAGAGAAAGAGAGAATAAAATTTCAGATAAGGCTGTTTGAGATCAAGAATTCTCAAAAAATGCTCTAATAAAATATGAAGTTGAATTTTAAAAGGAGTTAATTTAATGCTTATTCTGTTTGGGCTTTTATTGCATAAATATAAAGAATATTTAAGAAATGATATTTAAGATATTGATGCATATTTTTTCAAATCCCTGTGGCAGTAAGTGTACAAATGAATATTATGTAACAAACTTGATAAAAAGTAAATAAATAAAGATTTTTGAAATTTATTTAATTATTGTATGTTTTTTTTTTCTTTATTTTTTTTTAATAGTGAATATTATTTGGGTTTGTTTCCATGGAGTTTTCATTTTTCTTAATAATTGTGAATCAGTTATAATTACACATCGTGTACATTATACAGGAGATATTTCAATTGATTTAAACAACATACAGTCCGGGCCGTAATTACAACCGGGTCAACCGGGACAGTGCCCCAGGCCCCATGAACATAATGGCTACAAGTGAGACGATATATATCTTTTACATTGATAATTTTATTTTTGAAAAATAAAAAAGTCGATCTTCGCTTACGATATTTATGAAGCATGACAGTGCAAAACATATTAAGCCTGGACCCAGATAATAAGAACGCAGGCTAGTTTTATATGAACCATAACAGAAAGTACAACATTCTGTTTAGAATAAACAAATAAATAAATAAAAATAAATAAATAAATAATAATAATAATAATAATAATAAAATCGTCGTTTTGGAAATAATTAGAAGACAGGGAGCTTTGTTTATGAATTATGTAAAATTTAAAGTTTATATAAATGCCAAATCATCACTGGAGGCATTTTTATAATGAGACACAAAATATTTTTCTGTTATGATGAAATAGTAAACTAAATATGTATTTTAGTCTCAAAAATGCCGTGTCTTATTTGTCAATCAGAAAAAAAAAGTATAAATTTCATTAGTTTACAGTCAAGTTTAGTTGAAGTTAGTTAGTTTTTAGTGAAGTTAGAAATTTAGAAAATTTACACTTTCTTGATTTTCTACAGAAAAAAAAAAAAGAGTAAAAAAGGAACTCTAAAAAAATCGACGGTCTTGAAATATTGACAAAAATTAGAGAATATATAAAAAATCCTGCATAAAAATTGGCAAGCTTAAAACGAATGCGTAAAAAAAAAAAAAAAAATCAAAGCAGTCTTTGGGGACTGCCAATAGAAATTAAACAAAGTAACTTGTGAATTGTATCGTCAAGCTATTAGATTATTATTTTAGAATTATTTTTGGTTTGTAAAGAAGTGTTTATGATCTGTATTATATGAATCGGCACAATATTTATAGCTACCCAAATTAAATGAACTAAGCCTTATATTAGGTGAAAATATTGATTACTTATGAAATTATTTTAATTAGTAGCTGAGAGACAAAAGAAAACCGATTCAGAATACCTCAAAACGTGTAAATAGGTAAAATATCGAATTCCACTTTCGATAATATAAAAGTACTTTAAAATATCTTTCGAATGATGTATTAAAAATAATTTAATCAAAATTAGAATTTGAAATATTGAAATTTTAAAATATTATAGCGCCATGTGGCGGTAGAAATTTCTGTAAGCTACTGTTCGATTCCAAATCAACAAAGCTTTCTAATGATGTATTACTTATGAAATTATTTTAATTAGTAACTGAGATACAAAAGAAAACCCATTCAGGACACCTCAAAACGTGTAAATCAGGTTAAATCTCGAATTCCACTTTCGATAATATAAAAGAACTTTAACATATCTTTCGAATGATGCATTAAAAATAATTTAATCATAATTAGAAATTGGAATATTGAAATTTTAAAATATTACAGCGCCATCTGGCGGTAGAAATTTATGTAAGCTACTGTTCGATTCCAACTCAACAAAGCTTTCAAATAATGTATTACTTATGAAATTATTTTAATTGGTAGCTGAGATACAAAAGAAAACCCATTCAGGACTCCTTAAAACGTGTAAATCAGCTGAAATCTCGACTTCCACTTTCGATAATATAAAAGTACTTTAAAATATCTTTCGAATGATGTATTAAAAATAATTCAACCATAATTAGAATTTGAAATACGCGTATTAAAATAAAATTTAATTTCCAATTAAAATGTAATTTTTTTTCAAAATCGATGAAATTTGAACTGCAACTATCCCCTGTGCTGTTAATGGCGCACAGAAAGTTTGAAAGAATTTAGAAGAAAATTGAAGCATTTTGAAATTAGCAATTTTTATTCCTAGTAGAAAAAACCACGTGATGTCAATTGGTAAAATGTATGTTTCTTCCCGACCAGACGGGGTGAATCGCTTGTCATGGTAACGAACGCCTGCAGAATTTCAAAGCGTTCGCTGATGATGACGCAAGCTCCATGATTTTTGTTCACCCAAAAAGTGCTCAACAAGCCTAATGAAGTTTTCACTTCAAAAAAAGTAGGTGAACTTTAAATAGAACTAAAGTTTCCTTAAAATATGTGAACTGAAAGAATCTGAAATTTTGTAATCAGTCAGGAAGTTTGCAAAAATGCGCAAGTAACTCAGAAGGATCCACCAGCCATTACCAAAAAAGTTAAAATTTTTATTTTTATTTTCATTTAGAGACATAATTTGATGTGAAGTCATACATGAATGAAAGAAAGAGTGCATTTTAATGAGATTTTTGGTACAAAACGAAAAATGCACAATTTTAGTGTTTGAATAAAACAACAAGAAATATCTGTTTTTAGGGTAATCGAAGGTATAATTTTCCAAAAGGGTAGAAAAGTCTAGTCCTTTAGAAAAGCTCTTTCCAGCTTTGTAATCGTTTGTGGGCTCCACAGTCCTTTAGTGGCTGGTAGATTTGGATCTTGTATGGACGCAACCCCATTGCTTTCGAGAGCCTTCGCAATGCCGTTTTGGATATGCTTAATTGTTAGGCCGCCTGTCGAGTGGAAGTGGATTCTCAAAGAATGCGGAAACACGCTATATTCGTTCCGATGCCCTGCTTCTTGCATCCCAAACACTCACGGTAGATTCAAATCTGTCCATCAACTTATATGAAAATCAGTGTGAGATTAGGGCCAGAACATTTGCCATCGGATAGCTTCAAAATTACTGTGAATTTCGAGTACTATAACTGTCCGATTCCCACCATCCAGTCATATTCGATTCTTAACATAATCGAACTCCGCACTTAATGACACTTTCGATTTAACTGTTTTTATCTCATCTTTATATATTTTTTTTTTGTTCAACAGGTACGAACATCTCAACTCTACTCGAACGGAAACAAAAAAGAACATTTTATTCTTTTTCATCCGCACGGTAGCTTGCATCTTTCGCATTATTATTTTCGCAGTTATTACTTTACATTATTATTGTTTATTACTAAATCGCAATGTTTCATCGCACCTTATGTTTTCAACGCATTTAAATCTGTGTATTGTATGTTTAATATAGTTTTGGTTTGTGAATGAAAGAACGAGTATTTATTATTATCTTCACATCACGTCAAATAACATTTTTTGGAGGCACCGGTGGGATATTCTGTGTGAATTTTGGCTAGCTTACAAATTTGGATATCCAAGCGCAGCTATTAAGGAATAAAACAGATAAGTACTTATTTTCCTATTTTACAAGTTTGACTTTGGTTTTTCGCATTACTCCATTACGTAGTAATGGCAAGCAAAAAGAACAATGACGATGACAGTAATGAAACTGTCGCTTTAGAAGATGCTGAAAAAATAGCAAAACATTATCGAGGCAGAGCGAAATCTGCGCTTACTAGAATTATGAATTTCATAAATAATGAAAATAAAATTTTTCAAAAACATGATCTCTTAAATAAACTTGAAAAGATTGAAATTATTTATTCTGATTTTAATAAAGCCGATTCTGAATTACCTGATGAAGTATCAGAAAATAGAAGAATTTGAGTTAAAATATTATGAAACCAAAGCCAAGCTTCAACAAAAACTTGAAAATTTATCTGTAAACTTGCAATCTAATGTTTTAAATTTCCAAAATCCTACCATTAATACAAATGCTATATCTAGTAATTTTCGTTTGCCAAAATTAATTATTTGCCCGTTTAGCGGTAATTATAAAGATTGGATGTCTTTTAAGGATTTGTATATATCATTAGTTAAAATGTTAATTTATGTAATGTACAAAAATTCCAATACCTAAAGGGTTTATTAAAAGACGAACCGGCTTCTATTACTAAACACATTCCAATATCTGAGAATAGTTATGTAGAAGCCTGGGAAAAATTACTTACTAGGTATGATAAGAAAAAACAAATTATTTCTGCACTTATTAAAACCTTTATGGATCAACCAACTGTAGGTCATGCTAATGCATATAACTTACGTAAGATAGCAGATACTTCGGATGAAGTAATTAGGGGATTAAAGATTATTGACACTAAAGCTACTGAAAGAGATGTATGGTTAATTTATATTTTATTACAAAAACTTGACCATAAATCACGTGAAGAATGGGCACAATGTTCCGCAAAAATTGATTTTCCTACTTTAGAGATCTTTTTACAATTTATTAATGATAAATGTGCATCTATGGAATTATGTAATGAAAATGAGAGTAAAGAGAATAAGTATAAACAAAATAAGGATAAACAATTTAAGTTATCTAAGTTTCATTCTAACGTTAATTACAAATGCATTTTATGTATAAACAATAATCATTTCTTGTTCAAATGCTTTAAATTTAAGGAACTTCCTGTTAAGGATAGAAAACAATTTGTTAGAAAGAACTCATTATGCAGCAACACTTTATCTAATAAACACTCTATCGCTCAATGTAATTCCACTTATACCTGTCATTTTTGTAATGCAAAACATCATTCTAGTATATGCGATAATAATTTGAAAACTTATACAGCTTCGGCTTCATCTGCTAGTAATAATTTTGAAAATTCTGCGAATCATACAGAGCCATCTGGCATATCTCAATTGCAAACAAGTACTCATAACCATTCTATACAAACATCTTTCGCTTTACTTCCTACAGCTAGCGCTTATATTTATGATTCAATGGGTCAGAGACATGTGCTAAAAATTTTATGCGATTTGGGCTCTGAAAGTTTTTTTATCACTGAATCATGTATAAGTATTTTAGGTTATGATAGAAAAAATGCAAGATTTCCCGTCAAAGGGTTGGCAAATTCAAAGATTGCAATAACTAAAGGTTATACAGACATTAATTTAATTTCTATTCACGATTTCGATGTCAAGTTATCCATGCGAGTTTTTATATTAGATAAATTAACAGCTCCATTGCGATCAGAGTAAATAAACAAGGAACATTTTTCGCATTTAAAATATATGCAACTGGCCGATCCCAAATTTGAAATTCCAAGTAAAATTGATATGATTTTGGGATCTGATTATTTTTTTTCTATTTTACTTCCTGGTCAAACAATTTGTACTGAGAATGGTTTAATTGCTCAAAATTCAATTTTTGGTTTTCTCGTATCCGGAAAATTACCTGAATCTCAGACAAAATCTAATTCGATTTCAAATTTACATATTTACGAAACTAATATTGATAGTGAGCTAACACGTTTTTGGGAATTAGAAGAAGTTTTTAATCCAAGTGAGAAGTTACTTCCACCCGAGGAACAGTTTGTGGAGTCACATTTTCAGGAAAATTATTCAATTAATCCAGAAGGCCGTTTTGTGGTAAAACTACCATTTTATAAATGTAAATCTGAATTACGTAATACAAAACCCGCTGCACTTTCCCGATTATATGCAATGGAGAGGAAATTTTCTGAAAATCCGGAATTCGAACAACAATATAAAGATTTTTTATATGAATACGAACAATTAGGACACATGGAGGTAATTACTCGGAATCCGCTAAATATTTCTCAAAGGGAACAATATTTCTTACCTCATCACGCAGTTATTAAACCTTCTAGCACTACCACTAAATTAAGAGTCGTTTTTGACGGTTCCTGTAAAACTTCTGATGGTAAATCATTAAATTCAGTTTTAGGTGTTGGCCCTAAATTACAACGAGACATTTTTGAGATCTTACTTAATTTTCGATTACCGGAGATTGTTTTTTCTGCAGACGTGGAGAAAATGTACCGCCAGGTTTTAATTTCTGAGTAAGATCAAAATTATCAAAAAATCCTTTGGAGATACAACCCCAATGAGGAAATAAAGGAATATAAATTGAAGACTGTTACATATGGCCTTGCTCCAGCATCCTTTTTGTTCACTAGGTGCATTAAGCAAATCGCTCTAGATTATAATCAAAATACACACGTCTCGCGTACTTTGTTAAAAGATATATATATGGATGACTTGATATCAGGTTCAAACTCAGTTAATAGCGCAATATCAATTGCTAAGGAAACTGCTAATGTTTTGGAAGAACATGGGTTTAATTTGAGAAAGTGGAATTCCAATTCGAATGAATTCCTTACAGAATTTCGAGAAAATTGCATCACAGATACAGACTTTAAAATAATACCAAACAACAATGAAAGTTCTAAAGTTCTAGGGCTTTACTGGAACTCTTTAGCAGATACATTTATTTTCAAAACCGCACTTACTCTCAAACCACCACTAACAAAAAGACGCATTTTGTCTGAATCCGCACGCATTTTTTATCCTCTAGGTTTAATTTCACCTTGTACAGTAGTGTTAAAAATATTTTATCAAAAGCTATGGTTAACAAAAGGAGACTGGGATTCTCCTATTCCGCAACAGTTTGAATAGGAGCTCATTAAATATGAGAATGCATTCAATAAAATTAGCCAATTTCTGTTCCTAAATGCGTCACGCTTTCATCCGATAGTACATTTGAATTACATGGTTTCAGCGATGCGTCAACACATGCTTACACCGCTGCAATCTATTGTCGACAGACTCATGCTAACAAATTAAAGGTCTCACTCTTAGTTGCCAAAACTAAAGTAGCTCCTATCAAGCAAACTTCCGTTCCCAAATTGGAAATTTGTGGTGCTTATTTATTATCTAAGTTATTTTGTTCAGTCATAAAAATATTAGAAAATTATAATTTTGACATTTACGCCTGGACAGATTCAACAGTTGCTCTTTCTTGGTTATCCGCACATCCACGTAAGTGGAAAACTTTTGTTGTAAATAGAACGTCACAAATATTAGATGTTCTTCCCACAAAACATTGGAGACACGTTCCATCTTAAGAAAACCCCGCTGATATCGCTTCTCGGGGCATCGATTCTAAAAGTTTACCTGAATGCAACTTGTGGTGGAATGGCCCAAGTTGGCTACTTTTGGATCCTACACATTGCCCAAATGACGCGCCTAAGTCTAAGGAAATCGAGGATCAAATTTCGGCTGAAAAGAAAGCTGATCCCATTTTGTCTTACCATATTGATACATCTAATGATCTTTATGATCAACTATTCAATAAATTTTCTTCATTTTTTAAAATCAAACGCATTCTGGCATATTGCATAAAATTCATAAAAAACTGCAAATCAGCAAGTAAAGTTCATGTCTCAACAAATGATTCTTGTTCCCCTCTTACATGTAGGGAAACTAAACACGCCGAAGAGAACATCATTCGATGGGTACAAAATAAATACTTTCACGAAGACTTTAAACACATCAAGAATTAAAACATTTTGTCTAGAAAAAGTCTTTTACACTCTCTACATCCATTCATTGACCAGAACGGTCTATTACGGGTATGAGGTCGCTTACAAAACGCTCAATTATCATTTAACGAAAAGCATCCGGTAATATTGCCGTCTAAACACAAATTGAGCGACCTTATTATACAAGAGGAACATATTGCACACTTATGTTCTGTTAATGTTCTCACCCCATCACATTTTCTTACAGGTGATGTCATGCTTTCACCTGCAGATGAACCATTATCCTGTAGCAAGAATCTCAAGAACCGATGGCAAATGGTACAAAAAATGAGACGAGATATTTCTAAAGCTTGGAAAAAGGAGTATCTCAGTTCCTTGCAAGAAAGAAATAAATGGCAACATCCTACATCAAATATCAAGGCAGGAGAATTAATGGTTATCATAGACCACAGCTGCTCACTTTTATCCTGGCCAATTGGTCGAATTACAAAGGTCCACACCGGTAGCGACGGGCTGGTCAGAGTAGTGTCTATAAAAACTAAAGACTCTGTTTTTAAAAGAACTGTTAATAAAATTGCTGTTCTCCCTTTATATCAGGACTATCGCCCTGATAGCGTGGGAGTCATGTTCGATTCCCCCCATCCAGTCATATTCGATTCTTAACATAATCGAACTCCGCACTCAATGACACTTTCGATTTAACTGTTTTCATCTCATCTTTATTTTTTTTTTTTTGTTCAACAGGTACGAACATCTCAACTCTACTCGAACAGAAACAAAAAAGAACATTTTATTCTTTTTCATCCGCACGGTAGCTTGCATGCTATCTTTCGCATTATTATTTTCGCAGTTATTACTTTACATTATTATTGTTTATTACTAAATCGCAATGTTTCATCGCACCTTATGTTTTCAACGCATTTAAATCTGTGTATTGTATGTTTAATATAGTTTTGGTTTGTGAATGAAAGAACGAGTATTTATTATTATCTTCACATCACGTCAAATAACAATAACTTACCGCGCGATTACCACATCACTAAGTGTCCTTTTCCTTCCGAACACTGAACGACATGCCCATCGAACGGTGACATTACCTCGATTATTCTCATAAAATTTTCTTTCGATAAATAATTGTTCTTCCAAGGTCAGTGATTCTATATTGCTTATTTTTTATTTCCGGTAATCAAGCATTCACCTGAAAAGTCAATATATGTTCTATTACAATATGGAAGAATTATACTTATATCAATACATTTGAAATCAGGAACTTAAAATACTTTCTATCATGTATTTTGGACCACCCTGTATATCAAATGAATATAGCCCTTATCTGCTATACTGAAATCTCAATTTATTTAAAAATGATGAGCTAAAGCTAAGGTTAAAAATCATTAATATTTATATTTTGTTTCTTAAGTATAAACTACAAACCACACAGAAAGTTTTGTAAGCAAACAGCGATACACTGTGACATTATTTGATACGATGTTTTTTGAATTTTTCATAATATAAAAAGTTTCAGTCTTTATAATTTGATTTTATTTGGTCTTATGAAAGCCATAAATTGTTCTCTTTCTTAACATTCAGTAAAATTTAAGATAAATCTCCAACAAAAGAACCTCTAAAATGTTACCAACCTCTGAAATAGTATTGTGACTTTTTAAAAATATCTCAAAAAATCGCCATCATTTTTACTTCCTTAAAAAATATTTTAAAATGTTACTTTAAAGTATTATAGAAAGTAATTATTTTACAGAAATTTAATGTCAAATTCAATAGATCCTAGGATACTGACAGACATTTTGTTTATTTGAAAGTTATAGCTGTTTATTTGAAAGAGTAGTTTGAAAATAATTACTGAGAAATTTTGTATACTCATCTAATCTTTTAAAACACTTTTATATTTGACAAGTTGCTTGATTCCGTATGTTTACAAATTGCTGCAAACGTCATTGAGATCTGTTCGTAACTTACAAATATGTTTTTTCAATCCTAAAATAATTATGTTTTTCATATTATTCAAGATTGTTAATAATTAAGTATATATCAATCTTTTTTTAAGTGTTTTTTGCTGTGACAGTAGTTTAATATCTAATTATCTATTTAATATTTTCTGAGGCCCAAAACAAAACGGACACTATTTAATTGAGTGCTATATAAGGAAATCACATTAATAAATAAATAAAAAATTTCTTGGGTTTGTATTTAAATAATGGGCTTTATATTACTGAATTATTGGCGTAAAGAGAAATCAGGACTAATCTAATCCACTATTGTTTCATGTATACTTTCAAAAATATACTCATGCGTGAGATGTGTAAAATATACTCCTATGAATACAAATATTTGTATGCATCTTTTATTTAACATTTTCTTTTATCTAAAAATTCTCATAAGAAATATATGTATACATATATAAGTAAAAAATATTCTTCAAAATCAATTTCTTTTTGTTTCATTTTGCCATCCGAATGACTTTTAAAGCTGATTCGAATAAAGGTAATTAAATTCTTCAGTCTCTTAAATTTCTATTTTTTTCCACTTCTAATGATCGTTTTAATGATTTTCGATAATTTGCAAAACCTAATGCAGTCTTTGGTTTAATGACTTAAGCCTTGAAATTATCTAGGAGGTTTAATGAAATATGCAGATAAGAAGTTATTACCAGTATTATAAATTTCTTTGAAATTAAAAAGGTCTTTTGATATCAGGAAAAAATGTACATACTTTTTTTTTTTTTTTTTTTTTTTAACCTTTTCACAGTTGACACATTTTACAAAAAAAAAATAAAAAAAAAAAAAAAAATAAAAAATAAATAAATAAATAAAAAAAAAAAAAAAAAAATTGAGAACCAATATTTTAAGAATTAAGCATTTTTTATGTTTCATAGAATTCTTTTCTTTTTTTTTCTTTTCTTTTCTTTTTTTTTTTTTTTTTCAATTTTCTTATAAATTTTTCCTCAATATTAATAAAAAGTAAAATTTTTCTGTGTTAAAATAAATATATACATATAATAAATGACATTGATATCGATATGCATATGAATCTTGTTGAAGAAATCTAAAGATTGGATAGAGCAAATTATATCTTTATGATTTAAAAATTCTAAATTTTAGAATTTATCTTTGTAATTTGAAACACATAACACGTGTTCAACGATAAATAATAAAATAATGTCAATATACAATTTAGTTTTTTGTATCAAATTATATTTATTTCTCTTCCTTTTCGTTTAAAAAAAAAAAAAAAAAAAAAAAAAAACAGCAACATATTTGTTGAATCTTGTTAGTTTCCAGAAAAGGAAGCTAAAATCTGTATCTATGTTAATGCAATTCGGAAAAATATATTCGGAAAAAAAAGAAAACAAAAAAGAAGAACAAAAAAAGTCAAATTCATAAATTCAAAATGAAATTTCTTACTATATAAATAAATGTTTCTCTTAAGTTTGCTATTTCTTAAACAATTCTTTCTAAATATATATATATATATATATATACACTGCTCGACATTGAAAATGCAACACCAAGAAGGAATGATAATAAAGGAATGAAATTTGTTGGACACATACATTATAGTAGGAAGAACAATTGATTAAAATTTCAGGAAATTTGGAGTAATATGTACTGAGAAAACAATACATAAAGCAGCGACCTCTGTGAGCAATAACAGCACATATCTGCCTAGGCATTGAATCGAACAGCGATTGGATGAAATGTACGGGTAGAGCACTTCATGAAGCTTCAGCACGATGCCACAATTCATCGATCAAAGTCACTGGTGAGTAGTGAGTGGCCAGTCGCTTTTCAATGATTAAACAGTCATTTTTATTGGTGCGGGATCAGGAGAACATGCTGGCCAGAGCAACAGTCGAACACATTCAGTATCAAAGAAGGTCCGGACAATAAAACAACTTGCGGTCGTGCATTATCTTGCTTAAATTTTGCGCTACGGAGGCCTCGAATACAAAACAGAGGGGTGGGCCTTAACTCATCAGACATTTATTGGCCGCTGTTCAGAGTGCCAGGAATACGAACATGAAGTAATCGAGACGTGTATCCAAGGGGAACCCATAACATCATTGCAAACGATGGACAGTATGATGATGTCGAATCCCAGCTGGCAATGTGCATTATTCATAATGCCGTTAAATACGGATAGGGCAATCTTGATGCTGTAAACAGGATTGTGATTTGTCTGAAAAGTGACTTCACGCCATTCCTGCGTCCAGGTTCATCGTTGATCTCACATTAATGACGCCCATATCAGTGATGCAGTTTTGAGGGTAATCAGAATTTTGGTAGCCGCATACTGAGTCACCACCTGGAGTGATGGTATGGTGACCATTGGATACACGTCCCGGTCACCTCTTGTTTTCATTCCCGCCACTCTGAATACCAGCCATTACATTTCTGACGAGTTAAGGCCCATAGCTCTGCCCTATGTTCAAGGCCTCCGAAGCGCAACATTTAAGCAGGACAATGCACGATCGCAAATTGTCCATATTGTCTGGACCTTCATTGATGCCGAATGTGTTCCACTGTTGCTCTGGCCAGCGCGTTATTCTGATCTCGCACCAATGAAAATGACTGTTTAATCCTTGAAAATCAACTGCCCCCCCCCTTCACCACTCACCAGTAACTTCGATCGATAAATTGTGGCATCGTGTTAAAACTTCATGAAGTGCTCTCTTATGCTCCCGTACATGTCATTCAATCGCTGTTCGATTCAATGCCTTGGCAGATATGTGCCGTTATTGCTCACAAAGGTCGCTGCTTTATGTACTGTTTTCTCAGTACATATTGCTCCAAATTTCCTAAAATTTTAATCAATTGTTCTTCCTACTATATTGCATGTGTCCAACTAATTTCATTCCGTTATTACCATTCCTTCTTGGTGTTGCATTTTCAATGTCGAGCAGTGTATATATTATGCTTATTTGTTATAATTTTTACAATCTTTGAAAAATTTAATTAAACGGATTCTTTTTATTTTCTCTTACCCAGATATATGGCATAGAAAGTATTGTTTCTGGGTAAATATTTCGAAATTGTGTTTTTGTTATAGTTACATGTTTTGAAGTACTCTGAATCCGAAAAACATCTTTTTAGCGGTTGGTATATGTTTGTGTGTCTGTCTGTTATTAGCATATCTAAAAAACAATTTATAGCAGAAAGTCCAAACATGGTGTTCTAAATGTATATCATATAGGGATTCTACACAAAATTTTCGTTGAGAACAAGCAAATGTTTCGTGTACATGGACATCCAAGAGAATTAAAATACATTATGTATATATGGAAATTTATGGTAAGTACAGTGTAACATGTACACTGTAAAAAAAATTCTGTAGTACTACTAGAAAAATTCTAGGAAACTGGTATTCCATAAACTTTTCTAGTAGCCAATATAGATTGTTCAAAAGTGATCTTACTCCGTTAGAGTTAGTAAACATTACACGCATTTCGTTAGTAAATATACTAAGAAACTCTTAGTTAACGGGTCAAGTGCTTTTTTTGTATGTTTACTAAGATTGTGTTAGTAGCATTACTGAAAGTAATACTGCAATTTTACCAGGAAATGTTTTGTGTAGGATACATGGTTATTATTAGTGTAAATTCAAATAATATCCATGTAACCTTACTAAATTTGTTTTGTTTAGAATACAGATTTTTTATCAGTAATTGTGCTAAGGAAATGTAATTGATAATGCAAATGAATTTCGGTTATATTCACAAAAATTTTACAGTTACGTTTACAGAAATACTACAATTAATATAAATAAATTTACCCTTAAATACCCCATGTTACCTTACTAAAATTTTTAAATTAACAATATTTAATATTATGAGTAATATTGCTAAAAAAATTAAATAAATAAAAGAATAATAATAGAAAACCTTTTATGTTTAGTTTTAGTTAAAAATGATGGCTGATCGAAAATGTTTATTTAAATATATATTTTTACAAAATCTAAATTGTTTGAAATATTAAAAACATATATCAATATCATTACCTTAATTTTTATATATAATTTATTAAACTTTTTTTTAAAGTCAAACTTGGAGTGGTAACTACAGGTGATTCTGAAATTTAGTCTAAGTTAAGTTGATCTCTGATTTACGATGGCATAAAATCACATCTGTAAAATCGATAATGTCTTTGTACAACAGAGCTTATCAGTTAATGTGGGTAAGCAATAAACAACAATATAACTTCATTTTTGAAAAATGCTGACTGAAATAACCATAAATTCAAAAAAGCTTCACTAATTATATTAGTTACCAAATTTCAAATTCCCCCTCAAGAGCCAAATTCTGTGTAAAAACCAATATGTAAATAAACTGACTTTGGAGACCTCCTCCGTTACAGTTTGTCTTTGAGGATGTTATAAGTCAGGTTGGCCCGCCAGATTATCGTGCCCCGTGCGAAATGAGCAAACTAAATGCATATCACCATTTTTAAATTTCATGAGTGCAAAAAATCACATTTAAAGTATTTCAATAAACAAACATGCTCTGAAAAGCTTTTAACAATTATATTTCGAAATGATATTTATCAACATCTAAAATATAAGTATACAATTAAATAAAAACGATTATTTATAAGCGAGGGAATTTACTCATCTCTGAAAAATTTTGCTGCCGAATTTACTTGGTAGCAGTAGTAACGCCATCTGACGGAAAGTTTAAAATTGCGATTTTGACAACGTGCCTCTATGGCCACAACTATTCTCGGTCTACCCTTACAGGATCATTTCTCAGTCCGGCAGTCCAGCGTCGGTCGTAGAAAAATTTCACCAGTTATCGATGATTTTTACCTGTATTTTTTTTTTTTTTTTTTTTTTTTTGACAAAAAATAAAATAAAATAAAATAAAAATAATTATACATTTCGTATGATGTTTTTTTAAATTACTGAAATGATTTTAGGAACCACAACTTTGTCTTTAAAAAGACTTAACTGTTAGGCATATCTGTCAATTGTTACACGTTGAATTGAAAAAAAAAAAAAAAAAAAAAAAAAAAAAAAGAGGAAAAATAATATTATAGTTTAAAAAAATTAAAGAACACGCTTTTATAGAAATGTGAACTAAAAAGCACAAAATATCTATCTTAGTATTAAAATGCAGGGTAAGAGAAAATCGTGTGAGTGACACACTATAATATTTACATACATTTAAATCTTTAATTAAAATAATTTAGAATTAAACAAAAACCATTTTTAAAAATTCTCCCCTGACTGGGCTCGAACGCTGGACCTTTAGGTTCGAAGCGCGGAGCTTTACCTCACAGCCACAGCGTTCACGTCGTGAAAGTCTTTTTTTACAATATAGATTTTTGTTTGTTCCCAGAGTGGTTACAAACATACAAACAAACATACATACAAACATACATACAGGTGAAGCTAATAAAAGCGTGTTAAAAAAAAAAAAAAAAAAAAAAAAAGGACGGAGGATTTAAAAATTTGTATAGACAAGTTAATTGCACTCAACTGTGTCAATAAAGATATCGACAAATGTATCCGCCACAAATGTTTTCCCCGCATTGCTCCTTGCATATGTTATTTGTAAACACCGTGCTTAATTTATTTATCTATTAATTTATTTTAATATTTTTTTTTTGTTGTTGTTAATTAAGAAGAAAACAATTCTTTAAACTTGAGTTAAAAAAATTTTTTAACCAATTTATTTATAAAATTTATATTTATTACTTTTATATATTTAAACACACCCTCAAGTAAGCACATAATTATTATTATTATTATATTGTACACATACATATTTATGATAATTTTTACTTTAATTATCCTTCCGATGTCATGGTAAGAATTAAAAAAAAAAAAAAAAAAAAAAAATGTGTAAGAATTTTAAACATAGAGACAAATTGAAATTACAACATAGTTGTAACAGAAATTAAATAATGATAACTTATAATTAAGAATAGGTATTCGAACACGAAATGTTCAATTGAACTTAATTAATCTTTTTGATTATTGCAATAATGGCATATTGCTTTTATCATATTGACATGAATTTTACAAATAAATACATTTTGCTTACCAAACATCTAGTTACTATACCATGTGGGTAATTTAGTTGCACCAAATAAAAATGCAGTTTTTCTTTTTCTTTTTTCTTTTTCTCTTTTTTTATGTCGTAAGAAATAACTTCATAATTCTTAATGTTGTAATGTAAAACTCAGTTATAAAAATAATGAAAAAACATTTAAACTAAATATTCAGTTTAAATTGGCATTGAGGCCATTTTATTGCTCTACTTAGTCATTCAAAAGATAAAAAAAAAGGGGAAAGTTTAAAATAAACATTGTTTAAGTAATTTGAATAAACTCACATTTCGTTTACAGCAATATTTTAACTAAGTTTTAAAATAAAGAATCCCGTAATTCTAAAACTTACTACTTTAGAAAAATGCATTGATCGAATTTTTTTTTTTTTTTTTAATTTTAGCCTTTAAGTATTATTAAATTGAAACTCTTCAAAAATGTATGCCAAGTTAAACTTTCTAATGAAATACAAATATATCTATACAGTTAATGAAAAGGATCTCATTCAAAAATAATCTTTTCAAAAATTCTCTAAAGGTTTTAAATGGACCCTGAAGATTCTATATTCGATATTCATATAAAGCTTTAATGCAGAACATCATTTTCCACTTAAATGTTTCAGAACTATAAGCTATTTAAAAGTGTAAAAATGATTCTGAATGAATAAAGAAAAGTTGAAATTTGAATTAGAAGAGACAAAAGTTTTAGATATAAAAGAGAAGTCATTTTATTCCAAGAATTTCAAATAAGTATTCTCATATATATATATATATATATATATATATATATATATATATATATATATATATAAATTATTGCAGAAACCAATTAAAAATCTTTTTATAATGAAAATTTTATTTTTAAAGTTGTTTAAGAAAATGAATGTACACGAAATTTAAGTTTAAGTAGTTTACTTTCTGACTTTATGCAAAAGTTTTAAAAATTGTAACCTATAGTTAAAACTTTTGCATTTCTTGAATGGTATTTTCAAAAGAGCAGTAACTTTGAAAATAACTTTAATTGAGTGGAAGCACTGTATTGATGGATATGTAATAACATTTAAAATTTTACGTAGGTTATGCAGTATACACTAACACACATGTTTGAAAATATATATTTGTATATAAATTCTTAATATGATCTGTAAAGTATAATCATATTTCATTGTCGTCGATTTCATAATTTAAAAGGAAAACAACAATGACAAAATGACATAAATTTACCTTCACAACTAATTGTAATATTAATGGAATGCAAAATAAATTAGTACGGTGACTTAAATTTATAGGGGAAATACAACGCAAAAAAAGAAAATTTTAGTTTGTCCAAATATAACTCACAGATACAACAAAGACATTTTACATAGTAAAAAATAGATTAGAAATGCATGCTTTTTTCACTGGAAAAAGTGTTACTACCTTTAGTACTGTTTTCCTATTTTAATATTTTTCATTATAAAATAAATATAGTTTTCATGCAGAATTATTAACTCATATCAGGATTCTAATTTGTAGATAAATATGTATAATGCGGAATTAGGCAAAAGAAAGGAAGTTTTTTAAGGCTTATGAATTTTTTTTATATTTTAATATTTTAACATTAAGCTATGAAAAGAAAAGATATTCATTCTCCAAAAATATTTACTCATATTTCGAAGTAATTTAAACTTAATGCAAAAAAAAAAAAAAAAAAAAAAAAAGAAAGAAAGAAAAGAAAAAGAAGAAGAAGAAGAAGAAGAGATGAAAGAAAAAAAAATCCCCCCCCCTCAAGAGTGAAAATTCTTAACTTTTTTAAAAATATTGTTTTAATTTTAATAAATATTATTCTAAAATGAAAATAAATTATTGATATGGAGGTTTTAGCTCATACGAGGACAGTGACTTATAAAATGAAATTTGCAGCTTTTGCAAATACATAAGCAAAAAAAAAAAAAAAAAAAAAAAAAAAAAAAAATAGTAAAGTGAATAAATATAACAAAATGCAACAGAATAATTAAACAATTATAATGCAGCTATATGCTATTATATTATAAGTACATACGGTTATTATGTTGTAGGTTTAATGGAAGATTTTTAAAATAATTTTTAAGTTCGAGTATGAGAAATGTTCATTAAATACACTGCTCTACGAGAAAAAAAAATCGAGTTCTGATACTATTATTGCTGATTCTTATGTAAAATGACTTCCTAGATCCGAATATGACTCACATTTTGGCCAGTCACCCACCGTTTTCTAGAAACACCACCCCCTCCCTCAATTTTTTCCCCTATTCGATAATTTTATGACCAAAAATTTGATTTGATGAATGAAAAAGAATTAATTTAACACCTAAAAACAAAAGAAATATATATATATATATATATATATATATATATATATATATATATAATGCTTAAAAAGTAACATTAATAACAGATTAAAAAAATATAAGATGTGTAATACATAATTTCAGTGGCAAATCCCCCCCCCTCAAAAAAAAAAAAAAAAAAAAAAAAAAAAAAAAAAAAAATTTCCTTGTCGCAAATGTCCATGTTTTACAATTTTCCAACTCTGTAGCACCTCAGAAGATATTTAACGGTTAAAATAATCCTCTCCCCTCCTAAAAATCAAATTTATTGCCATAAAAGCACTGAAAAATGATAAAATAGGGGCCGTTCCTAAAAACGGTGTGTGGTAGGGAAAAATGGGCGTCATATTTGGATTCAAGAGTAGAGATGTAAAATTTCCGGACATTTTGAGGCAATAGAAAAAAACTAGTTTTTTTTTTTTTTTTTTCGGTTCTTTTCTGGCAAAATTGGAAAAAAAATGGAAAAATTAAATTTTTACATATAAAAATAGGGTTTCTTTATAGTAATAATACCTTAGAAAATGTAAAGTGTTAAATATTTAAAAATGCATTCAAACCATATTATTTTTTTCGTAACAGAAACATGCAAAAAGTTTTTACTATTAAAAAATGAGTCTTTCTGTTTCATAACTGCCAGTCCTTTTCCTTGTACAAAATACCAAAAACTAGTCAAATCATCGTTCAACCATTAATTTTGCATAGGGCGTGCATTCCTATGGAATGTTCCTCTCCCAGCAACATTGATACAATGAACTTAGATTAGAATCAAACCTACAAAAAAAAAAAAAAAAAAAAAAAATGTTTTCATCGACCTCAACCTGATTTCTTTATATCTGAAACCCGAAAACTGAATAAAATTTAATGATTCTTCTGAAAAAATGCAAAACTTAAAGTTATAAAATAAAATAAATTTTCATTGTCACAGATTTAGTAAATCATCCAAAACATTTTTAAAATGGAGTAACTAATACACTAAGTTATAAATTTAAAAATATGAAAAATGGATTGATAATTTTTAACCATTTATGTGTGTTGTGTATTTCAAGAGTACAAAAATATGCATTAATGTATATATTTCTTTGTTTATTGCCTTTCTGCGATATCTATGTAATCATTTGTGTACACGTATATTTAATCATAGGAACATGTAGTATGTTTATAATTCTATTAAACATATTTCTGTTTATTATGATAATTTTTTTAAAAAGGTGTTCCGAAGTCGACCCGACTCATTGAAAACTTAAACTTAACCCAAAAGAAAAAAAAATTCAGTCAACCTAATCCAAACCCGATGCACAAGAAAAATAAATGAGACAGCTCAGCCCCCAGGAAAAAATTCAGTCAACCTGAACCGAACCTAGCACGTAAGAGAAAAAATTTAGTCAACCAGACCCAAGCCTGACTGCAGGTCAGGCTCAGGTAAAATCGGTTTACCGGGCATGATGCTGGACCCCAATTCAGATTTTCACTTAAAATGAAATTAATCCCAAAGATAAAATAAAAGTTTAATTTAAAGTTAATTGAACTTATGATTTATTATTTTTTTTATACAGGGGGGCTAACATATAACTTTTCCAGATTCCCTCACTTTTCCATGACTATTTTTCAGTATTTTCCCTTATTTTTTCCTGACTTATGCGGTTTATTTCCCAAAAAAATTTCACAAAATAACAAAGAATTTAGAAATTTAGAATAACGAGCTTTCAATATGGCTTATTTCCACAAAATTTGTCAAAATTCCCTGACAATATCAATCCCTTAATGCAACCCTTATCAATCCCTAAAAAACAATATCAATCCCTTAATGCAACAGAGTGTACAATATTTTTTGTTATCCCATCTTTCGCCAATACAAACAAACTGGATGGTTGCTCACTCAAGAGCCACGTATAATTGTCCGTGTGAAAAACATGATGTGCTTAAATCTAAGCCGCAGACAGACATCGTTTGGCCCTGAGACTTATTGATAGTCATTGCAAATGCCAATCTAATTGGAAATTGAGGGCGTTTAAATTGAATTGGCACATCTGTGGGTAGAATAGGGATTCGCAGTAGTAATATATTTTCACCTCGGAATTTGTCATTTAAAATGATGGCTTTGATAACATTTTTCATTAATTTTTTTATGACTAATCGCGTGCCGTTGCACAACCGTGGTGGGTTCAAATTACGAAGCAAAATAACCGGAGATCCAACCTTCAGTTGTAAAATATGCGGTGGCATGCCTGGTAAATCCAATGAGTTAAAAAACTTTGTTGGATAATTTACAGCTTCGGTGGCATCGCAAACTGTATCATTAGATTTGTATGACACCAAGTCTCCTAGTAACAAATGTTGAATCTTGAGATTCAATTCGTTGACGTCCACATTTTTTGCTGCTAAAATTGCTCTTTCTGCCAGCCACTCATGATTTGTGTATCGTCTGTGTACATCGGGAAATATCTGGTCAATAAGAGCATCTTGAGAATCAATGATTGTGCAGAAATCGGTCGGTAATTTTATGCATCCAGTTTCATCTGTAGTAACTTTTCCATCGCCGATATATAACAATTGTTTTGAGAATGTTTTAGCGGATGGATCTTGAAGCTTTTGAACGCACAAATTTACTTTCAGTTGTACTTTTTCAACATTAAACCACAATGACGATGATTTTAAGCACGCGTTGATCTCATCAGCGTATGTTGAACGCGGAATAACGGGAAGTGCTTGTCTGAAATCACCTGAAAAGAGTAACAGAGTGCCGCCAAATAGTTTGTCGTTGTTTTTTATATTTTTCAATGTCCTGTTCGACGCCCCAATCGAATGTTTGTGTGCCATAGTGCATTCATCCCAGATAAGAATTTTACACTATTTCAGCACTGTGGCCATGGACGATTTTTTTTTTTATGTTGCACACTGCGTCTGGGTTATTTTGAATATTTAGTGGCAGTTTAAATAATGAATGAGCTGTTCTGCCTCCATCCAATAAAACTGCCGCAATGCCAGATGATGCAACAGCCAATGCGATGCCATTATTTGATCGTATTTCGGCGAGAATTAGCGAAATAAGGAATGTTTTGCCAGTTCCACCTGGTGCACCAAAAAAGAATCCACCTTGTCCTGCCAAAACTGCGAGCATGATGCGGTCGTAAATGGTTCTTTGTTCTTCATTCATTAGTGGGACATTACGAGCAACAATCGCTGCCATTTCTACAGTATTGTATTGTAGTTCACGATTCAATTTAGTGCTTATTAAATCAGATGCATTTCGATTTGTTGAATGCATACCGAAATGACTGAGTGGTAAGTTGGCAATGATAATGCAAAGATCTTCAATAGCAATCAATGCTTCATTGTACATAGCGTCACTGAATACTATCGTTAGATCGTTGCACCGTGAACGATGTTGATGCAATATATCATCAGTCATTGAATCTTTGTGATTATCCCATAATGTCTCTGCTCGGGCCGGGAAACACGTAGTCAACACTATAGCGAATAGTAGACGAATTTGTTTTGCTGTACAGTTCAGTCCTACTTCAGCAAGCATACACTCCCACTGGTTGTCGTCTTCCAGCAAGCCGAGTGCAAGGCATGCATCTTTATATGTTGGATACTGCTGTCCATTCACTTTACGTAAATTTTGAAATGACAAAGGGCCGATGACATTAACCAATAACAGTCGAAGATAAAAGCACTCAGTCTGCCTTGGATTGACTGTAAATACTCGTCCCAAGGTGTTTGATTTGAATAAACCGGGACATGCATCAATCGGCGTGCCTTGCTTGCGGGGCATCCATTTTTTTGTTGGAGCCCATGTGAAATAGCGTGGTACTTCTGAATAGAGTAATGTCCGTGCAAAAGCACCAAAACCATCCGCACGATTACACAATTCAAAAAATTCGGTGAGTGAAGTTTTTGGTGGATTTATAGCACGATCAATCGCTGTCTCGCTCGTGAAATATACGCGCTGGCCATTTTCAAGATGGACGGCTAAATGAAGAACTGCTGGATCCCGTTCATGAATTGGGAAACCAAAGATACGCCAAACAGTTTCATTGGAGCTGACGTACCGGCCAATTTGGTAAAGTGTTATTTCATCGTTGTTATTCACCGTAGGAGCATTCACATTGGTATTTTGAACTCGAAATACAGCCATATCACTGCCTTTATTCACATACTTGCAAATGTATTTGATGCTCTTCACAGAACTGCAGAACTGAACATTAATATGAGCATTGAATGTTTTGCTCAGCAGAGGCGAATATAGGACCACCCAACGGTTATCAATGTCAATATCTATGTTGTTGACATAGATGACCGCCATAGATGATAAGATTGTCCGTCATTATCGGGATTTCTTTGACGATATATTGGATATCCGTAAACATTTGTGATCGTGAAATTTTTCGGAAAACTTTTAATACATTTTCCATCTGCACAAATAATAATGGCCTAAAAATTCATTTTTCATTTTAACATAAAATAACTCCGTCGGATATTGACGAATTTTTTAAAAGAATATACCATTTTAATTAATTTTAACATTTTAACAATGTTAACGTTGAAAAAATATTTTAAACACTTACGGTTAAAATTTATTTTTTATTTCAACATTAAATAAATTCTGACATCGTGTTTACGATTCTAAAATATTAACTTTGAAAAAATATTTTAAACACTTCGTAAGATACGGTTACGATTCTAAAAATATTAATTTTGAAAAAATATTTTAAACACTTCGTAAGATACGGTTAAAAATTCATTTTTCATTTCAACATTAAATAAATCCTGACATCGTGTTTACGACAACTCACGCCATCTAGGTGGAAAAGTTGTTGAAAGAGTTGGTTAAAAATTAATTAAGAAAGAACTAATTAAGTTACAACTTTCATTTGTAAATCTAAACCATTCTCGAATCCACCTGAAGACACACAAAAAATTTCATTAAACTCAGTCCAGCCGTTTAGGAGGAGTTCAGTGACATACACACGCACAAAAGAAATATATATATAAAGATATGTGTGTGTAATATATATTCCCACACATTAAAATAATACACTTAGACAACTTCAAGGAAATATATTCAAGAAAAAAAGCTGAAGTATAAAGGAATTTGGAAAGAGTGAGTAATTTCAAATGAATGTGATGGGAGGGAAGTCATTATAATACTTAAATATTTCAGGATTACCATTTGATTACATGGTTAAAACTTTATTTTTGAAATATGAACATTATCAGAGTCAGTGTTTCTATGTAAGATACTGAACATGAAAAAATATTTCAAGAAAAAAGCATCGGAATGGAAATATTATAAATTTCTAAATACGTTATTTTATGCTAGAAATTTTAAAATTTTCAATTTTTCCGGGTGGAAAAAAAAATTTCGGAAAAAAAACGGTTTTTTTTTCCCCACCAAAATTTCCGTTTTTTTTTTTTTTTTTTTTTTTTTTTTTTTCCGGAGCATTCCCATCTCTATTCAGGAGGCCATTTTACATAAGAAAATAAATGGTGTCAAAAGCAATTTTCATGTCGAGCTGTGATATTAACTGTTAAACGTAAAACTATTAAAAAATAATTAAATTATCAATGAACTCTCAAGTAATAAGTACGTATGTGTATATTGTTAAAATACAACAATGTAAAATCGAAGGGATAAATTATACATGTATATACATATATAGGACAGCATTTTGAATTAAAAAGAAAAAAAAACAATAATAAAATATTGAATTTTATTTTGTTCACTATTTTATTTTTAAATATTTCGAGAAATTTTAATATACCTAATATTATTGTAGTTTAATGCATATTTTGCAATTTTTTTCTTTAAAAAAAAAAAAAAAAAAAAAAAAGAAAGAAAGAAAGAAATATGAGAGATTTATCACGTTTATCGTTATTCCCTTAAAGTGCATTTTGTAATTTTTTCAATCTTACAGCAGCACTTATTTCTCGTCATGAACCACCTATCATTAAAAAAATTGAATAAAACTGCGCTTTTTTCAGTCAAAGCTGATGCGCATTAATTATAAATATTTCCTCGAGAAGTATGAAAAACTTTACCTGTACGACGCTCTATTGAAGCTAATTTTGTAAAATTCATTAATTTTTTTTAAAGACATTAATTAATTAATTAATGTCTTCATTAATTTTTTTTAATCTCATGTATATCTTAGAACTTTGCTATGAAATGCGTATTATTGGAAATTGCTTGCTTTTAATTTTTATTCTCTTACAGGGACGTACAAACGAATTCGAATACGTTACTATCTATAGTAGAAATATTAGAAATTTAGAAGAAATATCCCTATAGTGTTTTTCACATTTGAATTTTTCTGAATTATACAGCCATTCGATATTGTTTAAACGCCTGATAACTACTAACGGTTCGGAAGCAGTGGCGGATCCAGAACTTGACTTTTGGGGGGGGGGGGGGGCTAAGATTTTTCAAAGTGTTATTCTAGACCAATAAAAAATTTACAATTGCAATATTCAATTGTGAATGTCAATGTTTTTTTTTTTTTTTTTTTTTTTTTTTTTTGGGCTCCTTAAATCCGCCACTGTTCGGAAGTCGAGTGGCGTCACTCCAGATTATTTTTAAATGTTAATAACAGTAATAATCATAGTAATAATCATACTAATAAATAAAATAAAAGTGATTTTTTTTCTACATTCTTCAAAATGCAGTCATTTCTAGAAGCTTTACATTTATATTGTACATTATTTATTTTCGGTAGAGTTTTTTACCCTGTGGGAATTTGTACTGGTTTGTTTTGGTTCGATGTTAATCAGCTTAATGTACAATTCTTCATATGTTTATAAATTAGTCATTTTGCATTATCCAAGCGTAAATATTTGGCTGAATTAAGATAAAACTATAATTACTATCCCAGTAATGCTTAGCAATGACTGGTTTGTTGCTTTCTTGTTTCGTCAGACAGATGGCATGGGCTTATATTCAGAAACAAGATATCAACAAATTGATCATTGCTGAGCATTGTGGGGTCCTGTGAGAAAGCTGTGGGTTTTAAAGTTCTAGATGAACTCGATTTTCTTGAAACTTTCCAAATTTGTAAAAAGTCATAAAAAATTTCATTAATTGTGGTTTTGTACAACATTCTCTGTTTGATTGTTGGAAATATTATATAAAATTCACATTTTCCTGATTTTCACCTACCACTTCCATAGCTCAGTGTATCCCAATATTCTATTGGATAGTTTCTTCACAATCCCACAATTCTATTGGCTATTAATCTGGCCCTAGAATCTGATTTTTCAATTTTATTTTTAATAAATAGAAACACTAGTCTTGTTGATGGTTTGCTTAATGCTTTCAAAACTACAATATGATTTTTTTTCTAAGCAACAAATGTTATTACTTAAAATAATTAAGTAAATAAACAAATAAAAAAGGACCTGCAATAAAGTACAGTCGGTAAAAAAACTATCCGAACACTAGCAAAATTTCCTATGTAAAAAAAATAGAGTTAATACTGTTTTGTTAAATAAATCCTTGTGAAATCATGTTCTTAGTAGTCTAAGAACATGATTCGACAATGATTTATTTAAGGAAAACAGCATTAACTTTTTTTTTTTTATATAGGAATTTTCGCTAGTGTTCGGATACTTTTGTTACCGACTGTATATTACATGGGCAAAAGTATGCAGAAATTTTCGAATGTTGATGTTTCGTCTAATATCTAAGGAAATACTTGACGTATTCTTTTGACAGTTCACGTATGTAAAGAGCAAGTTATATCACATATTATATAAAAGGTTTTGTTCCTTGAGCAAAAGGGGACCAATTAATAATTAAAGAGAAAAATAACGTCTTGAATGACCTTGTGAAAATTAATTCTTGAAATGCACTGTAGCTGATTATAAGGTTTCCTTTATTTATTTATATTAATCTGTATTTTAAGAATACGTATATACATGCAGATATAGAGTACTGTTCAAATAAATAAATAAAGGAATGAATAAATGAATAAAATTAGTCTTCTTTTTATTAGAACATGCACAATATTCAACCTAATGCAATGCCATTTTAGAAAAAATGACATACAAATTTAGAATGTATGTACTACAATCAGAATTTAATAACATTAATAATAAATATCTGATGAAACATGGAAAATTTTAATAAGTAATTTTTTAATGTGTAATTAACAAAAATTTATTTTTATTATTTATTACCCAAATGTGTTGAACTGTATATATATTACCGCCAGTCTAATATCCTGAATATTTAAAAAGAATGTATTTTTAAATGATTGAAAAAAAAATCCATAGAATAAACTGAATACACCCCCCCCCCCTCTTCTCTTTCTCTGTCATTTTTTTTTTTTTTTTAAGTCTAGATTCAACATATACTCCGCTAGCATTATTTGTAGTTAAATAACAATTTGAGTATATTCCTGTAACATTTCGTTTTTGAGAAAGAGAGAAACATAGAACAGAAACTTAAATTTAACCGAGATAAATATATTTTTTACTTAACCAATATTTCCTTCATTAAAATACCATTTCATACTTTATCAAATTAATTAAAATTTTAATAATAGCATTCTCATATTCGATAAAATTAACATTAAAAATGTTGTCTTTTCTGGAGTTTAAATATTTAATAGTGTTTTATTCTTATGAGGTAACAGTAATAAAGTAACAGTTTTAAGTGTTGTTCGGGAATTCAATAAGGATAAAACCTATTGTATAACGTTAAAGTGCGTCTATTTTTTTTAAATATATTTATCTAAAAACTTTTAAGAAAAACATTTATGCCTGTTTCTCTCCTTATTATCATAGAATTTTCATTCAGATAATAAAAAATGCTTATTAAATGTAAAATAATAACTGCGAAATTGAAATTTTGATATTGATTAAATTTTTAAGACTATAATGCCTAAATATTTTAATTGTTAAATATTTAAGATATTAAAATTATTTTATCTCTCCAAAAGATAACATTCTTAAAGAAAAAGATAAACACATTTTTCGTTATTAGAGCACAAAATTATTATGGTTTTTAAATAAATAGTAGTAAATAATTATTTTATATAAGTTTTTACATTCAAAGAGAAAATAATTCATTATAAACTGTGATAAATTTATACCAAAAAAAAAAAAAAAAAAAAAAAAAAAAAAAAATGTTTGGTTAGAAAACCTACTTTGTGTTGCTGACTGATTTTTAGATTTATTTTAACATTAATTTTATACAGTTAACTTAACTAATTTGCTTTAATTGACCAAAACATATATAAAGACCCAAAGAATATCAATTAATCAAAAGAAATTTAATTAATAATTAAATTTTTTGAAAATTTTTTAAATGCTCCATACGGTTTAGTTTTTAAAATTTCCTCTCCATTTTATATTATTATAGCTTACCAATATATTCTAAACTTATTTGTGCATTTCTTTGTGGATTGACTGTGGATTTACCTTTGTACAAATATTTTTATGTTTTAATATGAAAGCTCTTACGAAATTTTAGTGTTCAAGCATACATAACTTAATTATCAATCTACTAAATAAAACTCAAATATAATTAAAATGTATTGATAAAATATAATAATGTAAAATGATGGGTGAAATAGAAGAAAAACTAAGTCTATGAAGCAATTTAATTATTTTCAAAAAATTAAATTTTAAAATTTTAATTTCTTTTTAATTTCAATAGTTTTCAATAAACTTTAATATACTTAATCTCTATACATTTTAATGCATTTGTATGCATTTTTGTTACAGCTACGCAATGAAAAAAGTAATCTATGCCGTTTTCTCCAGAAATACAACGCAGGTAAAAACCGTCAAATTGAAGGGATAGAATACATTTTCAAAGTTGCAACACACTAAGTGTATTCTAGAAAATTTTCAAGAAGGGAATGTAAGATTCGTACTTTTCGATGATAATGCATCTTCTCATACGGCAAGCTTGACTGTCAAATTTCTTGAACAAAAACACATGAAACTGATCAAACAACGATGCTGGTCATTCTTTGAAATTTCTGTGCGTGACATTTGGCGATATTTTAATCTGAAGAAAAATTTACGGGGTTATCGTTTCCAACAATATTACACCATTAATCGCACAAAGTTTTTATTTATTTATTTATTTATTTATTTCATTTTTTTCACAGTAACAGATATTTTAGAATAATTTTTATACAACCTTTTGAAATTATTTACGGATTTTTAAAAGTGTATTAGTCATTTTTTATACAGATGCATCATAATTTAATGACGTATTAAATCGTCAGCGATTCCTGCAACTTATTTGATTTAAATTTGGTTTATTAACACTGAAATTAAAATTTCTAAATTTATATATTATTAGAAAAGTAAAATTAAAAATTTCTTTTGCCAAATAAATTACAAAAAATTCAAATTATAAATTATGTATTTTAAATATATTATTTTATTCGAATTACAAGCATATCATTGGTAAAGAGTCTGTTTGAATAGAATCCAATATTTTCAAAAATATTAGTAATATTTTAAAATAGCTTAATCGTTTGCATCCTAGTGCTTTTATTCCAAACATCATTTATTCAAAAAAAGGATTTGTATATATATATATATATATATACATATATTGTTTACTGTTAGCAATTTATAGTTTGAATAAAATACCGATGATTAAGCGATTAATCGGAAGAATCATATTAAAAAATGTTTTCTTGAAGCATTTGAAAATTATTCTAATTGATTCGTGAAGTTCGGCATTTTAGCATTATGAAAAAGAATTTACATAGAATGTCATTTTCTACTTAACTTTTTAGTACTTGAATTGTAAAATAAAAAAATAAAAATAAAAATCATTTTGAATGGGTAAAGTAAATTTGAAGCAGGAAAATCAGAGATTGTGATGTCAGATAAAGTTATTTAAAAATTAAGTGTTCTATCAAAAATATATTCAAATGAAATGAAAAAGAAATTTTAAGAGATACTAATTTAAAATTTAAGTTGCATTTATTGAAATTACATAAATATTTTTCCTCGATTAGTTCGTCACTGAAATAATGTGAATTTGTTTTTAAAATGCTTTAATTTTATTTTCTATGTATAACAAATATTCAGAGAAATATAATGTGTATTTTTAATTAAACAACTTTTTAGTGGCAGAATAGCTTTTTTCCTTTTATCTCTCTTCCCGGAACTTCAACTATAGTAAAACTTCGTTTTTGCGTAAGTGGGATAGATGGTGTATATTTAGTTAGTGTGATTGATACTTGAAACACTATGATATTTCTCTTAAGAAATAATTAAAGTATTATAAAATAAAAATATTTCTCACATGCGTTTCATATAATACACGTATATATAGATATAAGTTATAAATATTGTTAATTGTTGTATGTATGTGCGTTACGCTGACCGTATTGTGATGCATATTTTTATTCTGAGATGTACACAAATCTAAAATATACAATTTGGTTATAATTCAATTTCCTTTATAAAAGGTGTCCGGTAGTGAAATATATATATATCTATATACATAATAAAATAAAAATAAAGATGGGCGGATTTATCAAAAATTGGGTACTACACATTTTAGGCCATACGCATACTAAATTAAAAATAAAATTACCAAAGTAGTTATTTAAATGTAAAAACGGAAATTATACTAAGGAATGTGATTTATATAGAACGAATAAATGGCTTAAATATTTATTGATTAAATTATATTTTTTTCAAGAAAATTTCGCAAGAAAATTTTGAACTTTTTATAATTATTATTATTAACCTTGAGCGCATCATGTACAACGTGTTAATATAAATTTTACTGTTGTAATCAGATCTACCATTTTGCTTACACGAGACCAGAGGTACTTTTAGTGGTAGCTTTTCTTTAAACATCCTGTAGGTAAGATGTGAGTACATTAGCTTGTGAATCGTAATAAGAAGACTAATTTATCGTTCACTGGCTGAATAAATATATTCATTAAGGAATAATCACTTACATTAACTTTTAGTTATATGAAAAAGTTAGTTTCTATGCATTATTCTCAGTTCTAATTAATGCAAAATAACCAAAGATACAAAGTAACATATCTTCTTTTGCGGTGTTCTTTGCTTATTAGTTTATTGTACATATATTGTACAATAAATAAATAAATAATATATATGATTAAACACTTTAAATTTGTTTCTATATTTAATGGTATTTTTTTAAATTAGCAAAATATTATATTTTAAAAATATTATATTTTACAAAACCTCTTTAAGCTCATGAAATTTCTAATTCCTCTTTTCAGTAATCTATTATAAACATGATCTAAAATTTAACACCATTAAGTTGACTGAAAATTGGAATTTTATATAATTGGTAAGCAGAAAAGAAATATTATTAGGTCAGGTGCTACTTTTTAACAAATTTACTTTTTCTTACATTAAATTGCATTAAATACCTTCTTAAAATATTTATACATACTTAAGCCGACAAAAATTAAAGAAAATTAGTCAGCTTTTTCCGTAGGGAAAAGTTTAAATATTTAAAATTTATATTAAATAAAAGAACTTATAAATAAAGGATTTATGTGGAATTAACTGAAAGTTTCTTTTTTTAAAAAATATGTTTATAAATTGCACAGGATTTTTTATTTTAAGAATAATCGTCATAATACTTACGCTTTTGTCTCTAATTGATACATTGTACCTTTTTCATAGTCATGCGATAAAATTAGCGTCGAATGACAAATTAAGTGCTACAAGTTTTCGGTGGATAGTGGAAATGCGGGATCGTTTTGTCGCTATTTATTACGGTTTACATATAATCACAGCTAATTGCTAAAATCCGCAATTTTTTTCACAGTTGATTACCACAACATGCAGTCGTTGTTGACAATATGCGCCGTGATTGCTTCAGAGCATATTGAAATATTTCCTTTTTTTATGAGCGTGTCTGTATTACTGCGGAAACATTCCATATTTTTGCAGCTATACGTTAATGATTCCGGATAATAGACAAGCCAATTGGCTGACAAATATTTTCACAAGACCTTCACTTGCCATTAAACTAAAAAAAATTTTTTTTAATTACTCTTAGATATTTCAAATAGAACAAATTAAATTCTTCTTCAGTCATTAATAATTATCTAATTCCTAAACAGTTAAATAAATTAAAAGTCTTTAATAATCTCATAAGTTAAATAATCTTTTTCACATACCCACTAGCCCTAAGATATCTATTCTTTCCTCATGTGTTTGTAAATGTCGTAATACAACCAACTTCGCCCTGTGTCGCTTAGGAACCTTGTTCTGGTGAACTGATTTGTTTGTAAATAATTCTACCTCCTTCCAGTTCAATTCTAGCTCATTGTGCTTTTGAGTTTTCAAGATTTATTTTATTTCTCCCCCTGTCATGTGAGTACTCTGTACTGGCGAATTTTACCTTTCTGTATTATTATTTTATTTTATTTTATTAATAATTATTATCTATTTGTAATACTTCGCCCTATGTCGCGCAGGAATATTGTTCTGGCGAATTTTACCCCCTGTTAATATCACTGTAATTTTCTTTTCTTTTCTTTTCTTTTTTTTTTTTTTTTTTTAAATAAACGTTCCGGAGGAGGGGACTAGCATAGCTAGAAGCGTTCGACACCACTCCTGGAGTGGTGAGCGGCACCTCCTCCCTGTTAAATACCTGTTTAATATACCTTAATCATAAAGAAAACTACAACTTCTATCCTTGCTAGAAAAAAAAAAATAGAACGTGTCTTATCACCCTCATTTTCTCTCGCTCATCAAAAAGTCGCAATATGCAACACTACACTTCCAATAAGGTAAATAAATAAATAAATAAATAAGAAGGAAATGTTGAAAGTTGCCGATATATTTTAGATCGTCACATGACGAATAGCGAGAATAGGTACTTTTAGGTCTACTTTTAACATGTTTCTATTTGTTAATGATTGTATATTAAATGAAACTAGTTTAAATCACTTTAAACATTCTGTTAATTCTATATCTTGTAAATACATCCATAAATTTATTTTATTATTTTATTATTTATTATTTTATTTATTACAAATATCCCTGATACATCTTAAAATTTAAGGTAAATAAATCAAGCATACATACGACAGTATGACTGATACTACAATGCGTCCTACGATAAAAAGTTTTGCTGAAAAAAAAATAAAAATGTTAGTTGCAAATTATGTTCATAGATGGCACTGTACCTAAAAATCTGCAAGAAAAAGTATCAGAAAAATCAAGGCAAAAATACTGAAATAATGTGTTATCGAGAAAAAAAAAAAATAGTTGAAATAACTGATTTTTTTTCTTTAAGAAGTATCAATAAATATTCAGAACTCTCCAAAACTCCAAGAGTTGGAATCACACTCCTTAGAAAAATGGCCGTTATTAAAAACACTATATTTTTGCTCTCGAAAATGTGACATTTCTCAGTTTGTTTTATAAATTAAGGGTTTGTCACTCTGTCACAAAGAGTGAAAGCAACATTTTATCACATTTAAAAGTCAATAACAAACTTTTCTGGGTGAGAAATAACAGGAACCACCTATAAAACAAATTAAGAATAAAGTCATTTCTGATGCATAAATTTCTTAAACAGAATTTATTGAAGATTTTTGATGAAGCGAAAAGGAAAATATTCATGTTAAAAGACAATTTAATAAATAGAACATTTTCTTTTCCTTTTATACAGCTGAAAAAATAGCAAAATATTAGCAAAAGATTTTGAAAATCATAATGGAAAAATTTTCATTCAGAAATTCATAAATTATAAAGGAGAATAACAATGTAAATATTTAATAAAAAACTGCTTATTGTGTAGAGGAATTTATATATTTTTACAGTCTTATATTTTTATTTATAATTTTTTATATTACATATGTAGAAGTTTGAAAAACTTCCCTATAATATTTTACTAATAATTAAAATCGACAGTAACACCGATACTCCTTAACTTGCGGTCTAAATGCTTTTTTTTTTTTTTTTTTTTTTTTAGACTAACAGTTTTTTTAAAAACACTATAGCGTTGTATGCAAAGATTTAACTTTTTTTTTAATGTTTACTTGAGTAACAATTTCTTCTAAGCTACTTTAAAAATAACTGTTTTTCAAAAGTATTTCCTGATTTTAAAGTATTATTTTCTTTTTTAAGAAGGTTCGTTAAAATTTCTATTTTAATAATGCAAAAAAAAAAAAAAAAAAAAAAAAAAAGAAAGAAAAAAAAAAAAAAGTTAAATAACATTCACCTCAAAAGTAAGACTGGTTTTCTTAGCGTTAATGAACATTTTTTTGATATGTCATCAGTGGTTCATTGGTAAAATGCTTGTCTTCTACTAAGAGGGCATATATTGATACTCTACTACTCCGAAATCTATTTTTTACCCTGTTTTTATTAACTTCGATTCTTTGTTTGTTTGCTTGTTTGTTTGTTTGTACAGTACAAATCTTGCAGTCAATTTTTAACTAACTTCCCAACTAGTTAGGCATTTGAAACTTTTAGAATAGCTCAGAACACGGTGAATATGCATTTTTAAAATACTTTTAGCCAACTGTTTCGGATCCCCGCTTCCTTCGGTACCGTTTATGTGATTCAACAGAAAGTTTATTTAATTAACTTCTCGACTAGCTAGACATTTGAAATTTTTAGAATAGCTCAAAACACGATAACAATTCATTTTTGTAATACCTTTAACCTATTTTTCGGTCCCCACTACTTTCGGTAGTGTTTATATGATTCAAAAATCATATAACTTTCCGGCTAGCTAGAAATTTGAAATTTTTAGAAAAGCTCAGAACACGATGACAATGTATTTTTAAAATACTTTCAGGCAATTGTTTCCGGATCCCGCTGACGTCGGTAGCGTTAATATGATTCAACAATCATATAATTTCCCGACTAGTTAGACAATTGAAACTTTTAGAATAAATCAGAACACGATGGCAATGCATTTTTAAAATAATTTTAGCGAATTGTTTCGGGTCCCTGCTGCCTTCGGTAGTGTTTATATGATTCAGCAATCATGTAACTTCCCTACTAGCTAGACATTTGAAACTTTCAGAATAGCTCAGAACACTGTGACAATGCATTTTTTAAAATACTTTTCGCCAATTATTTTGGGTCCCCGCTGCCATCGGTGGTAGCGTTTATATGATTCAACAGAAAATTGAAAATTATGGTTTATAAAGTGTCCTTTTTATTTTGTAATTATTTAATAATTGATTCTACAGACTCATTTCGTAGAAAAACGACATTTTCCCATATCATCTTGGAGTATGTAAATTCATATATTTAATTTTGAGGGAAAACAAGAGCAAAAATTATTGAATAATCTGGAATAATATTATTCTTCATGACGAAGTAAAAAATCTCACTCTTTTAAAAACAGATTTTTCAATCTGTAGAACAGAGCTGGCTCCATTTTGGTATGTTCAAAGAGCGTTATGCCGTTCTTTAAGAGTCAGATCTCTTTTTTCGCATTTTAAAGAGAACAATATCTCAGTATACTTGTCTTTCATAGATCGAATCACATACAAATAGCAATCCTATTCAATTCACGTGTTCATTGTCATTGAATGTGGAAGAGACTGGATTCCATGCGTTATTCTAGTTTTCAATACTTTACAATTAGTCACAGGAAAAGCAAATACTGTGTTCATAACATAGTCCCCAAGAAGAAATCTAGAAGGGTTAAGTTTGGGGATTGAGGTTACCATAACCCTTTTCGACCCACACTGAGAAAAAAAAAATATACCGCCTTCATCTAGAATGAATAAATGGTCATTTTCTAAATCCTTAAACTGGAAATATAGATTTCCAAGCTATGCGCATAAAGCACGCCAATAAACTGAATAGACGAAATGGTCGAGAATTTCTAGTCTAGACATTTCTAGATGGTGAAACAATATTCTGAATATTCTGAATCTTTTCTATTACGAGAAATTCTCGCTTAATTTTCTAGAATTGGGTCATAAACCAAGATTATAGCTGCTGAAACCGGCCTCTTTTATTCACATTTTTTTGGAGATATTTTCAAATAGGTTGGTCCTCGATAGCATAGGCAAATGCTCAAGAATTCTAATAGAGGTCTCCAGAATTCGCTTTCGAAGGGAACTAGAAAATTTTTTATTAGAAATGTATAAGGATGACATGGAACTATTTTTTCTAGAGCCACAATTTAGATTCTAGATGTCAGTTATAGACTTTTTCTCAGTGTATTGCCGTGCCTTATACTCATAGCTGGAAAATCTATATTTCTAGTTTAGGGATTTAGAAAAGGACCACCTATTCGTTCTAGGTGAAAGCGGTATATTTTTTTCCTCAGTTCAGGCCGAACAATCATGCGGGTTAGACATCCACGACATCCACTTACATTGTTGCATTTGGAACAGTCGTATGCAATAAAATCAGGAAATGAACGATCGAGCTAATTAACAGAAAGGGTAAAGTACAATTTTCAAACAACAAATGTCTGTTATTGTCCATATTTTTATTTCAGTTTGCAAATACAGAAGAATGTAATGTTTTAAGGTAAAAACGTTTCGGATCGGAAAGAGATAACAAAAAACAAGAACATCTAATTAAACTAAACACGTTGTACGACGCCATCTTTCAGCAAAAATGCTAACATTATTTTTCATTTAAAGAAAACTATTCGCTATTAGAAGAATTGTAATGGAAACCACGCTGTCGTACGTTACTTACTTGATTTTATGTTATGTTAAGAAAAATGCCACCAAATAAACATATATTAGCATTTCAAATATCTATTTAAGGGCGGGGTAAGGGTTTCAGCGTAAAAAAAAACACTTTTTTTTCTCAAATATGGATTGAGCAATTTCATTCGAATCTTTTGTACATTATTGAGCATACTTTTGACAATGTTGTGTAATTTTATCATGCAGAATTATTGAATCATAAGCCGGTAACAGAGCTTCCCTCAGAACGTCTTGGGAAAAAAACAATTTGCGGTGTTCACCATAACTCGGCGGAAATTATCTGAAAATAAAAAACCATGAAAATTAGTTAAATTATAATCAAATCTTCCCCCCAACGTTCTCTGATAATTTTTTTTTTTTTTTTCATTTAAAAATTTTTGGCGGCCATCAAAAGTGTGAACTGTTATTTCCTCCGAAAAATTCCGCAATTTTGTGGGTGGGAAACACCCTTAATGTAAAAAAAAAAAAAAAAAAAAAAAAAAAAAAAAATTAAGTAAACGTTGGGGGGCGGTATTTTATATGTCAAAAATGTGTACAAAGTTTGAAATGAATCGGTCAAGTAGTTTTTAAATGGCAGTGAACACAGACTTTGAAAAAGTAGTTTTGAGAAAAACGCGTCTAAAGTTTATGAACTAAAAAGTGAAGAAATTTTTTTTTCCAACTTACACAGAATCATCGATTCCAGTTCCATACAACAGACTTCCTGCGGCATTGTCGATGTCTTCAGCCTCTTTTCTCTCAAGTCTTTGTTTTATTCTGGCTTCTTTGCTCTGCTGCTCAGCTTGAATCTCAGCCCTGGCAATGTGATTGCTGTCCGCGAATGTCGCATAATCATGAGCGCTTGGGCCGACGCTGACGTTCATGTCAGACAAAAAAGTTAGGTAAGCACCAGCACCTTCAATGAAAGTGCATGCAGCTACATAAGATGCAAATTCAACAATTTGTCTGCTGCCAGATAATTTTTTCGGTGCAATTCTCCAAATCAGCTGGTTCAAACTTTCGTTGGCATTTTGAGTAAAGCATTTTGAGGATAATGGGTCAGGACAATAGCAATGACTAAACTGTATACATGTTCGACAGCTGCACTGCTATCCCGACCGCCCGCAGCTGTTACAGTTATAGCGTTAAAGGCCAGGAGATTAATAAGACAATAACTTTAAGAATATTGCTTATATCGGCTTAAAATTTTAAGGACATATTCTTGAAATGTTAAACAATAAGATAAGACAAAAAAAAAAAAAAAAAAAAAAAAAAATTCGATTTTTCGAAAGTGAAAATCCTTACCCCGCCCTTAAAAGTTTCATTTGAAAATGCTGCTCGAATTTGTATTTAAGCAACATCAAGTGAAATAAAATTCGTAATTTGTTCTCTTTCTAAAATCAATTATTCACATAATTAAAATTTTATTTAATACATCTAAAACTAGTATTTCAATCACACTAAATGAATTGAAATTTTAAACTGAATGAGTTATATTTTTAATTAAACTGTTCCTCTCAAATACAAACTGCACTTTTAAGAAGAGGGCTAATAATCTGTTATTAAAACATTTATATTAAAAATATTCATATCAATATTTATTACATTAATGAAATGCTTTTATGTTCAGAAAGCTCTTTCTAAACATTTCTGAAGCCTTTCGAACGAATGAAAGATTTTCAATCAGATTTAAATTCAATCGAATATTTTCAAACCAAACATTGTCATCTGCTTGAATTTTTCCGGAATCGCAATATAAATGCAAATACAAAAATTATTTTCCTTTGAATGTCCCATTGTAGTTAAAATTAAAGTAAACCTTTTTTATTCAAAATTTAGACCGAGACAAATGCTTGGAAAAAAGAAGTATTGTAGTGGGGTTATATTATTATAATGTATATTTTAATTTTCTATATTCCTTTGCGTAGTATAAAAGATTTTTTGCCTGGAAATATTTAAAAGCATTAAAAAGTTCAGTATAGAGATAAAATTATTCACAAGATTTTAATAAAAAACCGGCATTATTCAATCTGCGATACACTTTAATTTATTTAAATATATATATATATATATATATATATATATAAGATGAAAAATTTAAATATAGGAGTGAGTAAAACCTGAATTATTAAATAAATAGAACTAGAACAAAGTTTTTATAAACCAATGCGCAAAAGCAGCAAAAGGAAATATAAAACTATAATAAATAAACAAAATAATCAAAACTAGATGAAAATTTAATCCCAAAACACATGAGGGCCTTCATCAAGGGAGCTCCCCCATGTAGGGAAGGAATATGAGAAGTTTCTGACGAAACGCTGGTATTAACCAAAAAACACGTTTCTAGCCCCCAACTTCTCACAGATGGAAGCACGACCATACAGCAAACGAATTTCAATTAATACATAGCATAAAAAGCAATTAAATTCAGAAATAAAGCACAAAATATATTACATCAAATATAAAATTCAAGAAATATAATACATCAAATATAAAATACAAGAAGTTAAATAAAACAAGAATATATAAATACATACGTGGACAAACTGGTATAGTCAGAAAATGGAAAATTGAACCCCCCCCCCCTTTATAAACATAGAGCCCTTTTCAGCTTGTAGGGACACTTAACAGCACTTAAATGTCGCCCAAAATGGAACAACAAACCTTAAGTGGAATTGTCATCAAGTATACTGAAATGTTTATTGATTAAAATAATAGGATAGCAGTTAACAGTTAGTATATTTTTGAGATTTTTCATAGCCAGATTCAGGTCTAAATTGTTATTGCAAATCATTTTAATTCTATTTATTTGGGTGAACATAATATTTTATAATATGTGTTTTAATATAATTAATATGTGTTTTGGGATTAAATTTTCATCTGGTTTTGATTATTTTGTTTATATATATATATAAATGATACAATCGTGATGACCATATAGAAATTATAAAAATTAATATTTTTTTAGTTATTACTGAAAGGAAGTGGGAGCCCCAAATACTAAAGTCTTCAAAGCATACATTACGGTAATGAAGTGCTGAATTCGCTTTCATGGCGCGATCTTTCCTATCACAGCCAAATTCAGCAGAATAGCGAAAAATATATTGTAATTAATTATATGTACAAACACATGCAATTTTTTTAAAAGGTTACCAGACAGTCATATTTCAAACAGTTCTTAATAATTGCCAATTTCCTCCAAATAATTTTATGTGAACGAGGAAGTTAGGGAATTTATTGTACCATATTTTAAAATCAAGAATGAGACAGTAGGGTGCCGGACGATTCATTTATTTGCAAGATGAAAAAAAAAATTGAATTAACAAACATACATAGCATGCTATTGTAAATCTGCATTACGCTGAAGAAAGAATAGTACATTATCAATGATTTATGCAGTGTTACAATTAGAAATAGATACTTGTGTGGGAAAAGGGAAGCATATAAAAATTTAAAGAACCTATTGTATATGAATTTAAGTTATAATTTAGAAGTCATAAAAAAATATTTCGTTATTTTAAAAGGGATTTTATACGATTACATAATTTTCTAGAATATGGATAATTGACATCATAATTTGTTAGTAAGTATATTCATAGCGATAATTTTTTTTTTTTTTTTTTTTATAAAAATCACCAATGTTTTATTAAAGGTTTTTTTTTTTTTTTTTTTTTTTTTTTTTGTAACATGCAGGGTTTTAAGACCAATGAAATAATATTTTTTGAAAATTAGACAAACTGCATTAAAAACAGCATATTCCCATTAGGCATAAAAATAGTATATTTATAACTAAAAAAATTTGTCTGCTAGGCTAGTCACTATATTTAAAGCAATTTTCAAAAAACGTTTATCACTATACTTTAAATCCCTTTCTCCTTAAAAAAAAAAAAAAATCTCCATTGAAATGGTTTAAAACATTGCTTCGTGTCTATACTCTTTAACCGGCCATTTCAATTTAGGTGCTAACTGGACAATACGTAGCCCTACTATTATACAAGAACTGCGTTTTTCAGATAGAAATTTTTTTCAGATAGAAAAACAGATTATCATATTCAATCTATTACAACAGATGGTCGCAGCAGACAATCTTCCCAGATACAAAAATTTTAAATCATTTAAAAAGAAAGTAATAATCATCAAAAATTCGAAAATCGGGCTTCGAGGTTCGTCAAGAGAGGTTCAAATGGATCATCCACTTGCTTACAAAGTAATGGACATACACATTTTTTTTTACTATAGGGTAACTCTAGAATAGATGGCCATAGCTTTAAAAGATTGGAATAAAATTTCTTAGAATGCAAATACAAGAAATAGTAATACATATTTAAAATTTTTATACGTATACTTATTCCATTTTGGGCAAAAAAATATTTATTTATTGAAAACAAAAAAGTGGGAAACATAATTTGAAATAAAAAGGGTAGATGGACATTTCTTATTATGGTCGAGAAGAGATGGGCATTCAGAAAAGAAATGAAGTTAAAATAGCAAAAAAAAAAAAATAACGCTTTTCGTATAGTTAAAAGGAGTGTATAAAATAAAAATAAACAACAGTTGAAGTATAATTACAATCCTTCACTTTTGGACAGGACACTGGTGGCTTTGGACATTTTATCATGTTTTAGGCAAAAATCTTCATAGTTTGTACACATTTCATGGAACCACTTTAGGCATCATATGCATTTTACCAAGTCATTAATTTTGGTTGTGGTATTTTATTCTTCTCCACAACGCACAAAGTGATCCTCATCAAGTTCTATTCCCTTGAAATCTGTAAAATCTGATAATTTGAAATGTATTTCATCTTTCTCTCTGCTGGAAGTTTATTTATTTATTTATTTATTTATTTTTTGTATCACATTTATTTTAGATTTTTTCACGGTTTTAAGTTAATTCATAAACTATATCTGTTTCTGGGCTGAAATTTTCGACGTTTTTCAATATTTTCTGGAGATGTTAAATCCAGTTACCTCCTTGATACGTCTTCTAACTGATTTTGTCATGAATTCATCAGAAACTGGAGTAATATTGTAAATTCTTTCTGTTGGTGATTCTACATCGTGAGTTTTTAACTTTTTAGGTGGCTTTCTCTCCTCGATTTGATGTAGCCATCTGTCCTAAGGTTGATCCGAGCATACACCGTGAATATGAAAAACGTTATCATCGTTTAAAATTGAAATTAAATTCAAATATATATATATATATATATAAAGGAAGGCGTATTAATATGCAAAATAATTTTTGTTTGAAATCACCATAATATACTCAAGTAGTTAGGATAATTTTAGTTTGAATATTGCAAACTTTTAAGTGTTATTAATTTGCTTTGATGTGTTTTTTATAAAAAGGACAGAGAGTTTACCTGCAAAATGTTTAGTTAAGAAAAAAAAAAGTTATTTACGGATATTATGGATAAAGGATTAGATTGATAAAACATTCAAATCCCGTCTTAATACCTTCCCTAAAAAGGATGTTTGAGGAACTTCTTTTTTCCTAAAGTTTTTTTTTAATACTCATATTAAAAAATTACACTCACGGGAGATATTTTCCTCACTCCTGGGCGTTGGCACCGTTAAATGTACATGTAAAAAATGTATCCTAGTTGACTGTTACTTTTATACATTTTTCTTCTAATTTCTTAATGATTAGATAAAAATAATTCATATCATGCATGTTTATTCCAAATTTTGTTCTATTCTGCGCTAAAATTATGAAAAATAGGATAATAAAGCCACCTGTTCATAGTCATCGAAAGTTTATAAGCAATAATTTATATTTCGATTGAACTACTTATAAATTTTTGGGGCACTATGTGCTTTAGAATTGATCAAAAATGTTGAAAATGTTTTGCCATGCACATACCTAAAGAAAGATATAGATATTTTCTAAATGTGGTCTAATTGCATTCTGGATCTCTCAAAGCGTATAAATACATCAAAAACTGGAAGTAAGCATTTTTAATGAATCCAGTATTTTCTTTTATTGCATATAGAAGAAAGCGAATCAATAAATTCTCAATATTTTAAAGAGTAAATAAAAAGCAGTAAGTAAAAATATTTTTTTTAGATTTAGCAATTTAATGTGAAATTTAACCTGATGCTAAAAAGAAAAAAAATGTTAATTGTTTTATTCTCCGTTCAATATTTCTGACTTTCTTTAATTGACTTTCTCTATTTATTTTTAGTTCTATTAAAATTGTTCTTTAAACATATTTTAAGTTCTTTAATTATTTAAAGTACTGTTTTCCGTAAAAATATTTTATGTCAGGTGCGTACATTCTCTCCGTTTCTTCAGTGAATTTTTTTTTTTAGCTCTTTTCTAAAAACAAAAATAGTTTTAACTGAAGCCTTTTTGTTTGATACAAACTTACAAACTTTCCTTTTGTGACATTTAAGACAATTAAAGTCTTTCATTCATCTTTATATTTACTTTCTTAGATTGCCTTACTTTAAGGCAAAAAAAATACATTGTGTTAAAAATAGTTCTTTAGGTTTTTTTCTTTGTTATGGCATTAGAAGAAACAACACAAAACAGGCTTTAAAAAAGTTGGAAATGGAGTTCATCTCTGCTAATTTATAAAATTCAGTTAACAATCATTTTTAAAGAGTGTTTTTCCTTTCTTTTTTTATTTTAAATACTTTGAGCAAAAAATGAGAAAACTGTTTTAACTTAAAAGTGCTAGAATAAAAATTTCAGTGTGGTTATTACTTTTATTCATTATTTTTATGTTGGTTTATTCGTTTAGTTCAGTTTTATTTTGTTTGAATACTGAGTCGTTTGATAATTTAATTTACGTACGAAAGAATAATTTTCCATAACAAAATTTTGGAAGTGTAATGTCATACATATCTATATTAATAAAATCAGAGTTTTGTCTGTAAATTTGTCGGAATCGAAAAATTTTGCAATATCTTCACGTTTTACACCCCATGAAAGCCGAAAATGACTTCAGAAAATTTTGCCTGTGTGTGTGTGTGTCATCGTGTCCGAATGTCGCTTTTTTTGTCCGGGCATCACTTGAGAACGGCTGGACGGAATTCAACGATGCTTGGCAGGAATTTAGGTCTTCACCCAACTTAAAATTATATCTATCAACTTTTCAGAAATTCCCCCCCGTTCTCCCCCTAGGGGGTAAAAGACTAAAACACGTTTGTCCGGGCATCACTCGAGAACGGCTGAACGGAATTCAACGGCGCTTGGCAGGGATTTAGGTATTCACCCAACTTAAAATTATATCCATCAACGTTTCAGAAATTCTCCCCCGTTCCCCCCTGGGGGGTAAAAGACTAAAACACGTTTGTCCGGGCATCACTCGAGAACGGCTGGACGGAATTCAACGGCGCTTGGCAGAAACTTAGGTCTTCACCCAACTTAAAATTATATCTATAGAAATTTTCAAAATTCTGATTAGTGTTTAAATTGTGGGTAAAAAACGCCTGCGCATGCGCCATAAATATTTTTTCACTAAAACGCTTTGAATCTATATTAATAAAATCAGAGTTTTGTCTGTAAATTTGTCGGAATCGAAAAATTTTGCGATATCTTCACGTTTCACACCCCATTAAAGCCGAAAATGACTTCAGAAAATTTTGCCTGTGTGCGTGTGTGTGTGTGTGTGTGTGTGTCATCGTGTCCGAATGTCGCTTTTTTTGTCCGGGCATCACTTGAGAACGGCTGGTCGGAATTCAACGGCGCTTGGCAGCAATTTAGGTCTTCACCCAACTTAAAATTATATCTATCAACTTTTCAGAAATTCCCCCCCGTTCCCCCCTAGGGGGTAAAAGACTAAAACACGTTTGTCCGGGCATCACTAGAGAACGGCTGGACGGAATTCAACGGTGCTTGGCAGAAACTTAGGTCTTCACCCAACTTGAAATTATATCTATAGAAATTTTCAAAATTATCATTAGTGTTTAAATTGTGTGTAAAAAACGCCTGCGCATGCGCCATAAATATTTTTTCACTAAAATGCTTTGAATGAAAAAATAAAATATAAAAATAAATTTTTAAGTTAAAGACTTTTGTATTCGCGTGATTCTGACTACAAATTCTGAAAAGATTGAAATGAAGTGTTGCCATCTAAGTTTCATACTTTAGTTAATTTTAAAAAATCTAATTGTCGTATCGAAAAACTGTTTACACCCCAGGATTCAGAAAAATCACCTCTTTCATTTGGTACTGAATTTGTAATGATAGGTCTGATATTTCTAATTTATTTTTCCCTTTATCCGTTTTTACGTTGCCACTTAAATTTCATACTTTAGTTATTTTTTAAAAATCTAATTGTCGCATCGAAAAACTGTTTGAACCCCTGGATTCAGAAAAATCGCCCCTTTCATTTGGTATCAAATTTATAAATATAGATCCGATATTTCTAATTTATTTTACCCTTTTTCCGTTTTCAACCCAGATTCGATATGGAATAGCTTTAGTATTGGATCCCTTTGGCAAAATTTGAAATTCGGCACCGAAGTAGCTCGGACGTTTCTCGCCAAGATCTTTAATTGCACAATTGAGATAGCCAATTCAGTTCATCGCAAAAATGGCTTAAAATATTTAAAGTCACCAAAGGGTTCCGATACTTAAGCTGTGCTTTTTGTATTTATTTATTTATAATACTGTCTATTAAAGACTTCTGTGGTCACGAAATTTGGTGCGTAAATTGTTTGTATGCATCCGGCACTTATTGTAACTGCATTTCACGAAATTCCAAATTCCCCCCCACACACACACACACACCTTCTCGGAGTCAGAGGGCAATAAACATGTGTAAAAACATGATTTTCCGCTTGAATTCGCTTCGAACTATCTTAGAATGGCGAATTTTGGTGTGTGGATATTGATTAAGTATACGCATTATGTACATTAGTGGGATTTTGCAAAACTTCGAACTCACCCGCTGAGGGTGGGGAAGTAAGAAGTGGGTAAGTTGTGCCGAAGACAGTGGGGACCCAGACTCCTCACATTGGGAGCGAGAAAACTTCTACCAATCACAGCTAGAACTTAGGTTATTAATAAAGATATGGCATTTTGACAACTCATTTAAGTTTAATGTCCAGCGAAGCGGGCAAAGCCTGCTAGTGGAAAAATAAAATGCAAAAATAAATTTTTAAGATAAAGACTTTTTTCATTCGCGTGAATCGCACTACAAATTATGAAAAGATTTAAATGAAGTTTTGCCACCTGAGTTTCCTACTTTAGTTAATTTTAAAACATCTAATTGTCGTATCGAAAAACTGTTTACACTTTAGGATTCAGAAAAATCATCTCTTTAATTTGGTACTGAATTTGTAACGATAGGTCTGATACTTCTAATTTATTTTCCCCTTTTTCCGTTTTTCCGTTGCCACTTAAATTTCATACTTTAGTTATTTTTTTAATATCTAATTGTCGCATCGAAAAACTGTTTGCACCCCTGGATTCAGAAAAATCGCTTCTTTCATTTGGTACCAAATTTATAAATATAGGTCTGATATTTCTAATTTATTTTACCCTTTTTCCGTTTTCAACCTAGATTCGATATGGAACAGCTTTAGTATTGGATCCCTTTGGCAAAATTTGAAATTCGGAACCGAAGTAGCTCGGACGTTTCTCGCCAAGATCTTTGATTGCACAATTGAGATAGCCAATTCAGTTCATCGCAAAAATGGCTTAAAATATTTAAAGTCACCAAAGGGTTCCCATACTAAAGCTGTGCATTTTGTACTTATTTACTTATATTTTCTATTAAAGACTTCTGTGGTCACGAAATTTGGTGCGTAAATTGTTTGTTTGCATCCGGCACTTATTGTAACTGGATTTCACGAAATTCGAAATCTCCCCCCCCCCTTCTCGGAGTCGGAGGGCAATAAACGGTATAACTTCTGTATAACCCCACAGCTGAATTTGGCGATTTTTCTTTGGCGTTGTTTTGAAGGATAACGATGTCGTTCTGGACTGTTTGCGATATAATATGGCAGCCTAATATTTTGTTTATTTTGGATTTACGATTTAGATTATGATTTTATCATTTATCATATATGATTTATGATTTTTAGATTTATGATTTAGCCATAATCGCCAACAAAAAAAATCGCCAAATATCGTTGTGGGTTTATACTGAAGTCGTTCCCAATAAACATGTGTAAAAACATGTTTTTCCGTTTGAATTCGCTTTGAATTATCTTAGAATGGCGAATTTTGGTGTGCGGATATTGATTAAGTGTACGCATTATGTACGTTAGTGGGATTTTGCAAAACTTCGAACTCACCCACTGAGGAAGGGAAGTAACAAGTGGGTAAGTTGTGCCTAAGGCAGTGGGGACCCAGACTGTATATTGATTAAGTGTACGCATTATGTACATTAGTGTGATTTTGCAAAACTTCGAACTCACCCGCTGAGGAAGGGGAAGTAAGAAGTTGTGCCGAAGACAGTGGAGACCTAGACTCCTCACTTTGCGAGCGAGAAAACCTCTACCAATCACAGCGAGAACTTGGGTTATTAATAAAGATATGGGATTTTGACAACTCATTTAAGTTTAATGTCCAGCGAAGCGGGCAAAGCCTGCTAGTACATATATATTTAAGGAAATATGAAAAAAATAATTTTTTCGATATTTTCCTAATAAACGTATTTCCATGTACTCTGCCTTATAAGCTAGCTACACGTCTTTCATTATCTTGCGAAGAAAATTCCTTATTAAAAAAAGTACTCTTAAAATCTTTTTTTTTTTTTTAATGAAAATAAAAAGTCGGCTTAAATATGGCTAAAATTAAAATCTTCTTGCTCAAAAATAGTATACGACTTTTTTGTTTATGCAAACACATTGAAAATACTGGTAATATGATACATATTATTACATATTATAAAATTTGCTTTCTTTTTAAAATATAGATAATTTCTCTAAATAAATAAAATTATAAATAAAATTATTTAATATTAAACATCTATTTTAATTACAACGACGTAACTATTTTTAACTATAAATAATATTTTTTCAATATACTTTTCCTAATTTTTGTATGTATCCCTTCATATTTTTTTCAGGGTAATTGAAACAAAATCTTAAATCTTTTTCCAGTATTCATTTAACAATTCTAACGTAATGAAAATTCCCTTCGCTCTGGAAATAATACGTTTTGACTCATTTTTTCCTTTTGTTTTGTGAATCCAGATAATAATTAATTCGGTTTATTTTAATCTTACATCGAAATATAACTCAAAGCCCTCTTTTCGCGTAATTTATAGTATCATCTAGACAAAATAATTGCTTAACTGGTTATTTTCTAGGAGCTAAACACTTTGCGAAATCATGCCAACATTTACTAACAACTTCCAATGAATTACTGGTCGTCTTTTCAAATAATAATAATAATATTAATAAATTAATAAATTAATAAATTAATAAAATAAATAAAATATAAAGTATTTGTAACGAATAACGCAATCGTGCTCTATCCTAAACTTTGGACTTGGAGTATATAAAATTAAACGCCAAAAGCAATGTCATTTTTCGCTTCAGTTTTGGACGGCACTTACTATCATGATATAGCACAAAAAGATTAGGAGCATGTGTCCCACTGCTGTTTCCCCACTCCATGTCATATTAACAATAACTGTTAATCGCTTGTCGGACTATGGTCAGGGTTTCTGTTTCTAATATTCCTTTTTAAAAATAAACTTTCTCATCATTAAGAGAGCAAAAGTTGTCTTTGATTTTTTATATCGAACAGGACTTTTTAAAATTTACTTTTGAAATTAATTCATACCAATGTTTTTGTTTTCAGCTATCGACAAAAAGTGTTATTATTCTCTATACGACAGCCCATTAAACTCCATCATGGGTAAGTATACTAATAATAAATTTTCTTGTAGCCTTGCAAGGCAAAGTTTAATTGTTTTATTTATTTAAAATCTTTTTGATATTTAGTAATATGTATTATAAATTCAGTTTTCGTAATACATTCCAAGTAAAGTTATTTTTAAAACTCCAGAAAAATTAGTAGAACTGTTAAAAATATTAGGCATTTTTTTTTTTTTCAATAGAAGGTTGTGTGTCGTAGGGTGGTACAGGAGGCTTTGTACTTTCCAAGGTTATAGAACACTACATATCTCCCGAATTGCAATACTATATAAAAATATTTCAGCAATTGTGTCTTAAATTTAGATCCGACCAACCAAGTATAGCTATCTTATTCTCTTCAAGCCTAATTTTGTGTCTTTTACAGTGTAAGCTGATGTATTATTTTCTCAAAAATTATAATTAAGGCATTATTTTTTTGAAATTATTTTCTAACAAGTTATTATATATATGGCTATTTTGTGGACCTACAAATACAACATTCAACTGAATTTACAGAGAAAAAGTGGCTCAACTCTTAACAAAGCATCCTCACTATTGACATTTGAAAAAAACATTCTTCGGCTTTGGATGCTAATGCTTATATGAATGTATACCATCGGGACCATCCAAATTAATTTTATTTGTTTCAATGAAAATAATATTAGACCAATTTATTTGATTCGTCAGATATTTCTATAAGAGTTATAATGACCTAGTAATAAAGGGGGGCATCGACGTCGTTTTACTTGTATAAGGAATTATGATCTTTTAATGGCTCTTCTTATGGTCCATATTAAAACTGGCGTCTTTATCTGATTTTTTTTTTTTTTTTTTACCGTTCGAAATATAATTTGATACTGGCTCGTTTTGAAATAACGTTCAGCCTTCTTATTACTCTTTTGCAGTACTTTATATAATCGGAATTTGTTGAAAATGACAATTTAGTTTAAATTTTATTTTATCAACAATTCTTTGAAAGAACCATATACATTATTATTATTATTAGCTATATTTGGCCTCTTTTGACATCGGAGAACATTTATTCTCTCCCCTCTTCCGATTGTTTTCTGAATTGAATGAGTGCGAAGAAAAAAATTCTTTTAAATGTCTTACTGAATAATATGCAAAAAAATACACCAGTCACGAGCCGCAGTATCACATATTTAACTTAACAAAAAGAGTTGTGAAACTGCATAGAACAGTTTTTTTTTTTTTTTTTTTTTTTTTTGTCGGTTTAATTAGTTTTTACCCATTGTATAAAGAAGTAATATTTCGTATGCTATTTTACATTGATGACGATTTGTGGAAGCTAAAACTACTGAAAATGCATTATTGACATTTAATTTTTATTTTAGCTTTATTAACGCAAAGAAAAAAAAACATTTACTGTACCTGAATGTCATTAAATAGTGATTTTATATTATATTGAATATATGCTAATTATGCTGCTCCGTTATTTCGTTATTTATAAGCTTGTGAAATTCTCTCTGTTTTTTTACATAACAGTTTAAAATTATGCATTTTATTCAACATGTCAAATTGAATAAAGTATAGTTAACAAAATATTATAAATAGCACAGATCTAAAGTATAATCACAACAGTTATAGGATATAAAGAAAATAGAATTTTATTACATTTATGCGAATCACTTTTGTGCACCTATTTATTCTATAGTAGTGGTGACTGGAGTAATAATGGCTGACAGATCACTCTTTACAAAATCAAATCGAAGTTAATCAGTGTGACGTGTATCAATAATGTATTTATAGGACAACATTTATTAAAATTTTAATAACATTCGTTCTTAAAATTATTACTTCAAAAATTTTTATGATGAAGTTAAAGATTTTATGTTAGATAAAGTTATTTGTTTACCTTTTTATTACATAAATTTAAAAAAGAAAATGTTTTGGGAAAAATATTTAAGTACTTACTAAATAGTAGCTTATTATTAAATTTAATTGCTATTATTATTATTACTATTTAAATATTCAATTAAAATACTAAACACATTTCAAAAATGTGTTGAAGTACTTGAGTACGTTTGAAAAATACATAATTTTTATTATAAAAGGAAAAGGCATGTAATAGAAGATTAGACAGGAAAGATAAAAAATAAATAAATAAAAATAAAATTATTCCCAAAATCTTCATAATAGAATCATTAACAACAATAATAATAATAAAAAAGATAAAATAATAAAAGATAAATAATTTTCATAAATCTCTTACGGTCACTTCAATAATTTATATTCAAAACATTGTTATTATTTTTTTATGTTCTGTCATTAAATATTTTATTTGGTTGTGAGAGAAAGTATTTTACAGAAACTCTTTTTTTAGATTTTGCAAGGTAATTAAAAGCAATTTAAGACAAGTAATATTATAAAGTAATCAGTAATTTTTTTTAAAAAATTATATCAGATTAAAAAAAATGTAATTAAAACAGACACACAGATAAAAAGAGCATTTTAATGTGTTTTTAACTTTCACTTCGCAATATAAAAGCATCATAATTAGTATAAAACAAGTTTCTAAATATCTGTTTATTTAGTGGGTTTGAAAAAAAAATAGATTTAATCTAATTTAAAAATATGAGCTGATTGAGAAAGTAGTTATTTTAAAAAACAAGTTTGTTATTTATTATAAAAAAGAAAAAAAAATAAATTAAATTAAAAACTAATTTTTAAATTTTCTCTAGAAAGCATACTAATAGCGTGGAAATGTGCTTTACAAACTTAAATAAAAGATAAATGTGTTAAATTATTTTGTGTATGGTGATGGGTATTTCTAATTTTAATGAATATAATATTTTTTATATATTCATAAATTCTACTCCTTCATCTTTTTTTTTTTTTTTTTTTTTTTTTTTTTTGATGTGGAAAACATAATATTTTACGAAATAATTTAAATTTTTATTCAATAACCTGAATTTTCTTGTCGAAATATGTTAAAAAGAGTTTGTATTGTGAACAGAAATATAGAGGAAGTTTCAGAAAAGATTGCCCAACTTTGAAATGACGTAACGGCGAAAGAATGAGAGACAGAAAGGTAAAACAAGTGGTATGCTGGATGGACAGGTCTGGAATGTGTTATGGAATTTTCTTTTCAGAAAAAGTTCTAAGATTATCTAATAGAGGCCACAAGCACATAAAGCTTTAAATAGTATTCAGGAGTACAGAAAGTTCATTCGTCTACAACGGTAACAGGTGTAAAAGTGTTTTACAAATTGAAGAACATTTATTCCTTGGAGCAACATTTTATCTTACGGGAATACCGCCAATTAAGTTGAAAACCGACGATGACAAGTGTAAGCTTTTAACAAAGTTTTAATGTAAAAAAAAAAAAAAAAAAGTCCAGGCCAGAAAATAATTCTGCAAACAATGTATAAGAAATTGCAGACCTGTTTGTTCAACATACCAATTGTTTCGCTTTTCCGTGTCGTCTCACTGTTTCACTGTCATGCCATTTCAAAGTTGGATAACACTTTCTGAAACAATGAGTAGAAAATAAGTAAATTGATCTAACATAAATCTCTTGAGTTAAAGAGACGGTTACTGAAATATGTGCGTACAACGTGCACAAGAAATAGAATATAAAATTAAACAGTATTTATTCTAAACTTCAATAAGTGAGGAATGTTTAGCCCGAGATAGTAAATAATGAGCTATAATTCATGTCATGAAGAAATGTGCCGAGAGCTTCTAAATTTTCTGACGACAACGGATCTTAACTATGGAAAATAACATACCAATTTTCAGGAAAACACACATCAAATGATGCAGTAACTCGCTCAAGAGAAATCTCTACTTAAACTCTCTGGAGCTAATCTTTTTGGAACTCAACTCTAAACTGAACTCGCTGGAACTGAACTCTCTTATTTTGAAAAATCTGGCTACTTAAATATTTCATTGAGTATTACTGTATGTGAGTATTATTGCATGTAGTATTACCGCAGTATTTCATAGACTGCTACTTAAATGTTTCATTAAGTTTCACTTTAAATATCTGCTCTAACACGCTTCCTTAAAAAATACCTTTGTATCAAACCATACAGGAAAACTCACAAAATCGTACTTCGCCGCAACTCACATTAACATCGATAACTTATCCAGGACAATCCAGTTCCAATAAATTCTTCGACCAACAGAACCATACGAACTAGGAAATTCGTTCATTAAACTTTGCAACGCTTGACATTCTTGTAACTGTTTTACATTCCTTTAAGGGTGCACAAGGTATTCATCAAATATCAAAACTTGGCTTCATTAGATTAAATATTTGACATTATAACAAATTATATAAGTGCGTAAAAAAGCACAGAATTTTAAACTAAATAACAAAAAAAATTATAGGTATTAATTGTGAGGTACCGGGTTCGATCCAAGATCACGCTGGTTGGCCTAGTCTCGTTTGAATTTTTCTGTGTTTTTTTTTTCCGAAACTTGTATAACTACGGGCTGGGATCCCATAGAAATACCACCCGAAAAGCATTCCCCCTCAGGCTTAAGAAGTTTTTGCAGTCAATTGACCTTAATTCTAACACCATATCAACATCATAAGTATTAATTTTAAGAATTAAAAATTTAATTTATAGATTACATATAAAACAAAATAATCTTGTATGACAATAACATTTACTTTTTCTGACCTTACATTAATATAAATATGTTATTGCAATTTAAGGTGTATGATATAAAGATTGCATTTGAAAACTTCTAGTTCACTTTAAAAACAGTTCAAAATAGTTTTAGAAATAGTTTTATTTGACATATAATTCTGTGTTAGGGACAGAAACGTATTTCCAATTATTCAGAACATTCCTTAAAAATTATACGACTAATTTCGAATAACTGCTTATATTGAGTATAAATTGTAAACATGTCATATATTGTACTTAAATTAGCCATAGTAAAGGTATGGGTTTAAAAAATCACTTGAAATGCACTTCGATAACTTTTCACCGATATCCCGAATATATCCGAATTATTTCATGTGTCGCTGTGAAAACAGGATAAATATTTTTCGTATTTTATGCATAATATAATATAGGGCACATAAATCTATTTAAAAACTTAAATTGACGTTTAATACATATAGCAAATTACATTTACACCATTGTTATAAACGACAAAATAAAATATGTAAAATACGCAAACTGCAGATTTGATAGCATTAAGCATATCACCATCAGTGCATAATAAAAAGTCTGTACGTAAGCAGGAAGGTGGATTTTAGAGGAGGGGGGGTAACAGTCAATAGCATTGTGGAATTCTTGAGGTATGCCAATAAGAAATTGGGATAGATAGAACTATGGAAATGTGTAAAAATCAAGAAAATTCAGATTATATATATATATGATATTTTCAACAAAGAAACAGAAAGGGTAGTGTGAAATCACAATAACAACATATATAAATTTGGAAAGCTTTCAGAAAGTCGAGTTTATGCAAATATGTAAGCTTACAATAAAAAGTACAAACTTTGAATAAATACCATAAAACGCAAGAACACGCAGCAATTATTTCTTGGAGAAAAAAGGAGACCCTTCGTCAGGCGAACAAAGTAGGCAGGTGTGCCATAAGCAACGCGGTAACGCATAAAACCAAGCTAAGTGAAAAATAAAAACAGATGAAAGGCACAAAAAATGAGAGAAAAAAGGGCAATTTAACAAATCAAACAATTAATAGAAATCAAACACTCGCAAAACTACTTACTTGATGCAAGAAGCCCAAAGATGCAACGAAAATAATTAAAAGGCTCCACAGAATTGGTGTTTAAATATAAGTGTAAAACTTTGAATACACACGTAAAATGCAAGAACTCGCAACAGTTGCTTCAGGTCGAAAGAAGGCACGACCCTTAGTCAGGCGAAAGAAGTAGACACGAGTGCAGCAAACGAAGCGGCAACGCACAAAACCGAGTTAAGTGGAGAGCAAAACAAATGAAAGTCACAAATAAGGAGGAAAAAAGACCGGGATTTAACTGATAAAACAAAAAAGAAAACAAACACTCACTAAACTACTTACTTGGTGCAAGAAACCCAAAGAAGTAACAAAAATTATAAAATGGCACCACAGAACAGACGTTCAAATGTAATTAGTACAAAATCTGAATAAACACCAGGCATGACCCTTCGTCAGGCGAACAAAATAGGCACGAGGGCAGCAAATAAAGCGGCAACGCCCAAGAAATGAGAAAAAAAAAGAAGGGGGGAGGGGGTTAACAAATAAAAAAATATAAAAAATCCTCTTTCGACCAGAACCAATTGTTGCGAGTTCCTGCATTTTATGGTGTTTATTCATAGTTTTGCACTTATTACATTTAAGCGGTAGTTATGGGATGCTTTTCTATAATGTGAGCCTACAGATTAATTCCTCTCAATTAAAGCTTAAAACATTGCCTTGTTATTTCGTACCGGTGACGATATGGTTCACGTTAGGGTAACTGCAGTATGTGTAATTTATATGATTGATATTGGTGTTATGATCATTTTATTACGTATTGGATTTTATCATTTGTGTAAAGTTGTTTTCTATATAAAAGTATATGTTATTTTTACTTTCTTTCCTGCAGTCTAAAGATGTCAAACAACACCATCAAGAAATTTCGCCCATAGACGTAAAGATTTTTGAATGTCCGTGTGTATGAACCATTTATCCTATCTAAATATAAAGTTTCGAATAACATCGTCATAACATACAAATTTAGAATGTTAAGTTTACTTCTTTTGATATAATTTTCAGTTATACTATTTAAAGTATTTCACACACAGATAGACACACAGGCACGCAGTCCACAAAGAGAAACATACAGACGAAGATTTTGTATTTAAGAGGCTTCAAAACGTGTAATTAAAAAAATAAATTTTCAATACTTGGCTCAAAACCAAAACAATGCATTCTGTCAATTTTATGTATGGAAAATAGTAATATATATATAATTTTCTTCTTGAAATTATTAAAATCTCTTACATGTTCAACTGATTTTTTAAATAAAACGAATTTCAGATATCGCAAAAAACTAAAGTCGTATAAAGCTTCGACGTAAAATTTAAAAATCTGTATTCAAATCAAATACTGGTTGTTTCACTTGTTTTAGAAATAATATCATTTCGAAAATAAAAAACAAGCTATATTTTTTTAGACATTTTATCATATGAGATTTTAGATTTTTAATTATTGATTATAAAAAGAAGATATTTGTAACGATATATCTATAAATTGCAACATGTTAACAAAGTAATACTTCAAAAAATTATTCATTAAAAATGGTTTTATACAAGTAAAAAACAATTTTTATATTTATTACACGTAAAATTCTATTTTGTATATTCCTTATCTTTAAAGATAATAAAAAATTTAAATATAAATTGGTTATGTATATATATAAAATAAAACTATAGGAGAGATTGCGCGGTAGGAGGAGGATGATTAGGGGATCGGCAGGAAGGAATATAAAGGCCGCTCTAACACTCCAGGTAGTTCTACAATATCGATAACTGTGTGCCCACATACATGTGTATGTTCAACGCTTGAACAATCTAAGATTAAACGTGGTTATTTTGTATCGTTTACAAAAATGTTTGCTTAAAGTTTCAGATCCCTTTTTAGGAATTTTTATAGAATGGTAGTATTACAAAATATATTTTAATTAAACGATTTTCCATAGACTCGTTTATAAGTTTTACTTGTGGTAGGTGGTTGCATGAAAGTAGCATCATTTATAACAACGAGTGCAACGATTATAGGCAACGACAGATTAGGTCAACAAACAAGAAACCATTCAAACTGAAAAGGAACATTATTAATTTTAAGTTAAACATATTATCTAGTAACTAAACGTTACTTTTTGTTATCTAGTCTTGTTTATTAACTGCTTAGTTAATTTATTTTCTTTAAATAAAAATTTTTAATATATATATATATTTTAATGAAATGAACATCTAATGAAAATTAAATTGAAATGAACATGTATTACAAAAATATCTGTTTACATAAACATTATACCAATGTCATTTATGTGAAATTATCCTTTTTAACAATTTAATTGTAGTTAAAATTAAGCGAAATCTTTCCAACCCTATAAGGAGAGATTGCGCAAAATAGTTCTCTTAGTTTTATTACAGCTGTTGCTTTAAATCATAGTTTAACAGCAAAATAGTAATAGAAATGCGTAGAAGAAGGATCACTTCAAAGCTATGCACCAACAGTTTAGCAAAAAATTAAAATTTAGATTTTTTATAACGTTTTGCTGAATTCTGCTTAAACTCTCTTAGCTTTACCTTATATATATGGCTGTGGTGGTACGTTTGAACTGTTTTCAGCGTGTTTTGCACTTGAAGAGTGTGTAATAATTTTGGTCTTATTATTTGATCTAAGGAATAAATTTGTTTATTCAGTAATATGAGTGATTGTTGATATAAAATTATGTTTCTCACTTGGTTTTCCTTCTTTCTCTTTGAGTTTTAAATTATTTTCGTGTCTTATGGGTGATATTGTGCATAGAGTGCTGTAAAATTTTAGCAAATTGCATACAGCAAGACAGAAATATCACGTTATTTGCATGCAACATTCATTCTATGCCCTTGAAAAAGTAATAGTGTTGTACGTTTTAATATCAGGATGTTCAATTTTTAGTAATATTTATTCATGTTTTTTTTCTAATTCTTCATGTGATACTTGGTTTCATCTATTGCAATGTTTGAAAAGATTTTCAAAATATATATATGGTCCTAAATGTTCACTTTAGCATAAGTAATTAAAAATGGTTTTAACTATTAATGGGTACTGTAATTAATTCATAAAAAATATGTGATAACATTTAAATTGAATTACAAATACTTTTATGAGTGTGTTGTTGGTGTTATCATGTGTCTGTTGATTGCGAAATTTTATAACGGTAATAAAGTCTTCAATTTATATATACATACATACATATATATATATATATATCATGTAAATCAAGAAAATATATCTTTATATCTTTGTATTAATACCATTGGCATGTTTTATTTGTCTTATTTAAACAATTTGTCTTTTGACAACATTTATCTACAATCAGGAAAGGCTAAACTAGTAAAGCTCTTGATAAAATAAAAGATTATTAAAGAAATCCTAGCATTTAATTAAGTGTAAGGACAATTCAATGAATACAGTATTTTCATTTTCATTTTATATCTTTAAAAGAACTATATTCAGAAAAAATAAATAAATAAAGGGACAATGACAAAAAGAGAGAAAAGAAAGGAAAAAGAAAAAGAAGAGCTTGATATACACATGTATGCATATACATGCAAGCGGATCCGACAAAAATATTTAGAATATTCTGATAATATTCTAGAACATAATATTTTAAATAACAATAATAATACTTCCTTCAATTTTCAGTAATATTGCATCCGTATCTTTTTATATGACAGCTATTTTATTAATGAACCTTTTATTAATGAATTTTTTATTAATGAATGCTACCTTAAATTAATTGTTGTTAACTTTTATTAATGAATTGTAACATAAATTCCAAAAAAGTAAATGAATGCATAAGATTTATTTCTATGATTTAGCAAACTGAAAGATTTTATTTTAATTTAGAATAACCCAAAAAGTAAATTAGCCATTTTTTTAACGTCAAAAATGATTTTACAAGTTTTTAGTAAGAACTTTCAAACTCTACGTGTCACAGATATTTACAAATCCTTGATAAAGATATTTAGATGAACAGTTCAAAATGAATTCTATTCAGTTTTCAGTGTTCGTCAGACAGAAATCTTTTGGGAATTTAAAAAAAAAAAGTTCTGAGAATGTTTGATAGATATGTTCTCACAATATTTTAAATCCGTGCTTTTAAATTCCTAAATACTATAAACTTACACATGTGCTAAACATTCATTTCCATATCCAGTTCCGCGCGAAATTCCACGACGATTCGTTGCTCTAATTACAACACTTATATTTTCCCCAGAAAAATCAAACAACAGCATTTATACAATCAAAGATCACGATCGATTAATTCATTTTTAAATGAAAAGAAATAAGTAGAAAAATTTGGTCAAATGCGTGTCACAAATTAATTGATCTCTCGAAATGTTTCTCTTATATGTATTTTACGAGACGTAAATTCAGTTTACATAGAATAAAGGAATTCAGAGCTATATCAATAGAGGATGACGAATATTTGTACTGTTTTATTCCGCTTCTACACGATTCATCTTCTTTATGTAAATTGTTATAGATGATAGTTTTAGAAGTTTGCATCCTAATTTGATTTCAGGAGAAAAACAGATAAAACTGAAATTTATGTATCAATTGCATGGAAATGCACATTGAAAAATATCTAAAAACAACAGTACTTTTTAGTCGTAATACTAGTATGTTATTTAAAAGCACATTTTTGCTTTCTTAACAGATTTATTTAAAATAAATTAATTATAAGTTAATAATTTTGTTTAAACCAGTCTCCTTATGTAAAAGTACAAAAGGACTAAAGTATAGAATAACAGAATACTTGTATACTTGTATAGTATGCACAAGTTTGACAGTACTTGTAAAGTGTACATTGACAGTATACTAAAGTATACAGTTGCAGTTTACTTTTATTCTCGGTCTTTATTTTTTTTTCAGGAATACGCAGAAGTCATAAAAAAGCAAAAGTTTATTAAATCGTGTCCATTTAAGCCACAGGAAAAAATGTTAAATACTTGTTGGCGTAAGTCACCTAGCTTATTGGACTAAATGGTTTTCCATATTATCAAGCTGGAACAATAGAGAATTTGCACGCTTTCTGATTTTATTCTTATACGATAGAAAATAAATACATACATTTTCTTTATTTGAAATCTAATTACGGATTTATAACAATTTTAACATCGCACTATTTACTCTATCGAGAAAACGCGGTATAATGTATCATGACGTCACTCGTTATGAGAACAAACCAGTGTTGCCAGATTGGGGAAAATTTCGCGATTTTCGGGAAAAATTTTGTTTGTGGGGAAACTTTGGGGAAAAAATTAAAAATATTGTTTGTGGGGAAATTTTGGGGGAAAAATCGGATTTTTTTCTTTCTCATTCAATCATTTCTTCTTAAAAATACATATAACGAAGAAAAAATGTTGTTTTAGGATCAAATTTTCCAAATTTCAGAAAATCAGGTTTTTAGAGATTGGTCTGTGTACATGAACATTCAAAAGTAACAAATACTTTATGCTTGTGGGAGAATTTTTTTGTCAGTATATTTTAATGTTTTTTAACTGCGCTAAACAAAATAAAACAAACATATATTTCTTATAAGTATATAAGTAGGTTTCACACAGAATATGATATAAAATACTCTCACTATTTATTTGCGAGGCGCCATACAAAAGAATTCCGATTTATTAGGGTCTATAACTGGAATTCTTCGAAGTGTGTTTTAAATGGTGGTATGCAATTCTGTTACTGTGGTACATTATAAGTACGCTTCAGTGTATGCAATTTACATAAAAAATACAGAAATACCCAAAATTAAACGATCACATTCTTGAAATAAAATTAGATTGTGTTTTTGTGGTTAAAGCCGACTAACTACGCCTGTGTCTTGAACCTGGATGGAATGCTCTCCGGGAGACACCTCTCCAGGAGTCCGAGCCCGTTCTTGCGCAAGTTTTGCAGGAAAACCCGAAAAACTCCGAAAGGCTAAACCAACGTGCGCAAAGTGGAAAGATATTTGGGAAACTATACATTGTCCAGGAAAATTGCTCAGAAATGATAATGATTTTTTCTTACTTATATGATAAATAAAATTTTGGTTAGGTTAAATGAATTTCTGTTATAATTATGCGTTTTGAAGTTAACTGAATACGGATATTATGTTTTAAAATGTAAAAAAAGCTTAATTCATATTGCGATGTCTTACTTTCTTATGATCATCTCAGTTACGCCAAAACTTACGCCAAAACAGACGTGGATGCGCGTGCAGTCACCACATAGCTAACGCCGCACCTTTATTTGGCTGGTTTGTTTTTCTCATACGTGACTTATGCTTTAGGCACCGCACCACTATACCAAGTTAAGATCGTTTATAACACATCCATTGCTCTACAATCGAACATAAGTTTTAAGATCAGTTGTACGACCGAGACTAAATGCATGTACATTTTGCAATAAGGTAACAGATGTATCATAAAAGTTACTATCCACACACACACACACACACACACAAAAAAAAAAAAAAAAAAATCTACACTGTCCTTTACCAAGTACATAAAGTTTAAGATTGCTGCTTTTGCTTTATTATGCTTTTAGCCTTACTTCTGTAGGAAATTACCGTCAAAAAAAAAAAAAAAAAAAAACTAACACAAGTCAAGAAATAGCAATTTTGGGATTATGTCATTGAAATTGTGTATGAAGTGCCCCAACGTGAATGAAAAGAGTCACATTTCTATTTCGTAGTTCATCCTCCCTGAGGACAGTTGTAGTTTAATGTAAGCTAATTTATGTTTTATAATATCATTTTTTAAGTTGATTTTTTTTTAATACTGCATTTTTGAATTGTGTTACTTCTCTTGTCAGGTTGTGATGAGCACCATTCCTAAATTTCAGTTTCATATTTAAAAAATTACAAATATTGCATGTTAATATCTGTCATCAATTTGTGTATAGTCAGGTCATCAATGTCACATAAGCCTAACACCTTAAAACATCTTAAAAAAAAAAAAAAAAAAAAAAAAAAAAAAAAATGCCAAATTTCATTTGGGGAAAAATTTTGGGGGAAAATTAACTGTATTTGGGGGGATATTTGAAATTTCTATCTGGCAACACTGCAACAAACGGGAGTAACCGTTGTTTACATTCGATTTCGTGCTTTGCTTTGCTTCTTGAAAAGCTATTCTTTAGCATTCCACAGGATCCTATTAAACGAAAACATTAGACAACCGCCATGAAAAGAAAACAATCGAAAACAATGATCATGGAAAGTGGTGATAATGATATTAAATGATTATAAGATGAAAAAGAAATGCTCAGAAATCACATAAACGATTAATAATTATGTAAGTTAAAATGAATTGCTGTTTGCTAACTAGGCTAACAAAATGTAAACATTGAAGCATCATAAAGTGTGATGTCAGGCAGCGTTTTGAAGTCACGTATTTTTTGGTTATTTGTAAAGTTATTTTTAAGATTAATAAGAAATTTTTTCGCATTTTTAATGAACTTTTTGAAATTTATGGGCCTAAAACTACCAGAAAAACAGCATTTTGTTCAATTCGTCCATGTGTGCAAATTCCTCATTGGCATTAAATTTCGAAATTATATGAATAAGTAGTATGAAAGAAACCTGTTTTTCGCAAAAGTACAGTGCTGTTGCGGAAAATGACGTATTTTTTAATATATTAAATGTTAAATGGTTGTAAACAAATAGGCAAATTTTTTTTGTGCGTTGTTAATATATAGGATAAGGTATACTGCATTATTTCACGAATTTACGAGTCTCACAAAGAGTGAACGAATAAAAAAAAATATTAATAGCCAATATAAATACTTCTGTTATTCGATTTTTGCATTTAATTTTTTTCACATAAGATGAATTCAATGTAGGAAAGGTGTCGAAAATTCTTGTTGCTATTTAGCGTGTTCCAGAGATTACGTTTGGCACAGTTAGTAACAATTCTATTCCTTTTTTTTATCTTTATCACACTAGGTAAATGCGGGCTAGAATCCCTTAGAACCCCCCCCCCCCCTCCCCTATTGTGTTTACTGTCATTCAGGCCTAGAAACCATGTGCTGTTAATCGGCCTTACTACCAAAACACAAACACATTAAATCATATACATAGCCCATACTTAATGCTTTTCTTTGATATACAGTTCCCGCCGCTTATTAAAATCAAATTCGTCCTGAGCCAAAGTGATTATATTAAGCGGCTTATTTTTATATCCGGCGAACGTTCCAGCACTCAAGGAAAAGGTATTGCTTCCCAGAATTTGGAAGGAAATTTCAAAATGTAACGAATAAAGGTATTAATAAACAATATTAATTAATTTTAATAGATAATTATTCCTCCAATATAAGTTAAAAAATTAAACGCATTCCAAATTTCTATGCGATTTCCTTCGAAATAAATCACCATTATTTTACCAAAAGATTCACCATTATTTTACCAAAAGATTCACCATTATTTTACCACTTTTCTTATAAATTTAAAATCTCTTAATTTATAGCTATTTCAAAATAAGAACTAGAAATTCTCTTTTAATAATTAAAAATTAATATATGTATATATATCATTTGCAAATCAAATCAAACGAAATTTGCAACATATTACTGCTCTTTGAAGAATATGTTGCTTGAAATTGTTATAGAGATGTTATGGGATATGTTTAATTTGTAAGTATGCTGTAAGTGTAAAATTTTCAAAAATAAGCGATAACGGGTGCTTTATTTTTATTTATTTTTTTATTTTACTTTATTTTTAATCACAATGTAAATAAAAAAAAATTTTAGTGTGCATAAATGATAACTTTGGCTGCTGAGGAGGTTTTTTTGAGTTTATTAACCGGCGATGCTGATTTTATTAAGCGGAAGCTTCAACAATAGTTTGTATTGATTTGATTTCGGTCGTGGCAATTTTATGAGATTAAGCGGCTGATTTTATTAACCAGTGATTTTATTAAGCGGCGGTTACTGTATATCATATACGAAGTTTCGATTAAGAATACCGGCATGAAATATTAAGCATTATCTTCAGGAAATTGTAAATCAACTTGTAATTAAATTTTAAATCGTTTCGAACTAAAAAATTAATAAAAATGTAAGATTTTAAAGCAAAACCATTTTTTATTTTACTTAATTCAACGCCAATATGTAGTTACCATTAACTGCATTTCTTTTCTTTTTTTTTCTTTTTTTTTTTTAAGTCTGAAAGAGAACGTGCAATAATCACGATGTTTATTAGAAGTGTAACATTTTTGTATTTGTCGTAATTGTCGTAATTCAACAATCAATCATTTCATAGCAAAATGATTCATGAAATCTGTAAAATGCTTGAATAGCTTAATATATATACTAGCAGGCTTTGCCCGCTTCGCTGGCCACTAAATTTAAAAGGAACTCGTTTCTATAAGCTTTATAAAAAGAAAATAAAATAAATTACTGAAATTGTTCAAAAGCTCGCTCCAGGTCCCTGCTGCATTCAGCAGCGATTTGGTCATCAACTGCAACTCGGGCGCTTGTCCCTATTACCTGCGACAATAGTTTACCAATGAGCTTCCATTTAGGTGCTTATTATATAACAGTTTCGAAATTGATAGTATCGAAAAAATTGGAGTTTCCCTTTTATATTTGAATCCCAGTTACATGTGAACAACACTATACGTGTTGTTCACATGTAACTCGGACTGGACTCAAACGTAACTGGGTTTAGACAACATAATATTTGCTTTTACGTTATTTCATATGTTTTTTTTTTTTTTTTTTTTTTCTTTTTTTTGTTTATCCAATCAACCATTAAATGACAGCAATTTCACGCCAAATATTACAATATGCTGTGACCGGCTACGTCTGTCGCATGAGACAATTAATTTTTTGTGTTTATATATAATTCATGGGTTGTAAACCTGATAGTACAGCCTTAATATAGTTCTCTTTGGCGGCTTTTGAATTTTTGTCACCATTTTAGACTTAATCCATTGTAACAATAAGACTTAATCCTTTGTAACAATATGCTATGAGCGCTATTTCTGCCGTATTTTAGACAACTAATCTTTTTATGGTTATATATATTTCCCATTAAACATATTTTTATTTATTTATTTAAATATTAATTTGAATTTTTCAAATATTTCTGCTCGACAGCGTGAGAGTGCAGTAACACACAGAGGTTCATTTGTTTGTATGATAAATTAGCATAGTGATTATTATATAAAAAAATAAATAAATAGGTAAACATTATCGTGTTACACAACTTTATTATGTCGCTCCATTGGCGGTTTTTGAATTTTTGTCGCCATATTAGCGATGGATTTTTTTTTTTTTTTTTTTTTTTTTGTATGAAAAGGGGAAGACTATTTTGCTAATAATTTTATCAGACTCTTTTATGTTTATACATAAGAATCCTTTATATTCTGCTTATATTTTTAATGCTTTTTAGGTTTAAAATAGTGCTTGTTGAAATAAATTTCCTATCTTTAAAACTGCATTTGTTCTATAAATTTTGTGTAAAAATAAATCATTTATGTTTTTATGTATTTGATGCGCTACTTAGATTAAAATGGCTGTTGCTATATTAAACTTCTTGTCGAAAAACATTCGGTGTACTTCAACACCAAAATTAAAAAAATCGCCCAGCAGGATCTGTTAATGAAGCTGATAAAATAAAAATATGGTTCATAGAGTTTAAATAATCTATTTAAAAAAATTTTAAAAATCCAAATTATTAATCTATCGTATCACATACATAGATATAGTAATAATATATAGATTGATCATTGGGGACAAAAAAGTGATTCCTTTTCACTCGGGAAAAGACGGCGATTTTACAAAAATATGGCAGTCTTTCCCCGAGTGAATACACACGGGAATATGCACGAATGTTTTAGCAAATAAAATTCATGAATAATTTATTTACTAAAGGTGAATGAAAAGCCCCAGATATAGTTTCAAATTCATTCTTTTTTTTTTCCTTCAATACCACTTAATGGCAGATTCCAAAGCTTTTTTTTCGGCATCAAAAATCTTTGCACGATAATATGGGGATGATAGATCTATATATATTATTATATCTATGATCACATAAATCTTTTCGAAAATAGAATAAAACTTAATTTGAAAAAAATAATAATAACTTTTGTTTATTAACCAAAATAATTGATGAAATTTGAAATGCAAGTTGGTCTTGTGGGGTACAGGCTGTATATTATATTTTTGTGTTCGTGAGAGAAAATTTAAAAGAATTTGAAAACTGCAATTTTTAATCCCTTTTAAAAATCATGTGACTTAATGTGAAGCAGATTTTTCATTTTTTTCTCCTAACGGTTTCCATACAATCTTCTGCTGTTGCCACCTAAAATTCATACTTTAGTTAATTTTAAAAAATCTAATTGTCCGATTGATAAGCTGTTTAATGCGTCTGATTAAAAAAAATAACCCTTTCATTTGCTATCTTATTTGTAACGATGCTACTGATATTTCTAATTTATTTTCTAATCTTTCTGATTTATTTTCCTCATTTTAAATAAGTGTACGTTTTTGTTTTTTTTTCAATTATTATTATTTTGTCGAAAAACAAATGGCAACAATTAAATTATGGATAAAATTTTAAAATTTAAATGTCTTATTTATCAGAAATTAGAAGGTTTTTTTTTTCACATTTTAATTAATTAAGAAAAAACTAATCATCCGATTGATAAGCTGTTTAATGCATCGGATTTACAAAAATTTTCCCTTTCATTTGGTGTCTTATTTGTAACGATGCGAGTGATATTTCTAATTTATTTTCTAATCTTTCTGATTTATTTTCCTCATTTTAAATAAATGTACGTTTTTTTTTTTTTTTTTTTTTTAATTATTATTATTATTTTGTCGAAAAAAAATTTGGCAACAATTAAATTATGGATAAAATGTTAAATGTTTAATGGCTTTTTTTTATCAGAAATTAGAAGGTTATGATTTTCACATTTTAATTAATTAAGAAAAAACTACTCAAAAATTCGAAAATCTGACTTCGATGTGCACAATGACCCTTCGGGATGCACCTTTGTGTTAAATCTCGTGACTGTCCGAGCTACCGTTTTCGAGATCAGTGAAATATACATACAAATATTGCTCACTTAATAGTATAAGATATGTATATTTATATGTTTGTTTTGAAACTAGTTCATGTCAATATACATACAATATTTTTTAAATATCGTACAGAATTACATTATGGGATATAACTTAATCAAGGAATATTAGAAGATTTAAATTTGGATTATCTATCGATTTCTTATGGCACTGGAAATATTATAACTGATACTCTTTCTAGAAATACAGTTTTTCACTAGCCTGTTATAAGAGGCGCCACAGAACTGGTATTTAAAGGTATTAAGTGCAAAACTTTGAATAAACATCGTAATATGCATAACCTCATAATAATTGTTTCGTGTCGAATGAAAACACGACTATTCGTCAGGCGAACAATGTAGACACAAATTCAGCAAACAAAGCAGCAATAAAAAGCTGCAAACAAAGTGTTTCCACTTTTTTTGCAGCACTCGTGCCTACTTTGTTCGTCTAATGAATGGTCATGTTTTCTTTCTGCTCAAAACAATTGTAGCGAGTTTTTGCATTTTACGGTATTTATTCAAAGTTTTGTATATATCATCCACTAATCTAATTCATAATGCGACAAACTTGACAAGAATTTATACATATACCTTGTACAGCTTATTTTAGCTTTATTAAAAGTATGAGATGTTGAAATGAAGAAAATCTGTTGGAAAAAAAAAATAAATAAATAAATAAATTAGCTAACATATTTTAAATAAAGGAATTTTTACTTTCGTTTTATCACATCTCTAAAGAGACGTTCCTTAACATAAAATCCAAAACTGTGAAAATATTTAATAATTTATCCATTTTTTAAATTTATTTTCTTTTTAAAAATATAACACTGTTTTACCATGACTTTATTGATCTTACGGAAAGTTTTTCATTTTAATATGCATAAAACAAACAAAACTTCTCGTTTCTGCGATTTTTGCTGAAATTAATTTTAAAATGGATCTTTTCTCTTTTTAATAAAGATAATTTTTTTTTTTTCGAGAAAAGGTTATTTAATTAAAATATAGCAAAATGCTACAGAATTTGATTAAAATATTTTTAGAATAGAAACACGATTTAATAATTAAAAATACTTAATAATTAAATAGAGCGAGGAAATGTGATAATTGAAGAGTAAAAAAATTATCACTGTTTTAAAATTTTGTTTTCTAAGATATCTGTGGAAAAACTGTTAGGAAGATCGATCGCGTGTTCTTTTTAATTATTTCAACGATCCTAAAATACATAGTGAGTCGTAGATATAGAACATACTCATCGGTTATAGCACAAATATAAACCATCTTTGTTCATATAGCTTGAAATTGTTTATTGCAAAATTATAATTTATTTTTTGTTTTATTTTTATTTTTATAAACATTAAAGTTTACACTTGCCCGGCAGACAAAATTATTGGGGTTAGTGTAGTAACAACGGGTAACAGAATAAAATGCTTAAGAAACAGAACAACAAGTCCCTGAGATTAACAGGTTTTTGTCCATAAAAAGCTCCTGATATCACGAATATAGGATTATTTTGAATGATTGTATATATTTGGTGGTTACTGATATAATCAAGGAACATTATTGGTTAATCTTGGATTCATTAACTATCCAAAAATTACCAAGAAAATGCCTAAATTGTTTTACAGTGAATTTTGAGGGTCAACTTCTATAATTGTTATTTCGTTTTTGATTTCTCTGCTTACCATAAGACGAAATTACTCTTACACTGTGGTTATAATTACATTATCCTTGGAATTATTTTTAAGGATAACACTAGAACCAGTCTGAACATTAATTGTCATGTATAAGTAGATAGAATATGAGTAATAGATACAGTTGTAAATGAAGTATAAAATATCTTCTTTTTATTAAACATATCTACATTTTAACGTTAATATGCACAGAGATAATACAAGGAGAGCCAAGAGTCACTGACTGACACGTTTTAAACTTTAATATAAAATTAAACAAGTGGCTTTTTCCAATTTACACTTCAATGGTACTTATGGTAAAAATCTGATTTCATAAATAAATCCTAATTTTTTCTTCAAATAGCACTATTTGTTTCTATGTTCCTGTTTTATAGCATTTATTGTAATTTTTCTGTACTTTGATCCCAGACCTAATTACAATTTGTGGAACTAACCGAAGGACAGAGTGTATGCCTCTGCGTAGCTAGCATTAAGGTATTAACTGGGATTAACAGGGAGAAGGTGCCACTCACCACTCTAGGAGTGGTGTCAAGCGCTTCTAGCAGCATTAAGGTATTCTAAGATCCTAAGATTCTATGACGGAAGGAGGCCGCTCACCACTATGCAACAGTTTTGAGCGTTTTTAACAGTTAGAGAGGGGCTCCAAAGCCACTGTGGAGATTCAAAAGAGCCCATCTCCAAAGGTTAAGACTCCCCCGTTGTTTATTGCATAAGCAAACAACAACAACAACAACAACAAAATTACAATGGTCGCCTGAGCAGATCTCTCCCGCGACAAAAGGCGACAAAGTTGCATGAAAGTGAAGAGGACCGGAGCCGAGTGGTAGTCTATTTAGCATTAAGGTATTGAAGAAGTGAACAATGCATGTATGCAGTCTTCCTCAATCAATTCTAACGAACACTTGGTTTGAAATTAATTAGCGTTTAGATGTGGCTATTACAAATGGCGTCCATAATGAAATATTGTTGTGAATTTCATTTAAAAAGAAATCTTAATTGTTTACCTTGTATTTTCAATGTCTTTTTTTTTATAAAAAAAAAAAAAAAAAAAAAAAAAAAAAAATTTCCTTTCTGTTTTAAAGTACACGCCCTCTATGAGAACAACTTTATTTAATATTATTATTATTATTATTATTTACTTAAACAAAACCCTTCTAGTAAAACTGCATTCTCGTACGTGAATAACTCGATTTTATGTTAAAATTTAAAATATGTCAGTACTTTTTATCCAAACCTATGCATCAGAAACGTACATACGTCTATTAAATACCATTACACAAGAAATAGTTATTTAAATATATTAGTTCACTGCGATATTTATGAATATTATACCAAGCTTCCGAATAATGTTTCCCAGTTTATTCAATCTGATTGAATAAAGTTAATGAACACTCCATTATTTTTTTAATTTCTTCCTTTTTTGTCTATAATTCTATTATTAAATCTGAGCTCTTTTGTTCTCTTCTTTTGAAGAAAATTAAGTACTGTTGAAGAAAAAGAAATTTAATAATAAATGAGTTTTTAATACAGGGCTTTTTTCTTTTTCTTTTTTCTTTTTTTACAAAGAAGAATAATCATTTCACCTTCTTAAAGACTATTTAGTTAAATAAAAATTATAGTTAAAAATATTTATAGAAAGAATTAATAAAAATTAGAATTAAAATTAATCTCGTAAAATAAAGTTAAGGAAAATCTATATTGACAGTGAAGGATTAATTTTGGTGGATAATGATTAAGAAGAATTAATTATTAAGATTTTGAAAGATTAATTTCAGTTAATTTTTCAGTTGATTTTTTTTTTTTTTTTTTTTTTTTTTTTTTTATTTACGATGATCAAGAATAACGTCAATTTACTACAAAATCATGAAGATTTATTTAAATAAAACATCTGAAAATACATTTCGGACGGAAAAGGATTGGGTTCTAAGAAAAGATTTAAACTTTTTACTATTCTAAAAAATACAAAAAAACTTAGCATTATTTGCACTCTAAAGAGAAATTGTGAAAACAAATATTAATGACAATCTCATTAAAGCTACTTGATTATTCATAAAAGTTATAATTTTAAATTATTACTCAGTTCGACTAATGAGAATCAGTAGAAGACCCAAGCAACATTATTTTCAGTTAAAGTGTATTGTGCAAAATATTTTTTTGACAAAAAAAATTTTCTTACAATTCACATGCTACGTATTTGCTTACATTTCAGTGCTCTAAAAATATATGGCAAAATAACACAAAATAGTAAAACAAACACAAAAAAAATATTAAAAAAAGGTATAAAATCACTTTTAAAACACATATATATATATTTTTTCTTTTATTAAAATCAAACACAAAGCTTTTCGCTATTATTAAAATAGCATCTTCAGGTGTTGTTAATTAACAAGAGGGTAGACAGCATTATATACTGGCGAAGTTCAATACAGTTACAGTTAAAAAATAATAAGTCTTGTAAAAATCACGAGTCATTTAGGATTTTTACAAGACTTATTATTTTTTAACTGTAACTGTATTGAACTTCTCCAGTATATAATGCTGTCCACCCTGCTGTTAATTAACAACACCTGAAGATGCTATTTTAATAATAGCGAAAAGCTTTGTGTTTGATTTTAATAATATATATATATGTGTGTGTTTTAAAAGTGATTTTATACTTTTTTTAATATGTTTACACGTGAAGTCATTACAAATTTTAAACTTTCAGTAGTTTTTAATTTTAACTACAAAGAAATATTGTTTTAAAAATTATGTTTCAGTCACAAAGCATTAAAATCACAGATCTAGTCAGTTGATCCTATACGTATAAATCTTTATTTTAATTTTTCAGTATAAAAGTCTGGCTGTGTTTGATAACTTAGACAATTAACTGTGTCAAGTGCATTTAAAATCCATTCCTCCCTCTTTTTTGTGTGTGACTGTTACTTGTGCACATCTCTCCTAAACATGCGTATTTAGTGATGTCCATATCAAAATATTTATCAATATGAACATTCACGAATCACGTATCCTTCCTTTTTTATAATGAAATTTTTGTTTAATTTGTTTCATGCGGTTTAGCGTTTTTTCTCGGTTTTTATATACTTGATTTATTTATTTTTATTTTTTTTATTCTTAGATCTCGGGGAAAAAAATCTATTATATATATAACATATTAATAATAATATCTCTTAAATGTCTTAACGAATTGTATACATTTTTTTTTTTTTACAGTGTTGATATTTTAATTTAATTTGGGCAAAAATATCCACACAGATATTTCATCAATATTGAAATTGACATAGGTGGTAATCAATCAATATTTTTAAAATAATACTTATACGTGTTAATTTTCGCATTACATTTTGCTTCTTTCATTAATAAATATTACTTTAAATAACAGATATATTAAAAAATCTACTGAATCAATTTATTGTGTTTAGTAAAAACATAATTACTTACATAAATAAGGCACAATTTGCCTGAAATCATTCGTACATAATTTATTATTTCTGAAAATAGTATTTAAAGAAAGCTAAAATATGTGAATTTATTACGACAAAACACTTACAATTTATATTAATACACTGTTTTCAGCCACTGTGTGAATTTGATACGCGTTGTGTGGTACTTTTATTTTTTATTTATTTATTTATTTGGAGGGGAGGGGGAGATTAGGTCACATTAAAAATTACTTCATATCCTTATACGCACTCTTCTGATTCATAAATTCAAATTTCAAATACATGATCTAAGGTTATAGTCTAAAAAAAAAAAAGAGTTTTTATTATATATATATATATTAAGTAACACGCGGCGGTGTACAACTGTGCTTTACTGTAAACCTAAACCTCTTAAATTCAGTTAGAAAAGTGTCTTAAACGGACGGTCATTTTTTAAGCGAAAAAAAAAAAAAAGTCTTACTTTTTTGCGACTGAAATTAAGACATTGCAAACGTATTAAAACACCGCCATGTTAGGCTTAAAAACACCGCTATTTTTAAAGCGTTTTGGATTTGAAAGTTTAAAATTGTAATGACTTCACGTGTAAACATATTAAAAAAAGTATAAAATCACTTTTAAAACACGTATATATATATATATATATATATATATATATATTATTATTATTATTAAAATCAAACACAAAGCTTTTCGCTATTATTAAAATAGCATCTTCAGGTGTTGTTAATAAATAAATCCATAAATAAATAAAGGTGGCTTGCTATTTTGTTTTTCTGTTAAATATAGATTTTTGAATTTTCTAGAGCATAAATAATAATAATAATAATAATAATAATAATAATTCTGATATAGCTATGTGAAGTTTCCTGACAACAGAATTTCTCTCTTATGAACTTTTACTCTTTTCAATTAATATAATACCAAACATGAAGATGAATATATGGGCACTGAGATTATATATACATATGAGTACACATGTACTCACGTAATAATAAAAATTAAACAACAGAATAATTCCGTTACTCAGGTGCGCCAATTCCACCCTACGTTACAGGCCGAAGGCCATACTCTACTCTTCGCCAATATACCTTCTCCCGCTCACAGCGGCCTCGAAGATTGGTTGGTTGCATAAAAATAAACCGGAGAGTGGTTGATTGCATGACAATAATAATATTTTTTAAAAGAAAAATGTCTTTTACTCGGCTCGGGAATCGAACTCACACAAACCATGGAATAGGAACCCATGCATCGGAGAGAGCAGTTAACGTCAGGTACCTTACAAATCACGCCACCAAGCAACACAACAGGGATCCTTTTCATAATTATATGTAAGTCAGTATTAACAAAGCATATAGGTAGTTTTATGTTATAAACCGTATTTTTTTCTATAAAACTGTTGATAATATAATATCTAACAGTTAATATACATTAGTATATTAAATTTCATATCTAGAGGTTTAGAATTAAAAAAAAATAAATAAATAAATAAATAAATGCATATCAAACATGTGAAAAACTATCCTTATCCAGCCCTCAATATTTTTGGATAACAATATCTTTCTTTAAACTGATATTTAAAAGAGAACAAATTATGAACATGAATACTAGAAAATTTGTTGTCTTACGTTTAAGTGCAAGTAAATATGTGGAAGAATACAGTTTTTAAATAGAAATTAATAATAATAAATAAAAAAAAAAAGAAATTTTGCACAAATTATTCAAGATTCACTTTTTTTGCTATAAGTTACTTGTTACTTTCATCTGAATACTTTTTCTTTAAATATAAAAAAGCTTTAAATACATTTTTTTTTTTTTTTAATTTTGAAACCAATAAGTTTCGCGTAATAATTATGTTGCTTTATGATTTATATTAAACATAATTCCATGCAAATATACACTATCTAGATTATTATTCCTTGAAATTTTTATTTCATAAGCTAATATTGTTTAAATAGCTTACGCTTAACAACTTATTATGTAAAATGATATTTATTGAATGTGGAAAGAAGTTTAATTAGGAAAATTATGTTGCTTAAAGTAGATTCCATATGAAAATTTTGGCTAAGTAATGCAAGTGTCTGATTTCCAAAATGTCTGAAAATTTAGACGCGTTTGATGTCTGAAATTTTTCATGTGTTTTAGACACTTTTTGTGTCTGAATTGGTATTTAAGACACATTTCTGGCTTAAATTAAGATATCTATAATGTCTAAGGTGTATATTAAGACATTTACGTATCTGAAGTGACTTTTTAGTGATTTTTATGTGTTACATTAAGACCCCTTTATTTCCAGTGTTCTTCTCTTCCAAAGTAACTAAACTAGGGACCTGCTTTATTAAAGTTCCCCTGGGAGTAGGAAATGGGGTCCTACCTTATTAGAACTCTACTGGCAGTAACATAGACCTTATATAGATAGACCACGCATCCCCCTCATTATCTGTCCGCGACATGAGCTAGCTTTCCCAGCTAAATTATCACGTGATGCGGACCTGGAGAGAGAGACAAGAATGAATATTATGTTATTTTTCCATAGGAAAGAAAGTAGTTTTGAGTTTTTTAATTTCAGTATTGAACACATACTTTTTACTTAAGCCTTTAGATTTACGCATTGTTGGAAAGCTAAAATGTCATAGATTAATCATAAAAATGTTTCTTTTGTGAGAAATAATTTTAAAGGGGAGAATTTTTCGCTTGAATTCTTACAAAAACAAGGGCTTTTTTATGGAAGAATCTCCACTCAAGACCCTGTCACGCGACATACGGCGCTAACCGCAAAGGATGAAAGTATCAGATTACACCCTCATGTTGAAGACATTAACTATAATGGGAAGTCCTATTGGTGGCGTAGTCTATCTATATAAGGTCTATGGGCAGTAGGCAAGGGGGTTCTGCCTTATCAAAACTTCCCATGAGAAACATTGCATGGTAACCTCCACTGGATGTTTCTCAAGTAATACTAACAGCCATGCGTGTTTAACGCAGCGCAGTTTCATGCACGCGCGCAAGTGTGTGTATTATTATTACTGTTATAATATCTACTCAGTTTTCTTCCATAGTGATTCTCGACAAATAAAATCACAATTTTTGAAAATTTCTTTTTGTATAATCTACTTGATTCTCTAATATCATAAATTTTAAAGCAAAATTAAAATCATGCATTATATTTCTACATGAAAAAAAAAAAAATAATAATAATTACTTTAAACGTAAGTTTTATGCTCAAAGGTCCATGTCAAATAAGTTCAAAATTCTATAAAATTGACGCATTTTCAGATGACGAAATTCTATAAAAGTAGTACGTATAATAAACAATAAAATTATATTACTGTTAAGTTATAGAGAATACTTTTAATTATGGGCTTATTTTCGAGAGAATTATTAGTTTTGAAAGAATTATTAGTTTAATTTTCGCTCAAAGCTGCAATGAAATGGCTTGAATTAACATTTTCTAGCACAATAAAATTTGGAGAACCAATAATAAATGAATTAAGAAGTAAATTATTTGTAAACCCTCACTTAATTCCAAATTATTCAGGCAACCTACACTCGCACTACGCCTTGTAACTTACAAATCTTGAATAAATTTTTCAAGTTGCAAAATCTCATGTGAGGATCAAAATACCAAATTTGAATGTCTTGCAATTGTTTTATTTTAAATTTTTCTGATAATAGATATACATACAAATCAACTGCTAAAAATTTAACTTTTGTATTCAAGACACATCAAAACAAAACATTAAAAAAAAAAAAAAAAAAAAAAAACAGAGATGTAAATTGAACTGAAAATATGCTTTGTTTACAGAATTGGTATGATAAATTAATTTTCATTCTTGAGCAGTTTTCGTCGACAAAGTAAAATGTAATAAAGCACTTCTGTCAAATACATTCAGTAGAAAAGAATGTTTTCGCTTAATTCTGTGTATCCCTTTATATTGTTTATAAATTTTGTATACAAAACATTGAATACATAAACTGAGTCCTATATGAAAAACACAAAAACAACTTGAAATGTATTTCCAGTTATTTACCAATATAACCCTGATATATCCTAATTGTTTTGGGTATCCTGTAACTGAGAGATGAATGATTTTCATACCATATTTTTAAAAAACATGCTTTTATGCATAGGAAAATGGCTGTTTATTTCATTTTTTAGTGCAACTCATAGATGTTAAACTATATATATCAGAAATTTCACAAATAGACATAATGTGTTATTATTTTTGATGACCCTATACATGAACCATTTGCTTGATATAATAATAATAATAATAATAATAATAATAATAAAATAAAAAATATATGTAACACCCTTATATGACACAGATTCATAATTCCAAGTTTGGATTTCTTGCTAATATTTTTTCTTGAGCTATGCTGACAAAAGTCACTCAATTCAATCTCTAAATGCTGTTTTGGGTTCAGATGTCCTCAGAACATGTAAATAAATATAACAAAATCTCACTTTCAAAAATTTTACCCCAAAATAATACTTCCTCTGCCATATATGGGTAAGGGAAAGTAATACTAATAGGGTAAAATTACTTATCATAAAAGACTTTTTCAAATAATATCATTGCCTTAATTATTATACATTATTACTTTAGTTTATAACTTTAAATATGTAGAAATATATTAAAATTATAAAACAATAAAACAAAGAAAGTCGATCCACAAAGTAAAATATGTATATAAATATACATATTTTAATACATCAATTTCAATTTTCATTTTGTCGTGCTTTTAGACAGAAATTGTAAAACGTAAAATTCAAAACTGCGAAAATACTTTTATCGATAGTTTTTAAAGTAATTATATTTCTTTTGAAAATATTATACTATTTTACCTTTACTTTATTGATTTTATGGAAAGTTTTATATTTTAATACGCATAAAACAAACAAAATTTTTTCGTTCCTTTAATTTTTAATGAAATTTATTTTTAAATGCATCTATTTTCTTTCTAATCAAAATGAACAATTAAAAAACTCGGTAATTATTTAATTAAAAAGTAGTATTATATTACAAAGTGTGATGAACTTTTTTTTTTTTTAATAGAAACATATCTTCGAAAGATAAATAGAAGAAGAACACGAGAAAATTAAAGAGTAAGATATTTAAGCCTGTTTTAAAATTTTGTTATTTATTATTTATTCACGAAAAACTGTGAGCACATATTCATTTGGCTAAGCTTTACTATAGGGTACTTTTTGCGTCGACCATTCGTATATGTTTATCGTAATGCGTCCCAGCTGAATGATTTTATTTTAATGCGTTTTTAAGATTTAAAAATTAATTTTTCAAATGCATATTTTATTATTATTATTATTATTTTAATAAATGGAATTACTTAGAGAAAAAATAATGCATGGTACTATTTGATGCAGTGCAGATTTTCATGCATTTTCTGATGCATCCACCACGTATTAGGGGTATCCAGTGATGTTTTTTAATTTTAAAATCGGGATACTGACCGCTGCAGTACATATTTTTATACAATTTTTGATGCATGAGTTAGCGGTATCCAATGATGTTTTTTTTTCTGTTTTAATATCGGGATACTGATTGCTGCAGTACATTTTTTTATGCATTTTTTTATTCATGCACCTCGAATTAGGGGTATCCAATGATATTTTTTTGGTTTTAATATTAGAATACTGACCGCTGTTGCACGGATTTTCATAACTTTTCAGATTCGTGCACGACGAATAAGCTGTATCCAGTTATTTTATTCATTTATTATTTATAGACAATAAGACTTCTTCACACACCATAAATATTGATCCAGCACAACCGGTTTCGAAAGGACGTAGCCTTTCTTCATCAGGTGCAAAAAAACACGTGCAACTACTGCCTTGGAGGCAAAAGCAAGACTGAAAGCAGGGCAAAATCTAGAGGGGGAGGAGCAACACAAACAACCAATAGGAAGCATTATGCAGGACCAATCAGAGAGGAACATACATGTACACACAAAAACAAAAGGAGGGAGGAAAGGAATAAATATATATATATATATTTTTAATGATTTATTTATTATTTATTTATTTTTTAAATTAATATTATACTAATAAGTAAATTTAATAAATTTAATTTATTTATTATTATTATTATTTATTTAGAATTATGTTACAAACCTAATGGAGGAAATTATTTAATTGAATTAAACAAATTTTTCCAGGCTGTAGACAGCAAAGTGGAATCACATTTTTCATTGACAATTTTATCACGATTAAGATAAATAGCTAAATTTTCCAAAAAATCCAGTTCAGAAATGCGTTTGGCATGAAAGATAATTTTGGCACTCTTAAAATTAAAACTATGATCAAATTTCCAACTGTGCTTCACAATAGAAGATTTAGAAATTCCTTGATTAACAACATACCGAGAATGTTCACGTAAACGGCATTCAAGATTTCTTTTTGTTTGACCAATATAAGATAAAGCACAATTATTACAAGGGACATTATAGATACCCCACTTATGAAGCTCGGGAACAGGGGATTTAGTTGAAGGGAATTGGAATTTATTGACAGGTTTAAAAATAACGTGAAAATTGAAACGCTTCAAAACTTTGGCTAATTTAAAACATAAGGGGGGATAAAAAGGCAAGACAACAAGATTATCAGGTTTAATTTTATCATCAATGGAAAGAGTAGAATCATAATTTGGCCTACTGAAATTTTTGATAGCTTTATCAATTATAGAGGGTCTAAAACCTCTTTTAATAGCAACGGACTTTAAATAATTGAGTTCTTCTTTAAGAGAAGAAGTATCGCAACAAATTTTAAGGGCACGATACACGTAAGTGTAAAAGGTGCAAATTTTTTGTTTAGCCGGATGATTAGAGAGAGCATGGGGAGGGTTAGAAACAGAGAAAGGTTTCCTGTACACAGAGGTTTTAAAAGAGGAATCGCACCTAGTAACTAAAACATCAAGAAAGGGAAGTTGATTACAATTTTCTAACTCAAAGGTAAACTGAATAAGGGGATCAATGGCATTAGCAATATTAAGAATGGCAGAAACATCAAACGGATTTTCAACAAGAATGAAAGTGTCGTCTACATAACGTAACCAGCATTTTAAATGCATTTAAAATGCTGGTTGTCATGGATTTTTAACGGATCGCGCTTTGCTTCTGAAACTATTATACAATCACAAAAAATTGTGAAGAAATTCTAAACTCTGATAGCATTCCGGTTAATAACTCTGAAGACATTCCTGAAGTGAACACGAGTTTGAAGAAAGGCAGTTGTATGACGTGGGTCAAAACTCACTAAAAGGGAGTTAAAATTTTTAGACGTGGGTTCATTTACGATGTGAAATATTTTAATAGAAGGAAACCGCTGCTTCGACATCTATAGAAAATGAAAATGTATCCACAGCAGTGCAAGAAGAAACACGAAACGGTATGATGAAATGAGGTACATGGAAAATTGTTCAATAGTTCGGAATTCTTGTGACTATACTATGTAAAATTTTACGAAATAGTCTGCTTTGCTATACATACAGATCTCAAAATGTTTAGGGTTTCGACTAAGTGATCTGATAATATAACACGTTTGCTTTAGAATTTCTGTATAATATGGAGAGACTTTCAATGATTTTATAAGAAGTTTTAGACAGATTGCATGTCCGTAAGGTAAATTCTTAGCCAAGTAGTACAGTGAGATACTTAGCGAAAGTAGCTGAACATATAAAATAGAATCGTAAAATGCAAATAAAATAGAGGTTAGAAAACATAAAAAACATATAATAAAAATTTAGTTGTACCATGGTTTATTAAATTTAAATAATATTGAATTTAGGAAGTGAAAAACGCGCGTGAAAAAAATAAATAAAATAATAATAATAGTGGAAAAAAAAAAAAAAAGATCAACAAATCTGTTAATCGACGCTGTAACAACAGAACACGGACGGCGTACTTGTGCTTAAGAAGATTTCTTAAGCCGCTATCAAACGAAGAACCATACGATAGTCTTTAGCACAAAATACCTCATAAACAGGTTTTTCATGCGGGGAACGATCCAAATATGCCGCACTTTAGAATGTAGAAAGAGGGGAAAACAGCTAAAAAACCCATTGAAATAGCATGGGACGAAAACCAAAAAAAAACTCACAATGTGAAGTGTGTCAAAGAAAAAAAAAAGGCTCACACCGGAAGTAATAAAAGGACAAAACTGACAAGTAAAAGACATCGAAGAGCGGGAACGGGCGGGCTGGGGCGTTAAATATATTTATTGTCCAGGATTAATACGTCTCGCCTAATACGTCTGCTATTTGTTGCATTTTTGGACAGTAATCATACATTTAACATTTATTCAGCTAAAAAGAAAAAAAAAATCATTAAATCCATTTTTTTACTTATTTTCATTTCATTTTGCACGTGCACTTTGTTTTTCCTAATTCAAAACTATTAAAAAAAAAACTTTTTCGATAGTAATTGTTTCGATATTGATTATTATTCATTTTCTTTTCCTATCCTTTTCTTAAAAAAAAAAAAAAAAAAAAAAAAAAAAAGACAGGGTAATTAGTTTTAGTTTGACTTAAAGTTTTTTTTCTTTCTTTTTTTAATAAGTATGCGTTTGATATAGTAAATCATCATTTAGCCAATTTATTTTGGAATAATATAATAACAATAAATAAATAAAACAAACATTATTCTGGTCTGGAAACATTTTAAATTGCACTCTGAATTGGATATTTAGTATCAGAAGAATAAATATATATAAAAAGAAAAACAGCATGCTGAAGTCATTTGATTTAAAGTTAAGTGATACAGATGAATCTCATGTCCATACCACGTTTGTGATGATATTTAGAATTTCAAAATAAAGACAACGGTAAACAATCAGTACCTGTTCATTCTGAAAAAACTAACATTTTTGTTTCTATATTAATATTATGGTTTTATTTTGATACATTTTTATAGGAGATTTGTCTTGTGGGTTCTGTGAGTTCCCAACTTTTATAATTTATTCATGAGCATTTTTAGCTCCGCCTTCTTTTCACACCAGATATTTTGTAAATTATTTCATTTTAGTATGTGACAACGATTAAATAAAAAGAAAATCATTTTTCAAAATTTCCGGTATGAAAAAGAGGCGGGGCTAAAAAATGCTCGTGAATAAATTATAAAAGTTGGGAGCTCTTGTTCTGTTACCTGTACTGGCAATGGTGTTCATGCTTAATTCTAAAGAATTAATTAATTATTCCATATTAGAACATAATAATTCACGGCGACACATTTTCCTCATTAAACATTTATAAATGTTAGTTCTTGTGTATTTTATAAATTTTATTTTTAAGTCAGCCTCAGCAGAAGTATATTTTGTATTTATTTTCTAGAATGTTCGATCTGTTTATATACAGAAAAAAAAGTTAAATTCCCATTGCTGTAATTTTTTTCTCAAAATCGGTATGATATTTAAAAAAAAAAAAAAAAAAAAAAAAAAAAAAAATCATTTTTTACAATCAGGATTATTGTTAGCAATGGATTCATTTTGTTATAAAATGTTAAATATATTTTTTAAGGCTTTTACCTGCTCTTTATTTATTTATTTTTTTTTTAATATACAATAAAATATTTACTAAATTCTCTAACAAAATAAATATACATATGTATATGTATAAAATTATGAAAGCTTTGCTTTAATGATTACAAAAATTGTTAGTAATTGTGTTTCATTCAAAAACTAAAAACAAAATAATAATATATCATAAAAGTTATACAAAACAGAATAATAGACAATGATCAAAATAAATTAAAAAAGGGGAGTAATTTTTCAATATATTTTTGTTTTTAAAATAAGTATTACTTTCGTATTTAAAATTTAAAATTGAAATTATGAATATCGTTCAATATTCAATAACCCCCTTATTGTTAACAGCTATAGAAGTTTTTTTTTTTTTTTTTTTTTTTTTTTTCTAAAATATTATTTATGATTTAGAAATTTTAATCTTTAATTCCTCAACCATGAAAATTCCTTTTAGTTAGGTTGGAAATCTAATAACTAGAAAGAATATTATATATTTTAGAAATCATTTTAAAAGAGGGTTCTACTTCTGATCTCTGTGGAAACACCTTCTGCCAAGATATAGACTAGTTAATTATAGAAACTAGATAGAAGTTAACGTAATACCCTGTTTTACAAAAAGCTTTAAAATATTCTAAAAAATTGAATATTAATAAGTATTTAAATAACAAATACCAAAATGATTCTCCTAAAAGTACATCGCGTGTACATAATTTTCACGTTCTTAACTGTCAGTTATTCTCAGATTGGCTAGAATAAACTTGCGAAATGAAGTTTTCATAAATTGGTTTTTGGCAATAGTCCAGATTATGTCACTTTCGCTGATATTTTTCATTATTATTCAACGAAAAAGATTATTTTGATAATTCATGTATATACTATTATAGTATTTAAAATAATATCGCGTGAAGAATAGCTAGATTGACCAAATCTGTAAAAGAAAGAGATGTTTCATTTTTTATATACTCTGAAAAATGTTTTGCGTTATCTAAAGTGAATATTAAAAAATAAATAAATAATAATAATAAATAAAATAAATAAATAAATAATTATTCTCATCCTATTTATACACTAGAAGTAATACAAAAATAATAACTGAATCACTAGTTTAGTTTTAATTTGTTATAAACTAAGTGCATGCAGATTTTCTTTCGAGTAAGAGATTAAATATTACTTTTTTTCATACTTTCTAAAGAAAAGATCTAATATTTATTCTTCATAAATATATAAATATTAAAAATAAATATATATATAAATATTTATATAAATGTATGAATATTTATTGATTTACAAAAAATAAAATAATTTAAGGTTTGTATGTAGTACTTTATTGTTAATGGAGTGCAAGCAAACAGAAAACATATTCCTCATATATTTTTGATAAGCTTAAATTTTAATATTAAATATTATAGAACCTTTTAATAATCTGTTAATTGTGATTATTTTTTTTTTTTTATTATCATCATTTTCTTATTTTAGATCTGATAAGACAAAACATTGTTACAATAAATAAATAAATAAAAATAAATAAATAAATGAAAGACAGATCTCCTCTTTTTTTCAATAAACGATTTTTATAACACCAATGACAATATAAAATACAATACAACATGAAGAAGATAGTACAATATAATATACAATACAATATAAAAAAAGAGAATACAATATATGACAATATAAAAAATAAAAGACAGATCTCCTCTTTTTTTGAATAAACGATTTTTATAACACCGATGACAAGACATTGTATCAACGGACATAGGGATAAGTGTCTTGAGCTTTTGGTCCCCCGACTCCAATTTTAATTATTTGAAGTTATGTTAAAGTTATGAGTTAAAGTTTTGTATAAATACATACTATCCACATGCACTCAATTGGAGTTTTTAGTACAATCTGAAAAAAGAAAAGAAAAAAAAAATAGTTTTTTAAACTTTTTAACCTTATGCTTTAATTGGGGAAAAAGAATTTGCAGTTTAAAATTAGAACGACGAAATAATATTTTATAAACGATTGTTTAATTATTATTATCATTATTATTATTTTCCCGCAATCTGATTGAAACAAGATGTGTATTTTAAGTATATTTATTAGTTACTCCATATGAGTATATTTATGAGTTGAATGAAACGAAAAAGAAATAAAAAATAAAAAAGTTCCACATCACTTTATCATATTAATAAATGAGGCGTATTTACAATATACCTTTGAATTTTACAATATGAATATTTACCGTATGAAAATAATTTTAATATTATTTCCTAAAATGAAAGATTTGTTCATAAAGATATAATAACATTACCTAAAGAGAGCTAGCTGTTCACAATAGAATGTATAGGCTAATCATAATTTTAAAAATATTTAACAAAACAAGAAACACGACCTTAATTTTCATTTTTATAAGGATATAGATAATATTTTATTTCTTAGAAAATTTCTAATAAATCAACTTGAGCCATTGCGTATTAGAACTTTAAAAATATTTATTTGTACTTGTACTTTTAATGCAAGGGGAATTCTATAAAACAATGGATACATCAAATTTCCTATAACAATGTATAAAAGAAGTATCTTTAGTTAAACTACACAAAAATTTACAAATATCGCTAAAGAAAAGCAAAATGCATATTTTATATCACTTGGAAGAAATGTCAAAGCATTAAAATCTTCTTAAGAATCTTGAAAAATATAAATACTCCAAAATTTTCGTGCAAAAACATGTAAAATAGGCTTATAGTACAACCTAAAAAATCTACACATTTATTTACTTTTAAAAAGAAAACAAGATCTATTCTCAACCTTTAAAATGGTTCAATAGTTGAATTGATATATTAAGCGTATCCGAAAATGAAGAATCACAATTTGTAGTTTAAACATACAGAAAAGTCACTAATGTATTCTATCTTTTTTACTTCGCAATCTATAATTGCATATTTGGTGAAGTAAATTTCTTGTAATGCTTTAACGTTCCTTTAATGTTCCTCACACTAAAACCAAATATTCAGCAATTTTTCTTGAACCATTTTCTCAATATTTTTTCCTTGTTTTAAATGATTTTAAACATGTGTGCATTCTCTGTTCGGTATATTGCAACACTACGGCATGAGTGCCCCTTGCTGCTTTAATGATGCATTTTTGTCTAATTTTTACTTTCTTTTATTACTTTCTCTTACCCATAAGGTAGAAAAAGTATTGTTTTTGGGTCAAATTTTCGAACGGGAGATTTTGTTATATTTACACGTTTTGAGGTCCCCTGAATACGAAAATCATGTTTTTAGCAAATGGTCTGTGTGTATGTCTGTGTGTGTGTCTGTTATCAGCATATCTCAAAAACAAATTATGGCAGAAAGTTCAAACTTCGTATTCTAAATTTGTATCATATAGCGATGCTACAGTAAGCTTTTCATTAAGATCAAGCTAATGGTTCGTGTACAGGGACAATCAAGAGAATTCTAATACAATACGTCTACGGGGGAAATTGCAGGAAAATAGAGTTTAACGTCTATAGACATAGACTGCACTAAACCAAATGAAACAAATATATATTTTTTATAATAGAGACAGTTAACTGGAAAAAAAAATTTTGTATGTAGGAGCCTCGCCTCCCCCCCCCCCCCCCACCCTGGGCAGGAAGTCCCCCCTCGAGGGGAGTAAATTTTCATGATGGGTATCTTTCAAAAGAGCTCACCAATACCTTTAAAACGAATGGTGGAACCATCGATATGCGATAATTTAAAACAAAGTTATCGATTTTTTTTTACTTTTAACGAAAAAAAAAAAACTTCGAAAAAAAATCGTACTTTTTTTTTTTTTTTTTAATATTGAGAATAAAATGGACATTTTTGGATATTTGGTGTTATACTATTTCTCTAATATGGAAATCGTCTGCCTTATCATAAAAGATAATTTTTTTAAATAATAATTTTAATAAATTATTTTTTAAAAAGAGAAATATTTTTTAATAACCGAATTAAATTCTATATAAATGTAGGTGCATTAATGAAACGGGGGTTGAGGAGGGCGGTAGCCCCCCTCACACAGAACTAATTATTATATAAAACTCTTCAGAAGCCTAATATGAATTGTTTAACATAGGTTTACATAACAGTACTCGTTATCTTACCTATTAATCTGCAACCTGTATTTATAGTATTAAATTTCAGGGTAAAAGAAAGTCGTGTGAGTGACACACCAGATTATTTAACCTGTTGAAGGGCCATATTATTACTTTCTTCTATATTCAATAGAAGAAAGTATTAGATCCGTAAAAATGTTCGACCTCGGGTTTTTGATAGATTTACACGTCTTGAAAGCTGTAGAACGCGATTTGACCACCTTTAGAAAATGTCTGTCTGTCTCTCTGTGTGTGTGAGAGACAAAATTTTGTGGCAACTGTATCTCAGGTACTGCAGCACAGAATTTCATACAAACTGATATTTAGTTACACAGTGACATAAATTAGTGCCTATCAACTTTTGGTAAAAATTGTCTAACAGTTTATGTTGTTTACCCACGCTTTTTCGAAATTTTTAACATGGTGGTATAGGACAAAATTTTGTATAAATATTCATAAAGAGAATTATTTTTCAATAATCATGAAATTTACAAGAATTATTTATAATAGAGATAGTCAACTGGGGAAAAAAATTGTGTATGTAGGAGCCTCGCCTAGGGCGAAATACCCCCTCAAGGGGAAAAAAATTTCATAATGGGTATCTTTCAAAAGAGCTCATCAATACCTTTAATACGAATGGTTGAACCATCGATCTGCGATAATTTAAAGTATAGTGATCGATTTTTTTCATTTTTACAAAAAAAAAAAAAAAAAAAAAAAAAAAAAAAAGTAATATTGCGAATAAAATTGACTTTATATATATATATATATATATATATATATATATAGTGTCACACTATTTCTCTAATATGGAATTCGTCTGCATTATTATGGAAGATAGTTTCTTAAATAATAATTTTAAAAAATTATTTTTGCTGAATGAATTTGCATAGGAAAATATAGAAGAAAGTCATGTGGTGGCCACAACATACTAGTTTTTCTTTGTTGTGTGAAACTCAACTGTTTCGTTCCCTCTTTCGTTTTTTTTTTTTTTTTTTTTTTTGTGTGTGCATGTTATAGTGCTTATTTATAAAGTTATTTACAAGTGAAATTAATTATTATTTCAATTTAATCAGATTATTATAAAAAAGTTTCAATTTAAAAACCTCTCGAAAATTAAAAATTGTATTATTGTCTTGTTATTTATGATCAAATCTGTGTCTAATAGCCGTTTTTTTTTTTTTTTTTTTTGTTAAAATTAGTTTACTAATTTTCAGAATAAAACATGTAATGAACATTTAAAGTTAAAACTTTTCATTTTCAACATACAAATTAATGATAATTTAATGTTTAATTTCTGTACAAAATTTTCTTTAGCTATAATAGGGAAACAAATAAAACTTTTTAACCCTCTAACATGAAAATATTTCTCTGCTTTCTTATTTCAAGAATAAGATCAGTTTCAAATATTTCTTTTTATGTTTTCCCATCTTAAATGACAGATCTGTTCCATCAAAATATTCCTGAAATTCCATTTCATTACATAAATATCCGGCCAAAAGAAAAAACAGAAACAATCATGCCAGAAGTTTTTCCTAGAAAACACTTTAATGACCGGATTTACTTTATGATGGAATGGATAAAAGGATTATATAAGAAAAATAAAAGTTGAGACAATCCGAAATGATTATTAAGGGGATATTTTTTAGAAGAGAATCTGCATTTTGTCTTTTTTTTTTTTTATATGAGAAATTGCCTTTATACCATTTTCTATTAATTAATAGTGGAAAAATAGGAATTTTGTGTTTGGAGTATCCAATAACTTCAGCACTTTAATTTTTTTATGATTTTAGATATATTATGCAAGAATTGTGAGTGTTAAGGTAATAATTAATTATTTTAGGTTCTATCTTTCTTTTTTTTTTCATGTATAGTCTATACAAACTAAAATAATTTTTTTAGAGTGAAGGAAAGGAGGCAATTTAAATATATATATATATACTAGCTGACCCGACAAACGTTGTTTTGTCATATAAATTATTTCTAGAGAATATTTTGCTAGAAAAAAATAACTAACTTATTGTAAGTGTGTTAGGATGTGGTATATAAGTGGAAGATGTATGGAGCGCTGTGAACGGTGAAAGAATATAAAAATAACAAAACACCAATCATTTATTTTTTTAATTTATTAAAATTGATTCTTTAAAATTATATACATATCGCTACTTATAACAATATTACTAAAAAACAATATCATTCCCTTAATGCAACAGAGTGTACAATATTTTTTGTTATCCCATCTTTCGCCAATACAAACGAACTGGATGGTTTGCCCACTCGAGAGCCACGTATAATTGTCCGTGTGAAAAACATGATGTGCTCAAATCTAAGCCACAGACAGACATCGTTTGGCCCTGAGACTTATTGATAGTCATTGCAAATGCCAATCTAATTCGAAATTGAGGGCGTTTAAATTGAATTGGCACATCTGTGGGTATAATAGGAATTCGCAGTAGTAATATATTTTCACCTCGGAATTTATCATTTAAAATGATGGCTTCGATAACATTTTTCATTAATTTTTTATGACTAATCGCGTGCCGTTGCACAACCGTGGTGGGTTCAAATTACGAAGCAAAATAACCGGAGATCCAACCTTCAGTTGTAAAATATGCGGTGGCATGCCTGGTAAATCCAATGATTTTAAAAACTTTGTTGGATAATTTACAGCTTCGGTGGCATCGCAAACTGTATCATCATATTTGTATGACACCAAGTCTCCTGGTAACAAATGTTGTATCTTGAGATTCAATTCGTTGACGTCCACATTTTTTGCTGCTAAAATTGCTCTTTCTGCCAGCCACTCATGATTTGTGTATCGTCTGTGTACATCGGGAAATATCTGGTCAATAAGAGCATCTTGAGAATCAATGATTGTGCAGAAATCGTTCGGTAATTTTATGCATCCAGTTTCATCTGTAGTAACTTTTCCATCGCCGATATCTAACAATTGTTTTGAGAATGTTTCAGCGGATGGATCTTGAAGCTTTTGAACGCACAAATTTACTTTCAGTTGTACTTTTTCAACATTAAGCCCCAATGACGATGATTTTAAGCTTGCGTTGATCTCATCAGCGTATGTTGAACACGGAATAACGGGAAATGCTTGTCTGAAATCACCTGAAAAGAGTAACAGAGTGCCGCCAAATAGTTTGTCGTTGTTTTTTATATCTTTCAATGTCCTGTTCGACGCCTCAATCGAATGTTTGTGTTCCATAGTGCATTCATCCCAGATAAGAATTTTACACTATTTCAGCACTGTGGCCATGGACGATTGTTTTTTTATGTTGCACACTGCGTCTGGGTTATTTTGAATATTTAGTGGCAGTTTAAATAATGAATGAGCTGTTCTGCATCCATCCAATAAAGTTGCCGCAATGCCAGATGATGCAACAGCCAATGTGATGCCATTATTTGATCGTATTTCGGCGAGAATTAGCGAAATAAGGAATGTTTTGCCAGTTCCACCTGGTACACCCCAAAAAAAAGAATCCACCTTGTCCTGCCAAAACTGCGAGCATGATGCGGTCGTAAATGGTTCTTTGTTCTTCATTCATTAGTGGGACATTGCGAGCAACAATCGCTGCCATTTCTACAGTATTGTATTGTAGTTCACGATTCAATTCAGTGCTTATTAAATCAGATGCATTTCGATTTGTTGAATGCATACCGAAATGACTGAGTGGTAAGTTGGCAATGATAATGCAAAGATCTTCAATAGCAATGAATGCTTCATTGTACATAGCGTCACTGAATACTATTGTCAGATCGTTGCACCGTGAAAGATGTTGATGCAATATATCATTAGTCATTGAATCTTTGTGATTATCCCATAATGTCTCTGCTCGGGCCGAGAAACATGTAGTCAACACTATAGCGAATAGTAGACGAATTTGTTTTGCTGTACAGTTCAGTCCTACTTCAGCAAAAATACACTCCCACTGCACTGCAAATAAAGGTGTCTTAAAGTAAGACAAAAAAAAAATGTCTGAAAATACATTTCAGACACGTAAATGTCTTAATATGAAGTGCAGATATAATAGATATCTTAATTTAAGACACTTTTGTGTCTTAATAAACTGGTGGGTCAAAAGTGTCTTAAAGTAAGACATTTAAAATAAATCATTTCACATTTCATCGTTAATTATTAGTAGTGGCGCCATCTATCAATGAAAATCAAAATCATCTTCGTCTTACTCGTTTTTTTTCATATCAATATACTATTTTAAAACAATGATGATTACTTTAAAAAAAATTTTAACTTAGCAGCGAATTTTTTTTTTTTTTTTGAAATTATAATGCAAATATCAAAAAATTAAATCTCTCTGTCTCTCTCTTTTTTTTTAATAAATAAATAAAAATTTTTAATAAGTATTTTTATTTCTGAGATTTTTCCGAAAATCATGTCAAGTGAGAAAGGCTCTGAAATGAAAAGTAAAGTCACTCTGATTTTACTTTTCGTTTGAGATTTTTTCAATTCCCTTAAATAAAATAATTTAAATATATCAAATTTCAATAAATAATAGATAAAAAATGCTTATTTTAATTACTTTTATTTAATTAAATATGCTATCTACTTTTTTTTTTTTTTTTTTTTTTTTTTTAATAAAACTAAAAATAATAAAATAAATTACAAAAATCGCGTTATTTAAAACGTTTATTTGTGAAATTTAAATAAGCTTATTAGAAAAGTTTTATATTTAACATAACAAATATGCATAAATGGTAAATGTTGTTATCTTATTTGCGTGGAATTATGCTTGAAATACTTAATAAAAAACATTTTTCGGAGCGAAAATAATTTGGTTACAAAATAAATAAATATGTAAATAAAAAATGTTACTGTTTATTTAAAGCTCGTTCATTTAATTGAATAAAAAAACAGTAAGATGAACTTGTAGCGAAGAATAACTTATTGCTTAATAATAAGTTGTAGCTAAGAAAGTGAATTTCAAACTAATCTTACGCAATTTGTAAATAGCTGCTTTTTTTTTTTTTTTTTTTTTTTAAATCTTTTTCGATTAAAAACTCTTTTTTTTAAACATTTTTACCTGTACCTGGAAGTAAAACAAAACTTTTCTGTTTTTTTCATAATTATATACATTTATATTTTTTCTTTCAAATAGCAGTTTATAAAAAGAAATAGTTTTCAAAACATCACAGTCTGAAGTTTTGATATATTATTCGTTTATATTTTACGAAATTCTAAACTTCTACACATAAAATTTAATAGAATTAATATATATTGAGCTTTAGATTTAATCTCGATTGTTTTAAGAAAAAAATACTGATTATATTCTAACACTGTAATTTATTTCGCGAATATTAAAGTGGAAATTATTCAAACGTTCTGCGTGACGTCGTGGCGTGATTGGCAAGTACGCGCATCCGTGGTACCGAATATAGTGAGTTCAACTCTAGGGACTGGTAGTGTTTTTTTTTTTTTTTTTTTAATAATAATTATTATATTTTATTTGTGCTGTAGATAATTCTAAAATATATTTTAAACAGAAAAGCAGAATCATACGCCACATTTATTTATTTATTTATTTATTAAAAAGACTTTAAAAATGGCAGATTTTTTAAGCCTAACATGGCGGTGTTTTTAAACCTAAAAAATATGGCGGTGTTTTAAGACATTTGCAGTGTCTTAATTTCAGATGCAGAAAGTTGTCTTAAAAACATAATTTTTTCACTTAAAAAATGACCATCCGTTTAAGACACTTTATTAACTGAATTTAAGACGTTTTCATTTACAGTGTGGTTGTCGTCTTCCAGCAAGCCGAGTGCAAGGCATGCATCTTTATACGTTGGATACTGTTGTCCATTCACTTTACGTAAATCTTGAAATGACAAAGGGCCGATGACATTAACCAATAACAGTCGAAGATAAAAGCACTCAGTCTGCCTTGGATTGACCGTAAATACTCGTTCCAAGGTGTTTGATTTGAATAAACCGGGACATGCATCAATCGGCGTGCCTTGCTTGCGGGGCATCCATTTTTTTGTTGGAGCCCATGTGAAATAGCGTGGTACTTCTGAATAGAGTAATGTCCGTGCAAAAGCACCAAAAGCATCCGCACGATTACACAATTAAAAAAATTCGGTGAGTGTAGTTTTTGGTGGATTTATAGCACGATCAATCGCTGTCTCGCTCGGGAAATATACGCGCTGGCCATTTTCAAGATGGACGGCTAAATGAAGAACTGCTGGTTCCCGTTCATGAATTGGGAAACCAAAGATACGCCAAACAGCTTCATTGGAGCTCACGTACCGGCCAGTTTGGTAAAGTGTTATTTCATCGTTGTTATTCACCAGAGGAGCATTCACATTGGTATTTTCAACTCGAAATACAGCCATATCACTGCCTTTATTCACATACTTGCAAATGTATTTGATGCTCTTCACTGAACGGCAGAACTGAACATTAATATGAGCATTGAATGTTTTGCTGAGCAGAGGCGAATATGGGAGCACCCATCGGTTATCATATCTATGTTGTTGACATAGATGACCGCTATAGATGATAAGATTGTCCGCCATTATCGGGAATTCTTCGACGATATATTGGATATCCGTCAACATTTGTGATCGTGAAATTTTTCGGAAAACTTTTAGTACATTTTCCATCTGCACAAATAATAATGGCCTAAAAATTCATTTATCATTTTAACATAAAATAACTCCGTCGGATATTGACGAATTTTTTAAAAAAATATACCATTTTAACTAATTTTAACATTTTAACAATATTAATGTTGAAAAATATTTTAAACACTTACGGTTAAAAATTCATTTTTCATTTCAACATTAAATAAATTCTGACATCATGTTTACGATTCTAAAATATTAACTTTGAAAAAAGTATTTTAAACACTTCGTAAGATACGGTTACGATTCTAAAAATATTAATTTTGAAAAAATATTTTAAACACTTCGTAAGATACGGTTAAAAATTCATTTTTAACACGCTTTTATTAGCTTCACCTGTATATATGTATGTATGTGTGTTTGTTTGTAACTTCTCTGGGAGCAAACAAAAAATTTATATTGTAAAAAAAATACTTTCCCTATGTGAACGATGCGGCGTCGAGGTAAGGCGCCGCGCTACGAATTTAATGGTCCAGCGTTCGATCCCCGTTAGGGGAGATTTTTTAAAAATGGTTTTTGATAATTCTAAGTTATTTTAATTAAAGATTTAAATGTATGTAAATATTACGGTGTGTCACTCACACGATTTTCTCTTACCCTGAATTTTAATACTAAGATAGATATTTCGTGCTTTTTAGTTCACATTTCTATAAAAGCGTGTTCTTTAATTTTTTAAAACTATAATATTATTCATTTCAACATTAAATAAATTCTGACACCGTGTTTACGACAACTCACGCCATCTAGGTGGAAAAGTTGTTGAAAGAGTTGGTTAAAAATTAATTAAGAAAGAACTAATTAAGTTACAACTTTCATTTGTAAATCTAAACCATTCTCGAATCCACCTGAAGACACACACAAAATTTCATTAAACTCAGTCCAGCCGTTTAGGAGGAGTTCAGTGACATACACACGCACAAAAGAAATATATATATAAAGATATATATATGTATATTTGGTGGTATTAAAGCGAACATAGAGGCTTTAAAAAATTTTCTTCGATTAATACTTTCTTTGACTGATTGTCTTCAGTGCACAAAACGTACTAATTACTGATTTGAACTGTAATAAAAATGAATAATATTCATTTAAATAATAATAATATTTACCATCAACTTTTTAACTGACATCTAATTACAAATTTTGTGTTAACCAACAAACATAGAGCTATCGTTAGGCAATCGGTCCATTGCCGCCTACCGATACATATCTTTTGTTGTCCTCAGGGCGGCAGTCGTCCGATTGGCTGGTACACAATCGCTCCGTTGCCAGCAAAACCGACAAAGCAGTCGACACGACACCACGCCGACATCAAACCATTTCCTAACATATACCGGTAATGGACCGACCAAAGAATATGTATTAGGCGTCGGCAAATAGAAAAGTGCCTAAAAAAGAAAAATTTCCTCCCCGATCTTATCTTCAGTGCTGCCATATAGTAAAGGAATCGGGAACTTTTATATTGTGATTTTCCGCTTTACCTACCCCATGAGAAGAACAGAACCCCCATACTTTCCAACTAGTTGTTTCTCTATGCACTGTGCATGCGTTTTACCATTCGACTATCTGCTCTTATAAAATTCCAGTGAAATTATTAAAATTTTATCTTTTAATAAAATTTTATTTTGAGATTAATATTTAGTAGATTTTAATAAATCATTAAGTATAAGTTCCCTTTTAGAGACAATTGGCAGTGAAGCAAAAAATATACATAAATTTTATCGTTAATTCTGAGACAGATTACTTAATTCTTTAATTATTTCCAATTGAAATCGTCAGTAAAAGAAGAAAAAATATGCATGGTTTCTTAAGGAGAAAAATGGTTTAATTAAGAAACGCATGGAAACTTCCATTTTATAAAAAAATAAGTGCAAAAAAAAAAAAAAAAAAAAAAAAAAAAAAAAATCTCTACTAAATACATACTTAATATAAATGTAAATAAATTTTTACAGTTATTTTAGGGTCAATTTTTTGAAATTGAGATTTTGTTACATTACATTGACTAACTAAAACCATCAGGTGAGCAGAGCTGTTATTTACAGAAGAAATTTTGAAACTTTGAAGTTATAAGTTTAAAATATTGAATTAAATTGATTTTACTTTTTGAGCTGTGCCTCAGATAAAATAATTTATAGAGTATGATTTGAATGTGAAATAATTATATGACGCGTTCGCGCGCCCACACACACACACACATATATATATTATCTGTGTATTGTTTAAAGAAAATATTTAAGCCCATAGAAAATATTACAATCATAATAAATTCTACGGACTTTAATATTTGTGTACATATAATAAAAAATATTTAATATTTAAATTATACTCGAAACATACATTTTATAGCATTTTTGTTTGTTTATTTATTATTATTATTATTATTATTATTATTATTATTATTACTTTCTTTTTAAAGAAAAGAATGAAAAATTATGCATTTTTTCTTTGACATTTCAAAGAAATGAATTACTTAGTACTATTTATTTATTTTAATTTAATTAATTAACTTGTTTATATTTAATTGTATTATTGCTATTGATAATATTAGTATTATTATTATGACAAATATATGCATGTGTTATACTAAAATTATTTCAACATTTCTGACAAAAGTGAAACATAAAAATAAAATAAAAAATAAACTTTTTTTTTTTTGGGGGGGGGGCACTACCGGATATCAGATATCGTCCCAGTATCGTATGCCGATAGAAATGATTTGCCGATTTTTAGCCGTAAGCGGTCCGGTAACAGCAGTCGACATCGTTTTCTGCTGACGGTTGCCGGCATTCTACTGGCTACTCGCCGACAGTAGTCGCCTTTGCCGATAGTAAACCGACATTGCTGACTGCACTCCGACTCTGTGCCGAAAAGTTTGTGTTGTTTGTTGAGTATTTTCATCAATTCCACAACTTCTGGTGTATTTTAATCAAGAAATCACGCCTATATTTTTCTACTCTCACTTATATGTATTCTAGAACTGCCAACATTCCAAATTTATTCTGTACCATTGTTAGAACGATATTTTAATATTCACAACATTTTCTGAAGAGCAATTTTCTTCATACCTCATCGTAATTATATATTACAAGTAATTATTCTACAAAAATAGCGGTACGAATAAAAGGCTGCTACTAACAATGCTACGGAAAATATAAAAATATTGGCAGCTCATGTCACGCATGCATCTAGTATTAACGTATATTTGAATGTTTTAATGGGTTTTAACGAGTACAACTCATGACTTTATTTTTGACGTGAAAGGTTTAAATAGTTTGTATTCGAATTGCGTAAAAAAAAAAAAAATAATAATAATAATAAATAAAATCTTTTGGATCATTTTATAGATTTTAGCGATCATTTAAATATAAATCAAATTCAGAATACTATTAATTTTCTCTCTATATATATTTCGTTGATTATGTGGTAACGTTAATTGTTAGCTTTAGTTTATTTTATGATGTTTCATAATTCAATATTTTTCCATTTTTTAAATACATTTTATTATTATTAGAATTATTATTATTATTGGTGACTGGTGGCTCTGAATACATATTTATTTCTTTAAATTTAAATCATTAAAAAAAAAATTCTTTGTAAATCTCTTTTTAATTTTTATATTTTCATTTACTAAAACGTTAAAATAATGAGACATTATTATTAAAGTTATTTAATATTTTCAATTTTAATGTTCATGGAGGACTTATTTTCATTAAAATTATTTAACTATTTGCTTTGAGTGTATTATGCAAAATTGTGGTTTGATCTGTTCTCTTTTCTAATAATTTCCTTAAGAGAAAAAAAATCAATAACCTTACTGAATTAAAATTCTAAATATTAAATCTCATCCAATAATAATCGCACTAATTTTTTTTTTCTTTTTAATAACGTAACAAATTCTTATCTGCATTTTCTTTATATATCTTTATTTATTTATTTTTAGTTTTTAATGCTCTTATTATGCTGATATTATTTCATCAAAAAGCAATCGTTTAGGTTTTTATACTAACGATACCTAAGATCTTTTATTGAAAACATTTTATGTTTTAGAATATCATATTTTATAATTTTATCATACAATAATATAGGACTGAAAAATGTTACATGCCATCTTTTTTGTTAGTATGATAACTGTAATGTTTTCTTTGATAACATTTTAGGCAACATTAATTACATTTCTATTCTCAAATCAAGCGTTGTAAAAACGTTCCTTTCCTTTTAGTGTTAGACAAAAGCTTTGATAAACAATGTTATTTTAATATCAACTTCATCGATAACTTTATTTGTATTTCATCAAAAAAGGAAAGGAAAGTTGTACTACTATTTTCATCCAGCTAAATACATTATTTCATTACTTTAGTCTTAAGAAGAGGGGAAAAAAAAAAAAAAAAAAAAAAAGATTAAACAATTATAGAACGAAACTTTTTCTGGAATCTCTTCTACGATTAGATTTATTTTACGATATCACAGATAAAAGAAATATCAAAGGAAAAGAAATACTTTGAATCCTGAAATAATTTTCTTAGAGATACATTTATATTATGATATACTTTCTATTAAAAAAGATTATCTTTCATTATTACAACTAAAAGCTTCTATATTTACTGATGCTTTATTTGGAGGGGGGGGGGGGGGGGGAATATTTAATCTTATCTTCAAGTATAAATCGCCTAATATTAATGACAAGAAAAATTATCTGTTTGTGAGACTAATACAGAAATAATTAATATAGAAATAATCCGTAATTATTTATTTCTAATAGATGATAGGTAAAAATATTTCCATAAAAACAAAGCACATCTTTTTAAAAGTAATTAAATGTATTTGTTCATGCCCCCCATTAGCATCTTTATCTTTCTTATATTTTAGATCTATTGATAAGTTTACAAAAAGGTAATTTTACAAAAATACTAAGTATTGGATTTTATATTAACGCTTTTCGAAATTTACACAATGTTTACTGATTTGCTGTAACGTATTTATAAATATTTTAAGGTGAATTTCGCTAATTTTTTATATAATGAAAATAAAGAATAAATTTAAGCAATTAAATTAATTAATTAATTATTTAATTTAATTTATTAAATTTAAGCAATTAAATTTTTAAGCAATTTTCATTACAATGTGAAATATTAGTGTTTAGTAACGGTACTTTTTTAATTTTATATTGTAACATCTTGCATTTTTATCTTATATTGTAATTTTTATATATTAAGGATTCTTCCGTTTATAAATACACACACACACGAATTCATAATCGTCTTTACTTTTGAAATGAACCAACTATTATTACATGCGATAATGAAAATAAATTGTTGAAATGTTTCTTGCTGCTGGTGCAAATAGAAAATGTTGTAAAAACCAATTAAACCTCGTAGACACAAACAGTTCGTAAACGTTCTACTTATGTTAAAAAATTTAATATACAACAAAACAAAAGACGTTATTTTTAGGAAATGTAGAGAAAATTCTTTTTCGAAATTTATAAGCATCAAAGAAACCTCCAGCCTCTGCCTGTATTTTTCAAACGCTCATGAAATGTTTGTTAGCGACGTATCGTTAGATTTCGGTAATTTGTTTTCTTTTATATCATGACACGTTTCAATAATTCGTTTACACTACAGTCAATTGTGCAGTCGTGTGAAGTGCAAAGGCCCCTCTTAAGTCCGTTTCAAATAATAATAATAATAAAATATAAATAAATAAGTAAATAAAAATAAATTACACACAACTTATTTGAAACAAATTCAGTTTTTTTTCTCTTATAGAGGGTATTTTATATATTTCAAAGACGTAATAGGTTTTTTTTTTTTTTTTCAATAATTTTCGTACTCAATAAAAAAAACTTTACAAATTTTAATTAACTTAAGTACAAATTTTCCTGGTGTTTCAGCGAACAGTCATGTATGGCATTCGGATCAAAACGATAATTTACAGGTAGTTAAAGGGCATCAAGATATGCATCTTAGCCAACTTATATCGAACACTTTATCTATTGACGCTTCTAATTTTTTCAACTCGATCTATTAATTTCTTTATTTAAATTGAATTTCATATTGCTTGCACGAAGGGTACATATGTATCTCTAAAATTCCACTGAAGTAGACCTAAAAGTATCCACTCGCCATGTGGCGACTAAAGAAACAAATTCCCAATTGCAGTATCTCTTTCATAAGAACAAAATCTATTTTTCAAGCCACATTGTTAAAACTAATTTCTAAAGCAAAACATATATGTGCCCTTCGTGTGAGCAATATGAAATAGAATTTAAATAAATGTATAAACAGCTCGAGTTTGAAAAATGTTTACAAAGTCAAATAAAATGAAAGAAATCATAACTTCCAACTTACTAGCAGAATTTTCGAACTCCGATATCTCTCTACTCATATAAATTGGTAGGAATGAATGTCTTTGATACCCTTTAACCCCTACCTTAAATCACGCCTTAAGATGGGTTGATCATTCTTTATTCAAATTATTATCTTGAGTTATCTCAGGCTAGATTTTTTTTCTTTTGTCCACGCGATGCATCACGAGTAAATTTATTCTAGAGCCAATAACATGTCATCCTTTTTTACCGTTGTGATTTTTTTTTTCTTTTTTTTTTTTTTTTTATTATTATTACTCCTAGTATTCTTTCCATGTACATCTAAAATCAGTATTGAAAAATTAGGTTATTTTTAATACGCTTGTTGAAAATAAATAGACAAGGTAGGGAGTTATCACACACAATATGCTTATCTGCGCTTGTTTTTGTACAACATTACATAATTAATAATAACATAAATGTTCAGTTATTTCTCCGACGTTTTTGAGATGTATGAAATAGTTTATTATTTTACGTGAATCCTTTTCTTTAACCCGTTAGTAGTCGCTAGTTGGTCGATTTGCCGCCCATCCTTTAGTGTTGCCAGATTTTTTTATTCAATAGCCACTGTTGCCGCTCACCTTAGTTTGACTATATGCGCAACCTTGGCGCGCATCTCTTGTTCACCTGCATTCCCGCTTTAGCGGAGTAGTTATATTGTTTTTCGTTATAAGAGTAACATCTCTCTTGTTCATCTTGTTCGGTGATATGGTTCACCCTTTTTATAGTTTGCGTTGACTATGGTGTCAACATACTTGAAATACGTTAATAATACGTCCTCTAATAACTGTAAATATGTACATACGATATGTATTAAAGAAGTAATAGCTTCAGAATAGTAATTATTGAATACAGTCCACTCATAAAGTATCGTCAACAGCCACCAAAAATTTTTAGAAGTGGCATTTGATATACATAAAACGCGAATAAAATCGAAGGAACGTCGATCACATCATTTCTTAAAATTATTGGTGACAGTTAAATAAAAAGTGCGCAATCTGTAATAGGTGGCGCTGTCTATAGTGACTACTAACGGGTTAATTGCACTCAAACTGCGTATTTTCGAAAAACGGGGGCTAACTTTGAGTCGATTACATTTTTTTTTCTTTTTTTTAACTAGGAAAATTAAACTATGGGCATAATTATAGTCAGTTATCAATAATATGCTGGTGGTTTCTCGCTCTATATCTCAAAAAAAGAAAAGAAAATTGTCATTATCCGGTCATCCGGTTACTGTATTTTTAATTTTACTGATATATTGTTTACTAAGCTGTATTTGAATGATGGTTTAAAAGTTGCTTCGTATTAATTAATTTACGATTCCAAGCACCATTTAACTATTTCATTATATATGCTTTTCATTATAAAAGTGGTGTACATCCATATTTTTTAAATATGTATATTTTGCTTAATTTTATTATATTCAGTATTAATTGTATTATTTGCTTAATTATATAATCTTTCATTATGATAGGGGAATAACTCAATAATTGCATTAAAATTCCACAAATAATGTTACTTCTTTTTTCAGGGAACTGAAAAGTCTATAGATTCATTATAAAAAAAGTTTATAAGTTACTTCGAATTAATATTATTAAAACATATAAAGTCGTATAACTTTATTAAACAATGAAAAATAGATAACACACCGACTGATTACACGTATTTTTTTTCTGCACATAAATTTAAAAAATCTCGTGATTCAAAATGCATTTATACGGATATAATTCCCTTTTACAATGAACGATCCATATATTTTACATATTGAATTATTTATTGAAATTTTCTTTATTTAGTAGAAGAAAGCATTAAAATAATTAGAAAATGTTTGTCTGTGTGTGTATGTGTGTGATAAAAATTTTGTGGCAAATTTATTTCAGGAACTACTGCAGAAAATTTCATACGAATTCATATATAGTTGCACCTTGACATAAATTAGCGCCTACACCAACTTTTGGTGAAAAGTTGGAATACGTGGAGGAGTTTGGTGAAACGCAGGGAAGCAAGGCTCCCCCCACCTGGGCAAAATTTCAATATGGGTATCTTTCAAAAGAATTCGTCAATATTTTTAAAACGAATGGTTAAACCACTGATTTGTGATAATTTATATTAATGATATCTATTATTTTTTTTTTTCATTTTTAACAGTAAAAGGACAATAAATAAATAAATAAATAAATAAAAAATCCTGATATATTTTCTGAATTGAATAAAATTGATTTTCTTTGGACATTTAGTGTTATACTTTTCTGTGATGTAAACCATCTCCATTCATCATAAAAAATAGTTCTGAAAAATAATATTTTAATAGATAATCTGTACTGCACAAACCTGTATAGAAAAATATAGAAGAAAATGTTGTGGTGGCCACAAAATACTAGTTTTTGAATTGTAATCGATTATTTTGTTTTATTCATTTATGCTCAGCAAGCAATAATCCAGATTTATCATCCTACTGAACTGAATGTAACACTGATGATTGTTTTGTTCAGCGTGACAAAATAATTTACCCAGAAATAATTGTTGATTCATTATTTTCAATTATTTATTAATCATTTTTAGTTTTTCGTAATTATTTAATTATTAATAGGTTACATATATCAATAATAAATGAGAAGGAAATTTTCTGAAGAGTAAAAGGAATAAAATATTTTTACACTCAGGCCTCTAAGAAGTGTATATATTATAAATCTACATATTTCATTATTACTTTCTTCTGTCTATACCTATAAGAACAAAAAGCATCGGATTCGTAAAAAATTCGACATCCGGTTTTTGATGCATTTACACGTTTGGAGGCTACATGATTTGAACATTTAAAAAATATATATCTGTCTATCTGTCAGTCTATTTGTCTCTGTGTGAGTTATTGTGTTTGTATCAAATTTTGTGAACGCGGTATCTCGCAAACCAATGAACGAAATTTAATCAAACTTAGTGTTTAGTTGGACACTGACCTAAACTGGCGCTAATTATATTTTGGGATCCATAGTTCAATAGTTGGTGATGTCATCCCGATTTTTTCTAATTTTTTATATGGCAGTGTAGAACAAAATTTTGACATAATGGGAGTTATTTTTAGGAATGATTGCGAAATTAATATGAATTGTTGATAACAATGGTAGTAAATTAGGGGGGAAAAATGTGTGCATATAGAAGCATCGGTTCCATCTGGGAGAGGGGGACGGGGATATCAAATTTGTTATATGGGTACATTTCAAAATACTCTTCAATACTTTTAAAACGAATGCTTGAACCATACATTTGAGATAATTTAAAACAAACTTATTTTTATTTATTTTTTTATTTTTTTTTAAGAAAAAAATATATAATTCCTTAGATTCTCGCACAAAATTGACTTCATCTGTACATTTAGTGTCAAGTTTCTCTGGAATATCATCTGCATTCATTATGAAAAGTAATTTTAATAAATAAAATTTTAATAAATAATTTGTTCTGCGTGAATTTGGATAGGGAAAAACAGTAAAAAGTCTTGCAGTGGCCTCAACATACTAGTTTTTAATTTACTTTCTTATTTTCAAAATGACTGTATTTATTTATTTATTTACTTAAATGAAAAATATTTTAAACCGAATTTCAATATATTACCAAACGATTGTTAAATCGTTTTCTATTTGTGTGTAGATTTTCTATCCTTGTTTTAAATTTATATTGCTCTATTATTAAAGGAAATTTAAATTTGCGATGATGGCAACTACATTTTAAAAATTTCCAAATCCATATACGCTTAAGTTTACAGGTTTAAATCTGTTTAAAGCCTTATTTATTTATTTATTTATTTATTTATTTAAGCATCGTATTTATATTTTTTTCTAGTGGCTAAAGTTACGTGGAATAGCGGATAAACTTTAAACCAGGATAGAGTTCCTCTTTTTGTATTTATGCCAAAAATATTTGCAAACTTCAATACGTTTAAATAATAAAACCCAATTCTTTTATTTTGTATCATCAATTGTACAACAGCGTACTTGGGAGCATTGTAAATAATTGAAATGTGGTTCAGAGTTTACTTGATGGAGTGCAATTGTTATCTCGTGTCATCAAAAACATTTTAATCATAGATTTTAGCCTGATTTAAGTAGATAATTATTAAAGAAAAAATTACATATTGATAAAATGTAATGTCTGTGAATATACCTCTTCTTTTGATTAAAATACATTCTAAATAAAACTCTTTATTTTCATTTGTGGAAAATTAATATTATTAATAGTTTTAATTTTTCTGCACATTTCCTTAATTAAAAAAAAAAAAAAAAAAAAAGGATTTTTTTTTTCCTACACAGTTCGTTTTTTAACATTTCTACGAAATATTTCTCTTATCTGTATATTCAATGAAACATAATTTAAATCTTGGAAAAGTTATTTTTTCTCTTTATTTACTTTCTTAATGACCACTTAAGTGGTTTTCGATAAGTCGGTGAAATCGGGTTACATTTCAGATTTAATGAAGTAATAAGCTGTTTAATTATGAAATGAAGTTCGTTAAGCGTTTGCGTTAAAAGGTACAATTTATGAATGCATTATTATTTTTCAAATCGAAGTTTAGATGATGGTAAGAAAAAAAAAGGTAATACATTTATTGTTTTGATGATTACATTCAAGAAAGGATTATTGTGAGTTTGCTAAAATTATAGAAAATCTTTGCAAATTTATCAGTTATTGTAGTATGATAAGATTCGGCTGTTTTTCGTATTTGGTAGATTTGTTAGAGTGACTGAATTTATAGAATATGAGTTTATTTAGATTTCAACTTTACCTCACTATTTCACTGTATACTCATAAAAATATAAGTGTACAAAAATTTTTGTCTTGTAAAATTATATTTTTTTGAGTAAATTAATATTCAATACTTAAAACATCTGTATTATGTACATGTCCGTATATCCACTTTAATGTAATTTTATAGTTATTTATTTATTTATTTTATTATTATTATTATTTTTTAATTAAATAGTACATGGATTATTCTTAGAAAATCTCTGTAAAAAAGTCATCTTTAATTTTACAGGTAAAGAAATGAGCATGACGGTATGATGAGACATTATTATGCCGATACCACTTGTCACGCAAGTTACAAAAATGATATTTTATTACAAAATAAGTTCTTTACCACAGAATGTAAATGGCAAATGCATCTGACGCATGTTTAATGCGTCGTTTTTGGCGTTTTCGTTGTGTGTATTCTTATTTTTTAGTTTTTAAGGAACTTTTTTCTACAGCATAAAGAAAAAAATATCTCTAAACATCTCTAATGGAAAGTATTATTTCACTTAAAAGATATTAAAGACATTATCATTGAAGTGTAGTAGCGCCATTGTAATACTCATTTAATTTAAATAATAATCTATAAAATAATAATTAAAATAAATAAATAACATATATAATGTATTTTAAACTAATTGCTCTGCAGATCAGAAGTCTCAATGTCCTATTTTCATCGCTTATTATTCAACACATCATTGATCATTTTTATATATTTTATATTATATATATCATTATGATTATCATCATCATCATCAGTTTAAGGCTTTATCAATCTATTATAGGATGAAGGTCTCTTCTAGGTGATTCTAATCTGCCCTGTTTTCTACAGTTCTCCTCCAGTCTGCTCTTCCAACGACACAGTGGTCTTTCTCTCTCGATCTTTTGTTACATTTCAGTATCCAAAAAAGGACTTTGATTCTCCATCTATCACCATATCTTCAGGAAAAGTGCCCAGATCAGCTCCATTTTAACGTAATTCTAGAAATAACATTAGTAAAATAGTATATCTAATTTTTGATTGATTACCATTCAAAATCTTTTTTACATCTTTTTTAAAAATAAGAAGTGTTATTTTATTATTGTTAATATTTTAAAAGATAATATTCAAAATACATATGAAAACTATTATTTTAATTTTCAGTTATAAAATATCAACACAAAGAAATATTTGTATTATAATAATTCTTTTAGGTGACTCATATCTAACTCTTAAAATTTTTTCGTCACCGGTTACCATACCCTATGCTATTCTGTGGGGAAATTTGTTACTAGAATTACTCCTTACCTAATGCGTTTTCTTCTCAATTCTGTTTTTACATTCAAAATATTTACAACTAAAAAATTATATTTATAATTTTTAATATTTCATTTTAAAGCTACTCTGCAAAAAATGCTTTTAATTCATTATTTGAAATTTTTAAAGGTCCATAATATATTTAATAAATTTTTAAAGAATCATGAATATATTAAACAGTTGTAAAATTCTGGAATGTAAAAATAGGATTTTAAAATATATATTAGGTAATGAGTAATTCGAGTAACAAATTTCTCCACAGATCAAAAGAGGCTTTGGCTTCTAGTGACGATAAATAGAGAATTCCCTTAAATTTTTAATTTCGATAAAAAGAGGATGGTAATTTCAATTAGTTTTCTTTCAAAATATATAATCAAATAAAACAAAAATGTTTTCATTACACTCGAATGAGTATAAATCATTATCTGCATTTTTTTTCTTATATATATATATATATATATATATATATATAATTGATTATTATTCGCAAAAAGCGTTTCACGAATTTATTTGTCCGTCTTTATGTATAAATTTATTTTGAAATCAGAAAATAATTTTTATACAGTCAGTTTGAATAACCTCATTCGAAAGGATCTTTTAATCAGTTTTAAAGGATTTATAAAAGGTTTGTTTATGTCCAATGTTTAAATTAGAAACTTCAGAACACTATTTTCTACTTAGCTATTTCAAAATCTAAATTATAAACTAAAACACATTGATATTGAAATTGGAAAATTGAAAGAAATGAATTAATAAAATATATATTACGACTAATTATGAGCCTTTTAGAATTAGAATTTATTTTTATTTAAGAGTTTGCTCAGAGCTTCTTTCTTTTCTTTTTCTTCTTTTTCATCATTTTCTTTTTCTTTTCTTTTTTTTTTTTTTTTTTTTACTCATAGCAGAAAAAAAGGAAGCTAATTAAATAATTTTCAGCTTAATTATTTTATTGAAAATCTCTTTTGGGATGAATAAACTTAATGGCATACGCTTTACATAGAGAATTCACTGATATAAAATTGTCATATATATATTTAAGTACATCTATAAACAAAATACTCTTTTTATGCATGTGTATTGAACTAGATTGTATTAAAAACTTCATGCTCCGATGCGATAAAATATCTGAATTACTTTTATTAAAGCAGCATGTGGAAGAAAAAAATTTGTTTGTTTAAACTTTACTTTTTCAAAAGAAATTTATTAAATACTCCTATAGTTGGAGAACTATGTGAGCATTTCAGTTCATTTAACTTTGAACTTTAATACATGCAATTTTTAAGATAGATAAACATCCTGAAAAAGCAATTTAAATAATTTTGTAACAAGTAATTCGTTTATTTATGTTATTTTTAATAGAGTGGAAGTAGCTTTGCATGTATAGAAAGGTACTAAAAAATTAAGAGGAAATTTTAAGAAAATTTGACAATGAAATAAAATAAAATAAAAATAACATGCTTGCATTAATGGCAACATAAACGAAACAAAAAATATTATTTATGTCACAAACATAATATCTCTTTCTAAAAATGCTGTAACTTTACAAATTTCAGGATTAATACAAAAGTTGCATTTCTTTATTACTTAAGATTATATATAATAAAATTATTTACAAGATGCCATGCATTTATTCCAACATTTGAGTCCAAATTTAAATCAACAGGAAATTAAAAAGTTTTACAAAGTTGTACTACAAATGCATATTTAAAATCACCTTAATATTGAAAACTATATAAATTTATTTCAATGTAACTGCATTTGTCAGAAAAACAAATGTTTTACGAACCACAATTGTATTAAAATATAAACATTCTAATTTTGCGGAAGTTCATTAGTTTAAATGCGCTTTGAACAAAGTTTATTTTTACTTATAATCTCCATTTTAGAAATACAAGTTTTCTTTTCAGACGCATTCAAATTTCAACATTAAATATTTCTTCTCTAACTTTATATAAATATTTATCATATAAATCGAAAACAGAATCTTTTAAAAAGTTTTTTTTTAATTTCAAAAGCGATTGTAAGTGGTTCTTAAAATTTCAATCAGTTTTGCGTTCTATAAAATATTTTTGTATGCATCATTTTATGCTGTTTGAATCTTTCTTAGAATATATATATATATATATATATATGTATATATATATACAAATCTAAAGCTCTTTTATACTATGAATTGCTATGATTCAACACGCAGTATTCCCTCGATGAATATATATATATATATATATATATATATATATATATATATATATATATATATATATATATATATATATATATATATATATATGTGTGTATAAAAGATCACGGTAAATATTTAGAAAATATAAATTTAAACGCAATTTTTCATTTCATTTTTAACACTTTCAAACAAAATGGAAAAGTGTTTATGATATCGGTTTGTCGGTCTCACTGTTCGTCTCCTTGTCCGCACTGCTACTTTAAGCAAATTTAAGAAATTGTGTATTTCAGAATTTCTTCAATCTCATACATTCCTATATTCCCCACTGAAAAAGTAGCAAATTGTATATATATATATATATATTGTGTGTCTGTACAAGGACAACAAAAAGTATGCCAATACGTTGTGTTTTATGAGAAACAATCCAATAAGTCATATTCAGATAGTTTTGTTTTGCATAAATCATAGTAAAATGTACATTCATTACACTGGTCTACAAAACTGAAGTTGATAAAATTTGATTTGATGATTTTAGTTGAACTTTATGCTTTTTCGTGAGCTGAAACCGCCCATTTTTCTCTATCGCGTATAGATTTTTGTCAATACAGGGTGTTTACCGACTGAATTTCTTACTTATACCATCATAACAATGTGTTGGTTGGTTGATTGGTATGGTTTTACGTCGCACTGGTGCTGCGCTATTACAACAATAGGTAATCCATAATTAATTAATCATGAAAACATACTATAAAACTTAACATATAATTATATTGGTGGAAGAGTAATGGAAGAAATTTTATAGGTAGGCACCCTTTATTGGCAAAACTCTATACGTGATAGAGAAAAACTGATTTCATTTTCGGTTTCAGCACACCAAAAAACATAAAGATCAGTCAAAATTATAAAATCAAAATTTTACATGTCGACCTGTGTCGTTCGAATGAAGAAAAAAATAATTCTTTTTCTATAGAATATAGTGTGATTGTCATAAAGTTTTACTTGGCCATACAAAAATTAATAAGATATATTAAGGGATTTAATTGGAAATTGCTGGAATACTATTTTCGTCTTTTTTAAGCATTATTCACGCTTTTCGACGATGTTTAAGAGTTATTATGAGCACAATTAAACTATCTGTCTGTATTTCTGTCCGTCTATCTATAAGCACGCAAATTTCTGTTAATATTTATTAAATGGCTTGAAATTATTTTATGATACTTATGTTGACTGAGGTATTTTGTCTATTAAATATGGTGTAAATAGCGGATTTAGTGTAGGAGTTCGAAAAAGATTTCCGGACCATTACAGTTTATGATAGTTATATTTATTTAGCATATTTTAATATGTATTTGTATTACGTAGAACATCATGAAATTAATCAATATTTTTAAGATACAGAAAACTTATTTTCCTGTAAAATAATATGCATGTAACGGACTTGATGCATTTACAAGGCGACATTAATAATTTCTGATTTTTTATTAGATATATAAGGGGAAAATACTCAATGAAATTTTCAATATTCTGAGGATATTTTTAATACTTGATGTGGTGCATAGACAAGATTTAGACAATATACAGTGCTACATGAAAGTAATATTTTAAACATTTTTTATTTAAAAGTAAGCCATAAAAATGGTATTCTGAGACATTTTTTGCATAGCTAAAAAAATAAAGATAAATAAATAAATAAATAAATAAAACATATTTTTGCATGCTTAATTATTTTGGACATTATATTACAAATGAAAGCAATAACTGAGGGCTACAAAAAATATATCTTCTATTATATTGTTTTTTTTCCCCTTTAAAGAAAAGGATATAGAAACAATTTTTCTGATTTCTTTTTCTTCCTAATCAAAAACAAAATGTTTTAATGTGTCATCAAGAAGACAAAACACACTGAATATTAGAGATGCAACAAGTACATACTTAATATATATATATATATATGCTCCATGGGATCCTCATGTTTTGTTTTTGTTTATCATTACAATTGTAGAAAATTATTTAATTTTTTAACATATGAGTACGCTGTTATATGAACCTTATTTTAGATAATTGATGCACTGCATTATCAACCATACTAGTTACGGTTCTATTCTTAGTTTTTATGCACTATTTTTCAATATTACTCTAATTTTGAAGGAATTTTTTTTTTGAAAATCTTTATTATTTAATTAGCCAACAGGGAATAGACATCTATTGCCAGTAAGGTAACATCCAGTTTAGTACATCGGAAACTTCTACATTCTGATTTATTGTCGACAGTAATTTTCTGTTGCATGGTAACTAGAAAAAATATTCAGAAAATCTTGTTAATGAAGTTTATTTTTAAAGAAAGATTTTAAATATTATTTTACTGTTTTTATACTTCAGTGTATTTATTTATTTATTTTTTTTTTTTTGCGGGAAAAAAATATTCTAATTTTACCATTGGTAAAAAATGTGCAATGTCTCAATAAAGGAAGTTATTAAGGAATTCCACAAGTGACACGATTTTTCATACAGGGAGTATGATTGAAAAACATATAGTAAGGTACCTGTACCCAATATGGACACCCTAAAGAAAATGTATTTTTCTTCACCCCGTGTACACGTCATAGGACTCCAAAAAAGTATGAACACTATCCCTGGACTGTTGACTATCATTATTAAAATTAGCGATCTTGTAATTATACTGGTTTAATTCAAACGATTAAAATAAAAAATGTTTACAAGTGTCCATATAAGGAACCCCCTGTCCCTATTATGTACATGCATGTCCATATTAGGGACAGTTGGCTCCTTATTGACCTACTACACAGGGTGCATGGAAGAGCCACTCTTCCAAGAGATTTTAGAGGAGAGGGGATAAAAAAAATATTTTTTTAAAGTATTGCGGGGAGGTGGGGGCACAGTAAATATGTTCAGAACATGCATTTTAGAAGGGGGGGGGACATTTTCGGTTGTGGCTCTTCGAAGACCCATGCAAAGCACCTCAGTTACTACAAAATATTATGAAATAATATAGTTGCTTTTGCTTAGCTTTATTGCATCTGTTTGCAGAATTTACATCTGTTATTACCCAGTCCTCACAGGATGGACAAATAAAAACTCCTTCATCATGGGTGCTAAGTCCCACACAGTTGTCATGGAAATATCTGCCGCATTTGATGCATGGCCGCATGTCTGCAACAGCATCAATACGTCATAAGAAGCAGTACCAGCTCTCCTTTATTGAGAAAGTGATACCGCTGATACCTGCGATTTCGCCAACAGATACCCTACTGAGGGGAGGCTTCTTTTGATTTTTCTGCGAGAGCTTTTTGGAGGATTTTTTTCTTGTAGGAGGTTTCTTGGAGCATTGCTCAGATGGCATCTTGTTGAACAAGGATTTTTCCACTTTAATGCCTTTTGAGTTTATCGCCTGGCGATGTTGTGTCTTCTTCCTTCTTACAGTTGGAGTCGATAACACGATGGTGAAAGAATTTACTATGGAAAATGATTTCGCAGGTGATGAAGGTGGGCCAATAACAGGAGAAGGTATGTTGTTAACAGGAGCTTCAACATCTGTTGCAGTTTCCAAATTTGGTGCATTTTCTTCCCCTTCTGCTGCTGGTTCAGGAATTGCAGTAATGTCACTAGGCGTGAAGGCTTCATCTGGAATTATAGTTGGATCGAAAGGAAAAATTCCAGTTGCCTGAAAACCTGAAGTTATGTTCGACAGAGTCATCGAACGATTCCAAACTTTCCTAAAGATTTCTCCAAATCTAAGTCGAGTGATCTGTCTATCAGGGTGACGAGTGAAATGGAGCAGTACTTCATCATCCCAGTATGATTCAAAAGCTTTAAAAACAGCTTTGTCCAAGAGCTGCAATTCATGAATCGTTTTGCTGAGAAGGCAGCAGAGTGTTACATTGTGTTCGTCTGCCTTTGTCACGATTTCTGTGTCCAAATGAGAATTGGCTCCATCAAAAACAAGAAGAGTTGGGCCTTCAGTTTTGAACTTAGCGAAATGTTCTAACCAAGTGCAGAATACCTCAGTGGTCATGCTGCCTTTAGGGGTCATCATAACTTCTGTTCCTGGAGGCATGTTATCCTTCCATTCTTGTTTCATCCTCTTTCCTTTGAAAAGCACCATGGGAGGACTGCTGTGGCCGAGGGTATTACAGCATGAAACAATTGTTATATTTTCTGCATGCTCTGGTGCAATAAAATGCCCCCTTTTTGCCGCTTTTCGTGCAAGAACATTCTGTTGATAGTGGATAGTAAGCCGGCATCCTTTTTCATCCATGTTATAAGTGTGCTGCGGTTGATTTACAATATCCAATTCTTCCAAGAACTCTTGCAGTTTCAGAAAATGATCAGAAACAATTGCCCAGTTCAGCTTCTGGGCTCTCCCTGGACTGAGGTTCTGAGACTTCCTTTTAGCAACAAGTGGGTTGTTTTTCAAGAAAGCTGCCAACCACTTCTTTCCTGCCATGTGTGTTGTTTGGCTGAAATTGTGCTTCAAACCCACCTTCTCAGCATAGGTGAAAATACTCCTTCGTAGTAATCTCCCAGTAATTGCCATGCCAACGTCTGCTAGTCTAAATATTCTTGAACAAAGTTAAGCTTGCTGCTTTACTGTGAGCATGAATTTGCGGCCTAACTTTGGCTTTCGGAATTGATCATTCACCTGGAGAGTCTTGAAAATTCTCATGAGAGTTGTCATTGGAATCCCTGCTGCTTTAGCTGCACTGGCAAATGATGTCCCACTGTGTACGGCTCGTATGGCATTTTGCAATTTTTCCTCTGTCCATTTGCCTCTTTTTTTCGGCACCATAATGAGCAAATCTTTAAAAAATCGAAAAAAAAAAACAGTGAACACATAAGAAGGAAAATTTTGACAGTTTATTCACAGGTAATTTGGACGACCTTTATTTTCTCTTTTGGGAAAAAAAAATTGTAATGCCCCCCCCCCCCCCGCAGTTCCCACTTCACCTTACAAATTAAAATTTAAAATTTCTCGATGCAAATGTTTTACATTACTATCTCAGCATCTCATTTGAAACATTTTTGCAATTGAAAACAAAAATTTTAAGTAACAGTTCAGAAAATAAAAGCCGTTCAAGTATTCACTGAGAAACCTGTAAAAAGGTGTACTTCCACTCTTAATTTGTAATGTAATGTACAGATACTATAATTAAGATTAAAAATACATAGAAACATTAATTTATTATGAATTAGCTAAATAAAATAACATTAAACAAATATTTTACAAATTTGTGAATCTGAAGATTCACTTGCTGTACTTCCAATGTGGACATAAGGTGTCCATATTGGGAATCAAGCGTAGTTATAATTAATCTTGTAAGAAATAAACAAAGAAAACATTTTTAAGCAATATATGCAATAGCAATCGAAAATATGTTTCATCAGCTTTCTAAAACACTCTACTTTTCAATATTTTAAGTAATTTTACCATATCTAATAAGAATATAAACTTACCTGTAATTACGATCAGCACACTACGAAAAAACAAGTTTCCTCCAAAATGGCGAACAGCGCGCTTTTTTGCACTTACCAGGCTAAATTATCTTTTCAACTGCTTTTCTTCACGGACATGTAGCGCCTTCTCTCGATCAAATTTGTTACTTTTAAAGGTATTAGGAGTACTCATATTGAGAACACTGTCCATATTGCGTACAAGTATCTTACTTGAATGTTGAATTTTCGACACTACTTCCTTTTTACAGATACTACTACTACTACTATATTATTACTACTTCCTTTAAACATTTTTTATTTAGAAGTAAAGCCATAAAAATGATATTCTGAGACATTTTTTTTTTTTTTTTTGCATAGCTAAAAAAATATAAATATAAATATAAATAAATAAATAAATAAATAAATAAATAAATAAAACATACTTATGCAGGCTTAATTCTTTTGAACATTATATTACAAATGCAAGCAATAAGGGAGGGCTACAAAAAATATATTTTCGATTATATGTTTTTTTTTTTCCTTGAAAGAAAAGGATATATAAACAATTTTTGTGATTTTTTTTTTCTTGCTAATCAAAAACAAAATGTTTTAATGTGTCATCAAGAAGACAAAACACACTGAATATTAGAGATGCAACAAGTACATACTTTACATATATATATATATATATATATATATATAGTATATATATATATATATATATATGCGCCATGGGATCCTCATGTTTTGTTTTTGTTTATCATTACAATTGTAGAAAATTATTTAATTTTTTAACCTATGATTACGCTGTTATATAAACCTTAAATCTTAATCACCTTTAGATAATTGATGCACTGCATTATCAACCATACTAGTTACGCTTCTATTCTTAGTTTTTATGCACTATTTTTCAATATTACTCAAATTTTGATGCAAAATGTTTTTGGAAAATCTTTATTATTTAATTAGCCAACAGTAAATAGACATCTTTTGCCAGTAAGGTAACATCCAGTTTAGTACGTCTCAAACTTCTGCATACTGATTTACTGTCGACAGTATTTTTCTGTTGCATGGTAACTAGAAAAAATATTCAGAAAATTTTGTTGATGAAGTTTATTATCTAATGAAATATTTTAAATATTATTTTACTGTTTTTATACTTCGGTGTATTTAAATATTTTTATTTTTGAGAAAGAAAAATTGTTCTAATTGAACTATTGGTAAAAAAATGTGCAATATCTCAATAAAGGAAGTTATTAAGGAATTCTTCAAGTAGAACGACTGTCATACAGTGAGTATAATTGAAAAACATATAGTACTTGGATGTTGAATTTTCGGCACTACTTCCTTTTTACAGCAATTTTATAATGGAAGGTTCCATAAATTTGCTATTTTACAAAACTATTCCATCTAAAAATGGAATCCGGTCTTTTGACATATGACTTTGAGACTCTTATCTGCTATTTTTACTCGGGCATTTTTCGATCAATAGAATTTATTAAATGATTGTATTTGTATCTCATTCTAGATTCAGGAAATTAAAAGCTTCTTACTATATAAACTGCTCCTCTTAGACACGTCTTTATTTATGCCTTAACTAATATGATATAAAAGTTTTTTGCTTTTACTAAGCCAGATAATCATCAGCATTTACTATTATTCCTCATTTCTGAAGATATAGAAATTTTATGAATGCATCTGATTCTTTATTTTTCCCATCTGAAACATTCCGTACATGATTTGGATGATGTTATCTCGTTTTTACAAAGTTTTCGCACAGGAATATGAATAATGTGCACACTGAGCAAAAACTGTTCAATCCAGGAATCTACACAGGAACAGTTTTATCATACAAATGTTATTAATTAGACTACGCTGAAAAAAAAAAAAAAAAAAATCGAGCCCTGACATTTCTGCTTATTCTTACGTAAAATGACCTCCTGAATCCGAATATGACCCCCATTTTACCCCATCACCCTTCGCGGGGCATCACCTCATCTCCCAATGTTTATCCCTCTTCGGTAATTTTATGGCCAAGAATTTGATTTGGAGAGTGAAACATAATTATTTGAACTTTTAAACATTAAATATATATATATATATATATATATATAAGTGATAATAATAATTGATTATTAAAATATTATAAATTTAACTTATAATTTCAGTGGAAAATCCCCCCCCCCCCTAAATTTTCCCCTTGCTACAAATGTTCATGTTATAGATTTTTTCACCTTTTTAGGCCCTCAGAAGATAGTTAACAGTTAAAATATTTATTTTCTCTTCTATAAATCAAATTTGTAGCCATAAAATTACCGAAATGTGGTAAAATTAAGGGGACGTTCCCACAACACGATGCATGATAGGGCAAAATGGCCGTCATATTGGGATTCAGGAGGTCATTTTAAATAAGAATTTTTCAAAAATGGTGTTGAGGGCAATTTTTATGCTGAGCAGTGTTATTAAATAATATAATAATAACATAATATAATAATAATAATATAATATAATATAATTATATTAATTATTATAATATAATTATTATAATAATAAATAATATTATAATAATAACCGATATTTCTGGATTGATAAATATTAAGTTTGGTAAGTCAATTTAATAAATATTTTTGTATATTTATAAATAGACGTTGAAAAGTATCTTTTATGCAATCTCCCATGATTTCACCGATAACTTTGTACTTCAGCAACTGAACTCAAAAGCTTAAATTTTCACTAATTTGGAGAAAAACCCTGGGTTTGTAATATTTTATGACAACTGAATATTGAATTGCTTCCTGAATTTCATATCTTCCACAGTATTCTACGCTTATAACATAAAAAAAAAAAAATGTCGATATATTTCAAAAATCTTCCCAACAGCCATTAAACCTTTGTAATATATATTTATTCGATTAAAATCTATATTTTTCAATTTATATTTTTATAAAAGTAATGATTTAATATTTCCAACTTTTTGTAAATTATAGTTTCAATTCGGAACCAAACACATTCCTTTTTGTGACATATATAACACTTGCAAAACCTACACAGACTTTATACAAAATTCAGTTTTTATCTAGATGTTACTTATAGACTGCTTGCGAAATTTTTTTTAAATACCTAAAGATGCAGAAAGGAAAAAGATATCTAAAGAAAAAATTGTTTATGTAGATGCATTGTGATACTTTAATTCACTTACCCTAGCATGTTTCCTTTTTTAACACTTTGGAAAAAAAAAAAAAAAAAGTGAATTCATTTAATTTTACAGCGCTTTGTTTTACAAAGAGTTTTTCTTTTCTTTTTCCAAAAAAATCAACAAAATAATAATAATAATAATAATGGTATGGAAAAAATTACAGAAACAGTAACTTACTTTTTATTTAAACTAAGAGTCATTCCATGTCAAATCAACACAGCTAAAAACCTGACCCCTTCAGATTTTTATGAAATTGGGCTCATTTGTTTGTTCTATAGAGAAATGTATTTATATCAATTAATAAGTCCCTATCTATTTTACTTTTTGATATACAGGGTTAGAAAAATGCGTAAAAATTGCAAAATTTCGAGGTTCTTCTACTACAAATATCTCTTTCCTAACTTAGAGATTATTATTAACTTAGAGATAAAAAATTACTATCATTTGAAATCTTATAATACAGGCTTTCAAATGATATATCACAAGTATATATTTTTAAATTGTTTTACTTTACGGTCAAACATTTTAACCTTTGACCTCCAACATCTCAAAAAGTACATAGTTAATCTTCTTTTAAAAATATGTGTTATTTTTACATTTATTATCTATAATAATTGCAAATTTAACATGGGACGGTCATGGGATGCTGCGGTATTAATGAATATGCATTTCTCAATCAGTACTTTCATACTAACATAACGTAAGTTTTTCCCATATTTTGTTCTTAGAGGTGTAAGAGAGGTGTAACTTACAGATGTAAGATTGTTATCATTAGAAAGCTTATAATACAGGCTAATGGGTAAAAAATGCAAATTTCCGAAATTCTTCTACTACAAATGTACCCATATTTTCTTTCCTAATTAACTTAGAGATAAAAAATTACTATCATTAGAAATCTTATAATACAGGATTTCAAATGATATATCACAAGTATATATTTTTAAATTGTTTTACTTTACGGTCAAACATTTTATCTTTGACCTCCAACATCTCAAAAAGTACACATTTAATCTTCTTTTTAAAAATAGGTGTTATTTTTACATGTATTATCTATAACAATTGCAAATTTAACATGGGACGGTCATGGGATGCTGAGGTATTAATGAATATGCATCCCTAAATCAGTACTTTCATACTAACATAACGTAAGTTTTCCCATATTTTGTTCTTAGAGGTGTAAGAGAGGTGTAACTTAGAGATGTAAGATTGTTGTCATTAGAAAGCTTATAATACAGGCTTTTAAATGATGTATCACATGTATACGTTTTTTTTAAATTTTGCATTTTAAGGTCAATCATTTTGATCTTATAGTTACTGTAAGTTTCAACATGGTACGGTCATGGGATACTATGTTTTAAATTAATATGCAACCTTAAATCAGTATTTTCATATTAACATAACGTAAGTTTTTCCCATATTTTGTTCCCTAATTAACTTAGAGATATAAGATTGGTATCATTAGAAATCTTATAATACAGGCTTTTAAATGGTATGTCACATGTACATATATTTAAAAAAATTTTCATTTTAAGGTCAAACATTTTGACCTTTGAATTTCAATATCTCAAAAAGTATAGTTTTAATTTTCATTTAAAAATTATGCGTTTTTATTACGTTTATTATCTATAATTATTGTAAGTTTCAATATGGGACGGCCATTTTTTTTGTAAAACTTTCGTTATGTTAATAACGAAATACTGGTAGAGTTGCATTTTAATTTATAACTCAATGTTCTATGGCCGTACCATTTTGAAAATTACAGAAATTATAGATAATAAACGTAAGATTAAGATATTAATTTTTAAAAGAAAATTAAATATGTACTTTTTGAGATATTGAAGGTCAAATGTCAAAATGAATGACCTTAAAATGAAAAATTTAAAAAATGTGTACATGTGATATATCACCACAGTGTATTATTACTTGAAACAATTTACTACGAGGAACAAATGATTCGTTTACAGGGAAAGAACTGAATGCATATTGTCTATGAGAGGAATCGTTATTTAGTTAACGTCTTTAGACCGCAGTAAATATATGAAATAACCATGTATTTATATATATATATACAAAAACATATTTTCTATAGGAATTGTTGTGATGTCGACAATCACATATTCTAAAAAAATATATTATTATATTAAAAATAAAATAAAATATGTAACGAACACATTTTCATAACCTCTAAATTGCAACTTAAATTCTCATACAGTATGTTCTTTTAATTTTTACATCCTCCCTCTTCCCACATATGTATCTTTTGCTTATTGCAACTCTATCGAAACCTTTGATCATATATTACTCGTTCTTTAACGTTAATGCAGATCTACAATAACTTGTTTTGACTTTTCCTAATTCGGTTTCTTTTCATCTTACAAATAAATGCAGTTTTGTCGCCATAAGTGGATTCCTTGTCTCATAACATGGTGTGTTAATTTTGTGGAAAAGTTCCTGGTTCTCATGGCATGTTTTGGCGTTTAGTGAGGACCGTTTGAATTATAATCATGTGGTAACATTTCAAAAATTGTATGTATTTATACGTAACATAATTACAACCATTTTATTCTCTACTTTTTGAATTTGGCGTCGACTAGAGCTCTGGCGAAGTTAATCAAGAAATCGAAGCGTCACTTTTCTTCACCATGACTTGACGGGTGAATTCGACATTTTGGACTCCCACTCCAAAATATTTAATTACCCCAATTATACCTACCACTTTATAGTAAAATGCTTATCTGGTCACCTATAATTGTGTTAAATATGTCAACAATTCGTATATAATAAAATTCATCATAAAATCTACAAGGAAATGCCTGTTATTTGGATTAACGAGCACTGTGTGATTGTCTGGACACTTCGCAAGAACTAAAGTTGATTTTCAAATTCAAGTTCAGTAATCGACGGCCATCTAAACAAACAATACAACTGTTGTGAAAAAAAAATCCTTATTGGATCACACAAATGAACTAATATATATTAGGAATTGTAGTAGAAAAATTTGTATTTGTACTGTACTTTTTTAATTATACCGTGCTGTGCTGAATTTCAATTCAATATATGCTGCGTAACATTTTATAAAAAATATAAACGTTTATTGACTTAAAATTGAATATATTTTTGTATAGGAATTTAAATTAAGGCTAAACCTTTTCTATTGCATGCAAATTGGGAACGTTATAAACTAGGGAAACTTTAAATACAAACGCTTTACCCTACTCAGTAAGTTTTAAATAAAGATGTAATATTGTTAATAAAAATTTCAGAGTTTTAAAGCAATGTGACTCCATCACATTACTTAATTATAAGAAATTAGTTATTCTCTCAGCTTTTACAAGCCCATTTAATGATAAGGGTATTTTATTCATGTCTCTCTTCTTAGTTTTAACTCTAACCATTTTGTTTAACATTCATCTAGGAAGCCGATTTAACACTACACTATAAAAAATGAACATGCTAGATTACATCACAATGTGCGGGTAAAAAAATCGCCAGCACCATGTTTGGTAAATTTCAAGTGTGTTGTAAATAAATCGCGCTTGAGTTTTTAAAGAGGGTGTTGTAGTTTTATTACACGCTGTGTTGTATTTGCATTTTTTATTCAAAAAAAAAAAAAAAGGAGTCTATTAGTATTTTTTTTATTTAAATTCATTTAATTTATTTATTTTAAGCTATTTGTGTTTTAATTTTTGTTTATTTTAAAGTTATATTTGTTTTATTTTGTTTTATTTTTTTCATCTTTTTTATTCTATCAATATAAATTTGAAGATGTTATGCATTTTTAATATGAAATATAATATGTATAATAACTTTCAATAAATTCTATTTTATAAAGGAATATTAGAATTGTAATACAGTAACTATTTCTTTTCAACACAAAAATATTTAACTATTTAAATAAATAATAATAAAAAAAAAGTCTTGTATTGCTGATTCCATTTTAAAATACTTATGTATCAATTTTTAATCTGCTAAAGAAATATTAAATTAGTCAAATCAGAAGCATTATTTAATAAGTACTTCAAATAATTATAACCACTTTAATATTTTTAGAACGTATGAAAATTAAAATGACAGTTTTCAATGCTATATTAAACTATATTTTGCAGAATACATATATCTGTGCAATTTTAGCAAATATATTAATTTTACAAAATAAACAAGTTACAAAAAAAAAAAAAAACTTTATCAATACATTTTGCGTAATAAACTACATCAAAATTATCTAAAAAAGCGAACAAATTTTAAAAAATAAAAATGTGATCATGATGCATAAAATAAAGGAAACTTGATATTTAAAGAAAGAAAAAAATATTGTAATGGAATGCTAAATTTTGCACAAAAGTTCCATATTAAGTATTTATCATATAATGTTCTTATTTTGAATTCCATAATATTTTTCAGAGTTAAAATCTAATACATAATTTTTCCCCCAATAAGTAATAGTAATTTAAATCATTTTTAAAATAAATTAGTTAGGAAAAGTTGTTGTTTAATAGTTTTATTTCGGGAGGAAATAATTTTTGAGTTGTGAATTTTACTACTCAAAATTCAAAATGGACTTTCATCAGAGAGAGCTTTTAATTAAGATTAGATTTCATTAATAAAACATAGAACCTTATGAAACTTATATTGACAGATTTAAGAAAGAGAAGAAATAAAATCAAAACTTAAACAATTATAACTTACTTGTTTGTCATTGGACCTCATGTGAATTCTGATGACAGCTTCGATCCTCCATTTTTTCGTTTACCGTTTATCATAGCGGAAGTCGTGATAAATATTTTAAAGTTTTAGTTTGTGTTTGAAGTTCATTCGCATATCTGTGTCACATGACTGTGTGATGTCATAGAAAATGTAAGAAAACAGCACGTTCTGCTTGAAAATTTTTTACAACTCGAGTGTTTGATTTTATCACATTACAAGATGAGGGATATTCGTTGTAATTTTACATTTTTTTTTCTTTACAGTGTATTAGTGTTTTTTTACAGTGTATTATTGTGTTACTTTCGCAACACTTTGTATTATTTAAGAGCAATATTTGTAATTTATTGTGCACCAATAAAAATTTAGATTTGATGTTCACATATTATTATTTTTCGACTCATTAGTATATTTTGTAATAAAATCATATATCATAATATTTTATTAATCTTTTATTACCTTTCTTTATATTTTAAAAATCCTACAGTGTATGTACATAATGGTAGTAACAATACCTATTTATTTTCTTAACATTTTCTTCTATGATGATTATAACGTAGAAGTTTTAATAGTAAATAAATTCAAAAGAACATGTGCAGAAAAAATCTTATTTAACCTTCAATTTTACTTAAACCTTCCTCGAAGGGAAAATCCTTTAAGTACGTTATAAAAAATAACACGTAGAGAAGTCCTCTTGCTGCTATTTTAATTCATTTTAATTTAAAACTTATGTTTTATAGCCAAATTAGAAAGATATCTCGAACTAAATACATATTCTTAAGCTTAAAAAAGAAAGTTTAAAAAATGAAGCACTTTAAAATTACCTGAAAAAGTAATCAAAACCAATCGAAAAATGTTTTTTTTTTTTTTTTTTTTTTTTTTTCACCTGTATTAGAAATTTTTATTTCAAATTAAACTTTAAACTATCATGAATTATAAAAAAATATAAAGTGTTATTTTTATTCATAATCACATTAACATTTATTATTACTTTTAATTCTACAATACATTCTTATCAATCTAGATTACAAAAAAAAAAAAAAAAAAAAAAAAGAGAGAGAGAGAGAGAAAAGAAAGAAATTCAAGAAAATGAAAATTTCTTTCAATTGCATAATTTTGTGGGGGAAAAAATACACAAAAATGTAGTAAAATCTTTTGGTTAAGTGTGCTTATTATTTTAAATGTAACAAAATGTTTACTAAATGTGAATTGGTAAATAACATTGAAAATTTATTTTGAAGAGGCATACTTATTTCTACTTTTGAATTGGTATGAAAATTTATTTTCATAATTTATTTCCTTTAAAATATTATTGATAGGAACTTTTATTTTATTTTATTTTTCATTCATTATAAATATTCTACCTTTAAAAGTCATATATCGATACTTATAATATTAAGCAAAAGTATCTCATTCAAAAATATTTTCTTCAAACATTTAAAAAATAGCTTTAAATGGCCCGTGAAGTTTCAGTGCTCAAAATCCATATAAAACTTTTATGCAGAATATCATTTTCCACTTAAATGTTTCGATACTGAATGATAAATAAAAATCTAGAAATCATTTTAAATAAGTAAAGAAAAATTCAAGTAAGAGAAGAGAGAATAATATTTCAGATAAGGCTATTTGAGATCGAGAATTCTCAAAAAATGCTCGTATAAAATATGAAGTTGAATTTTAAAAGGAGTTAATTTAATGCTTATTCTGCTTGGGCTTTTATTGCATAAATGTAAAAAATATTTAGGAAGTATTATTTAACATATTGACGAATTTTGTTTAAGTTTTCAGATTTCTGTGACAGTTAATGTACTAATGAATATTATGTAATAAACTCGATAAAAAGTAAATTAATAAAGATTTTTAAAGTTTATTTTATTATTGTATGTCTTTTTATTGGTGAATATGATTTGGATTTGTTTCCATGAAATTATAATTTTTCTTAATAATCTTTTCAATCATTTATACACTCATGTCCATAAATTAAGGATAATGCTAGCTGATGCAAATAAAAGTTCAGAAGCAAAACAAACATGACTTATTCATAAAGTCCATTTATTAAACAAAAGATCAAGAACAAAAAAAGGTGGTTTATGTAGGATACCATTTATGAAAACTTCGATTTTTGCTCCCTGAAGCAATTACAAAAAAATATCTCTCTTACAAAAACTTAATATTGCATGGTTGGTATGATGGTTAATACATTGTATGTCTCTCAGATCATGACATACAGTCCTTACAACGTCTAGGAATGCTGAGTATTAAATTATTGATCTGATCTTGGGGAAGATTACTCCACTCAGTTAGCACTGCTCTCGGAAGTTCCGGTACACATGTAGGAGGTGGTTCACGGACTACAACTCGTCAGAAAAGCATGTCCTACACATGCTCTATCGGATTCCAGTCAGGTGAGAATGCTGGCCATTCCATGCGGGTGATAGCTTCAGATTGTAGGCATCCGTGTACAACGTTTGTACGGTGAGGACGCGCATTGTCATCCATAAACACAAATTCTGGGCTCATGGCACCCCTAAACAAACGTACATGTTGTTCCCGAATGATGTCCCGATAAATTTGGCCTATCATTCTTCCTATTTGAATATGCAGGTCTGTCTGGTGCCCAATATGATCCCATCCCCCAAACGAGCACTCCTGGCCCACAGTGACGGTATCGTTCAATGATGTTGTTTTGGTGGTAACGGGTACCTGTCGTTCTACATATGAATGGTTTGAATCAAACTGCAAGCTAAACCTGGACTCGTCGGGAAACATCACACAAACTCACTGTGTCGCTGTCCACATTGCATGTTCTCTACTTCAAGTTAACCACTGGCACAGTGCATTTCCGTGAGTGGAACACATCTAACAGGCCTGCGAGCATATAGACCAATATCTCCCAAACGTCTATACACGGTTTGTCTTGAAACTGAGGCACTCATGGCTGCAGACAGCTGACGACACAGGTGTGATGCTGGGCTATATCTGCTTTTTTTGGTAGTTACTGCTAAATACCGGTGGTCATTCGGCATTGTAACTCGGGGCCGACCAGTACGGTAACGTCGACTGGCATTGCTATCACTGTGGAATCGTTTCCAAAGCCTAGAGATTACACTTTGGGCGATTCTAAGTTCCCCCTATACTTCTATCTGAGTACGCCCACATTCTAATCGGCTGATAATTCTACCACGTAAAAAATTATCTGCATGCGTCATCTGTGTCATAACCATTCGGTTGTGGCACTGAGCAGCACACAGAACGCTTGTGAACAATTTTCCTTCTTTGCTCCCATTTCTTATCTACCCCCTTCTTACACTTTCGTCATTGTAACATCATATCGGCGTCATCTGATGGCTTCCTATAATTTGCATATTATTCTTAAATATGTGTGTGGTATTTCTACGGGTGAAATTTTTGCATTAAAGTTCGATTTCAGTGTGAATCTGAATTATCCTTAATGAGTGTAATTATACATCGTGTACATCATACAGGAGATATTTCATATGATTTAAAAAGCATACAATCAGGGTCGTAACTACCACCAGGCAACCGGGACAGTACTCCGGATCCCCTGAACATAGAGACCCCAAGTGAGACGATGTATATCTTTTACATTGATAATTTTATTTTTAAAAAATTAAAAAATCGAACTTCGGTAACGATATTATGAAGTATGACAATGCAAAGCATATTCATAGAACTAAAATAGAAAATTAATAAATTAATAGAAAATTAAATAGATTTTAATGGAACTTTAAATATTAATATAACTTTAAATATTAATATTAATAGAATTTTAAATAGAAGTAAAGTTTCCTCGAAAAATTCGGACGGAGTTTTTTATTTCGTAATCAGTCAGGAAGTTTGGAAAAATACAGCAAGTAACTCCAAGGGATCTCCTGGACATTAATAAGAAAGTTAAAATTTTAATTTTACCTTTCATTCGCAGACATAATGGGATGTGAAGTCACACATGAATGAAAGAAAGAGTGCATTTTATTGATATTTTAGGTACAAAACGAAAAAGGCAAAATTTTAGTGTTTGAATAAAACAACAAAAAATGTCTAATTTGTTCCTAGAAAATCAAATTTTTAGGATAATCGGGAGTATAATTTTCCAAACATGTAGAAAAATCAAACTTCTGCAATGCATGGTGTCTATCAGGTTAACAGTATGAGATTGGGGCATTCCAGTTCTTCAGCAAAGCTCTTTTCAGATTTGTAATCGTTTGTGGAGAGATAGTCAGATAGCAACTCATCTGCCTAGCATGTCCCAAATATGTTCTATTGAGTTCATGTTGGAAGAATATGCTAAACAAACATGATTCTTTATATGATTCTTTCATCGTAAAATCGTCAACCAGTCAACCCGATATGGCCTGCAATTGTCGTCTATTAAAATTATCTTCTCTGGCTCCAGCGTAAGGATTTAATTTCTGTACTGCTGAGCTGTTAGAGATTCATGTCTAATTATGTGGCGATCAATAAAGCTATAAACTGAGATACCACCGTATTCAACATTCCATTTCCTCTAATTTAGACATTTCTTTGCACAAAGAAAGAATAGTTTAAGTGTTGCGTTCGCACCAGACGAAAATGCAACTATTATAAAAACAACTGTAAAACTAGACTCGCGTCGCAGGTGAGAACATTGCTCGATTAATATTTTTTCCAATTAAAATGCTGACTTGTCCACACTCCGAGGGCAGCATAATAATTTTCTGTCAATGGCACAAACCATAGATCTATGAGATTATATACAGCGTGGAGTAAGTTTCTAATTGTATCCCTGAATTTGGTTTGTCAGTATTTGAGTAAAAGTTGTGTTGGAAACAGTGGCATTAATCTTATTATTTTTTCTGGAACTCAGCCGTAAATAACGGTCCTCATTTGATGTCATTTTTTGTCTACGGACTTGGCTTGGTCGTCTGTATTCATTTGCCCACTCCAAAAACTATTCTAAATAATATAAATTATACTTTGTGATACTCTTATGGATTATGCAACTACGGCCAGTGTTTGCTCTCCTTCTAAAAACTTCCTTCTCCTTCCTTCGAACAGCTGAAGGTCGAACGGAGGCAGCGACCTGTTTACGACTTCTTTGGTGATTCGAGTCAAGAGCTCAGATTTCAGGCTACAGTCGTGTTGAATCCTCAGATGCTGACTCAGAGCTCGAAGCTCGAAATCTGGAAAGCATCCGGATGGAAGTGGTGTTCAAATGGTCTGAATGATTCTTCAGATTTCCGAGTCTCATAAAAGAGTTTCTTGAGACTCGGGGTGATTGATGCTTGGTCTTGTACGATCATGTTTTATCCCAGATTATGTGTTATCTCTTAATTAATACATTCACACTAGGTATAATATGAGTACCCATGATTCTTATATCAAATCAGCTATAGTGTTCCCTAGTAGCAAACAACGAAGTTAAAATTCCATCTCCATAGCAGTAAGAGATGTGGAATTAAAAAGTTGTGAAACACCTTGGATTTAGTACGAAAAATCATATTTTGCAGAATCTATTCTAAAAAGGGAATTTAAAAGACTCTCCTTTTGTTTGCTTGCGATTTATCAACCCTTTCATATTAAAAACCGGAGACGAACGGAGAAAATACCCTCTTTTCGACCAAGAACTATTTTTTGTATAATTAACGGTCGAAAGTATCGTGGTTCATATAATCTAATTTATTTCTCTTTCCGTATGATTATTTAACATCATGGATTTTCGAGCAAACAAACGCGCATCTTACATTTTATCGGCATTATTGTGTGCAAGATATATTTTCGTGCTAAATAGAGAACACTATAATACTCCAGGACTATACTGTAATTGACTTCTTTCCTTATCTCTTAAGCTTCCTTCAAACTCTGGCAACAATGCAAGCTTCGAAAGTCATAAATTATCCATTGTCCAAAAGTGACCCTTGAAATTTTACACACATTTACAATGAAGGACATTACATTTATTGTTCTTTTACAAAAGAGACCCCCTTCTCATGCAATTATCGCACTAGGAGGTTTGTGAGCTTCGATTCCAGCGAACGTCGATTTCCTAAACCACATCAAAGAAATATCAATTGAGCTGCACTTACAGCTTTCTAAATTGCCAGAGTTTGAAGGCAGCTTTATTTCCAATTCAGAAATGTTAATTACAATCATTGCCACAAGGTGGAGATGTAATCAATCTCAACATGTAGCGCATAGCAAATTCTTGACTAAAATGCTATTGTGCCCAAAACACAATCCAGTTTTTAAGTTTTATAACTTTTAAATCTGCCATTGCCTTTACTAACACTAAGCACTCGAAGAAGGCCAACATTTTCACCTTTCCATTAAGTTCGCATATTAAGTTAATTTTCATTTTGAAGAACTACATTAAACATGAATAAAGAATTCTGAAAAAAAAAAATTAAGCATCCTTTATTTAAAACATACAACATCAATACTTTTTCAAGGGCATAGATTGATTTTTGGATGCAAATTACGTGATATTTCTGTCTTACTGTATTTAATTTGCTAAAAATTTATATTAAGCTTAAGCTACATATATTTTAGTTGTTTTCACTATGCCTGTTTATAAATGAACAGATGTTCATTTATAAACTGGGGTACACTTTTCTGTTAGTAATAACATAATCAGTTTCCTTTTTTGGGCAATTTCAGTGAATAAACTGTTTCATATAAATTTTACTTCTTTAAAAAAAATGATATTTCCATTTTTTGAAAAGTTATGACTTAAACTAACATCAATGATTTTATTAAGTACAAATAAACACCTCTTAGTTGCTTTGTTAATTATATTAATCTATATTCTCTTATTACTCCTATTTTCAAAAATTATTTATACCTTTTTACTTTTGAAATATATTTATGAATAAATATAAAATTCATTGTTTTATGAAGGAAAAAAAGTGGGAATGAAGGGGTTAAAACTAAATATTTATAGAAAAAAAAAATAAAGAGAATCATATTGTACAATTGAATTTTTAAACTACGGATTCTTCGGTAATATATTCGCAATAACTTTGTTTTTTCTTTGATAGAAAATATATCAAATGAATACAGCCCTTATCTAGAAAGAATTCTCATTTTATGTAAACATGATGAGCTAAGGCTAAGGTTAAAAGTCATTAATATTTATATTTTGTATCTCAAATATTCAATATAAAGTATGCGGTTTGTTTTGTAAGCAAACAGCGGTACACGGAACTACATAATTAGGTGGGATATTTTCTGAATTTTTTAAACGATGAAAAGGTTCAGTCTTTTTAATTTGTTCTTGGTTTGATCGTATGGAAGCCATAGATTGCTGTCATTCTCAACAGTCAGTAAAATTTAAGATAAATCTCTAATAAAATCTGTAAGTTTTAATAATATTTCAGATGCTTACAGGAGTCTCTATAGAGACACCTGTAAGCATCTGAAATATTATTATGATTTTTATAAAAATATGTCAAAAAAAAAATAGCATCATTATTACTTGCTTATTATTATTATTATTATTATTATTATTACTTTAAAGTATCATAGAAAGTAATTATTTTACAGAAATTTTATAATGTCAAATTCAATGGATCCTAGGATACTGGCTGGCATTTTGTTTATTTGAAAGTTGTAACTGTTTATTTGAAAGAGTAGTTTGAAAATAATTAGTGAGAAATTTTATATACTCATTTAACACTTTAAAAAATTGTTATATTTAAAATATATTTATCAAGTTGCTCAATTTCTTATGTTTATAATTTCTGCAAACGTCAGTGAGATCTGTTCACAAGCTATTATTATTACTATTTTTTTTTTTTTAATCAATATAAACTGTACTTTTTTTTCCATATTATTTACGATTGTCAATAATTAAATATCATTCAATCTATTTTTAAGTGTTTTTATGGAAGCATTTTACAGTTTAATGTCCAATCACCTCTTTAATATTTTCTGAGGGCCGAAACAAAACATAAACTATTCAATTGAGTTCTATACAAATAAACCATCTAAAAAATGTACTTCTTGGGTTGGTATTTAAATAATTGCCTTTGTATTACCGAATTATGGTCGTAAAGAGAACTCAGGACTCAGTCTAATCCATTACTGTTTTATCTATACTTTCAAAAATAGATTCACGTAAATAAATAAATAATTATAAAAAGTAGGAGAATTGGAATTTGATTTTATTATATAAGAAGACTAGTAATTCAATAAAACCAAAACATTACAAATACGTTTAATTTATATGTGAGTTGTATAAAATAATAAACACTATAAATAAAAATATTTTTGCGTATTCTTTATTTAACAATTTCTCTTATCTGAAATATTTTGTAATGAATATATATATGTATTTCTTACATATATACATAAGTAAAAAATATTCTTGAAAATCAATTTCTTTTTATTTCATTTTGCCATCCAGATAATTTTTGAAGTTGTTTCGAATAAAGGTAATTAAATTCCTCAGTTTCTTAAATTTCTAATTTTTTTTCCACTTCTAATGATCGTTTTAATGATTTTCGATAATTTGCAAAACCCAATGTAGCTTCTGGTTTAATGACAAAAGCCATGTAATTATCAAGAAAGTTTAATGAAATATGCAGATAGTAAGTTATTATCAGTATTATAAATTTCTTAGAAATTAAAGGTCTTCTGGCGTGATGAAAGAAAAGATAAATGTGTATTTTTTTATTGAATATTTTCACAATTGACACATTTTACATTTAATGAAAATGAAAATCAATGTTTTATTAATTACTAGCAGGCTTTGACCACTTCGCTGGTCACTATATTTAAAGAGAATGCTTTTCTATATAACTTTATAAACAAAAAGTAGAACGCAAATTCATTGAAATTTCTCAAAAGCTCACTTCAGATCCCGACTGCCTTCAGCAGTGCCTTACTCAACCTCAGCATCTCAGGTATGTGTCCCTATTGTCTGCGACAATGGCTTCCATTTGGGTGTTTATCACATGACAGTTTCGAAACGGAAAGTATTGGAAAAATTGAAGTAGCCCTTTTATATTTGAATCCCAATTTTATATGAACAACACTATACGTAACATTGTACATATTATTTACTATGTACATAATATTTACTTTCACGTTTTTTCCTATGTTTATTTGATGTTTCTAATCGACTATAAAAGGATAGCGATTTCACGCCAAATATAATATTATAATATGCTATGAGCGCTACATCTATCGTATGAGACAACTAATTTTTTGTGGTTATATATATTTCATGTTCAGTTAATAGTGGTTGGTATCTAGAAAGATAAATAAATAAATAGATAAAAATATGTAAACCTGATCATGATACAACCGTACTATAGATCTCCTGCGTGACATTTTAAATTCTGTCGGCATTTTAGACAAAAATGCATAATTTATGCGATTATTGTTTTTTTTTTTTTCTTTTTCTTTTTCTGTTTTTTCTTTTCTTCAATATTTTTATAATCTATTTATATTTTTGATGCAACACTTGGCTTAAAATATCTGTTGCAAAAGTAGAGGTGACTTAGAGGTTCTTAGCGAAAGAGTCCGATTTATTTCAGTATCAAAATTAAAAAAATTGCCTAGGATTATCAATAAGAAAACATTTAACATACTGCTAAATTAGTTTTTATGCCAAGCGTACTATCCGTGACAAAAATGTATTATTAAAAAAAAAAAAAATCTAAAATTGATGTATATTAAAAAAAACTTATGGAAAAAAAAAAAAAGGGAAAAAATATGTCGGATTATTATTATTATTATTATTTAATTATAAAGTTATAATGGCGTCATTTTGTCACTTGCATAAGCAAATTTAATACTTGATATACAGATTTCTTTTATTTGGAGGAAAGTATATTTCATTTTATGTCAAAAATAAATAAAAATAAATAAATAAATAAATAAAATAAATAAATAAATAGTTCGTACATTTTTTGGCAACAATTAAAAATTTAAACGGTTATATTTAAAGCTATTACAGGATTATAATTTTCATATTTTAATTAATTTCAAAAAATCTAATCGAAAATTTAAAAATCAGGCTTTGAAATGCATCACGAGAGGTCAATATGAAACTCCATGCAAATTTTTGTAGCTCTACAATAAGTCGTTTTTTTTTTTTTTTTTTTTTTTTAAGCGACGGATACACACATAAACACAAACCTTATTTTATTACATACTAACAGGCTTTACCCGTTTCGCTGGCCACTGTATTTAAAGGAAACTTTTTTTCCTACATCACTTTATAAAAAAAAAAAAAAAAAAAAAAAGAAAGAAAAAGAAACAGAAAAAGGAAGGCTTTCATTTGGGTGCTGATTAGATGACAGTTTCGAAACGGACAGTATTGGAAAAAACTGAAGTACCCTTTTTATATTTGAATGCCAATTACATATGAACAACACTATACGTATACTGTACATATTATTTACATTCATGTTATTTCCTAAATTTATTTCATTTATACGATCAACCCATTACATATAATAATACGATAAAATATATAATACGATAAAATGACAGCATTTTCACGCAAAATATAGTATATACAAAGGTAAATAAAAAAATATGTAAACTTGATCATTGTACAACTTTAATATAGATCCCCTCACCCCTCGCCGACGTTTGAATTTTTGCCGCCATTTTAGACAAAAATGCATAATTTATGCGATTATTGTTTCTGTTTCTTTCTTTTCATTTTTTCTTTCTTTCTTTTTTTTTATGAATATTTTACAATTTATTTATATTTTTTATGCGCTACTTGGCTTAAAGTAACTTTGGCGAAAGTAGAATTCTTGACGAAAAATGTCCGAACTATTTTAGCATCAAAATAAAAAAAAATTGCACAGGACTACCAATAAGTAAATCTCTTTAATATAATGCTGAATTAGCTTTCATGCCCAGCGGGGTCCATCCATGCCAAAATTCTACTATTAAAAAAAAATAATAATAATAACCCTAAAATATTGAGATATGTTAAAAGAGGTTATAAAACAAAATACGGAAGAAACATGCTAGATTTTTATTATTATTTTATTTTAAAGTTATAAAGACGCTATTCTCTCACATACATAAACAAATTTAATATTTCATATATATATATTTTTTTTTTCTCGCGTGAAAGTACATTTCATTTTATGTTGGAGAAAAAACAATAACTCGTTAACATTTTGGCAACAATTACAAATTTAAATGGCTAATTTTAGAGAAATTGCCAGCTTATTATTATCATATTTCAATTAATTTTAGGACATCTAATCAAAAATTCGAAAATCGGACTTCGAGGTGCATCAGAACAGGTCACAACAAACCATCATGCAAACTGTGTTATCGTTTTCTTAAAATACTCCGGATATATATACACAATGACACACACACAAACATCTTATTTTATTATATGTATAAACTACATAATTTTCTAATGTTTAATAGAAATTCATTTTTCAATTTTCTTTTCAATTTTTCTTGAATATTAATAAAAATGAAAATTATTATATGTTAAAATAAATGAACACATAGAATAAGCGACATCGATATCTATATGCATAAGAATCTTGTTGAAGAAATCTAAAGATTGATTAGATCAAACTTTATCTTCATGGTTTAATAATTGTATGTAATTTTTAAAATTCATCACCATAATTTGAAACACTTAAAATATAATAAGTGTTCAACTATAAATAATTAAAACATGTCAATGTACAATTTAGTCTTTTGTATCAAATTTGCCCACGTCATATGTTTTATATTCTGATAGTGTAAAAGCTAAAGAAATGTTCAAAATTTGCATCAAATCTTAATTTTTATATCATGAGAACGAAAATACAATAAAACCTAAAGCAATCTATTCACTCACCCTTCCATAATAAAGCTATAATATTATAATTATACAAAATTATACATGAGAAAGAAAAATACTTAAATAATATATATATATATATATATATATATATATATATATATATATATATATATATATATATATATTAATTATAAATATAATTAATGACGGTTAATGATATAATTTTGAATGGAGAGAAACATAAAATGCGTTTTCTCACGGTAATAATACAAGATTCATGTAGCTAGCCTTTGCAGAAGGTAACTACATAGAGTCCATTGAACTCAGTTTACTGTTTTCAAATGATTTAAGACAACAAGACAATTTGTCCTGGTAACTTTATTTTTGCTCACTACATATTTCTTGAGTCTACGATGTCATTTGGCTTTCCTGGCACTTTCTGCCCCCCCCCCCCCCAATTAAAAAAAAAATGTCTCTTTTGAATATTTTCTTTCTTTTTTCAGCAGATTATTTCTCTACTGATAAGTATAAAGGATTTAAGTCCACATTATTGATTTTTCGGGAGACGAAAAATAAAGTTAAAAAAATTCTGTATGAAAACCTATCCGCTCAATACAGTTTTAACCAATATATTATCATAATATACATTATTGTGAATAAACTACATACATTTAATTTTGAAATTTGTTTATTTTTAACAGATTTATATAGTTTTGATTTATATAGTTTTATATAGTTTGTTTTTTACCAAACATGAATGCTAAATTTCTGACTTGAATCTTTTTTACCAATGGATTTTCTCAAAGACTAAATGACATGGACTTAAATCCTTTATGCCAATCGTTAGAGAATTTTTTTCTGAGCCTGACTATATACTTAACTCAAAATCGACATTTTTGGACACATCCTTTATACTTATCAGTACAGATTTCTTCTCTTTTGTCTTCATTTGCTCTTCCTGCAATGTTTGTTTAATGTGTGAGTCAATACTACAGAGTTCGGTTTCTCTTTTTTTTTGCAATTTTCTCCTGGCTACTACCCTGAAAAAGGCCTCACATCAACTGGAGAATAAAACTCATTTCTATCATGGCTTTTATTTGCTAATAGGTTGATACCATATGGCCCTGGAAGAGGATTCGTTAAAATTGGTGGCAAACTTGACCATTATTTATAACTGAGAAAATTTACTCATCATAGCAAAATTCTTTCAGGTTCTTTAATGGTGGATTCTTCTTGAGTGACGTAGTTATGAAGAAAGAAAACAAACCAGCAGATATTTGGCTGCAGTAACAAGACGATCCGACAGTGAATTAAAAAAAAAAAAAAAAATATTGCGATTGATCCAACATGCATAGGAACAAATTGAAAATGCAACATAGTTGTAACAGAAATTAAATGATGATTAATAATTAGGATTGGGAATTAGAACTCGAAATTTTCAATTGAACGTAATTAAACTTTTTTGATTACTGTATTATGGCATATTGCTTTTGTTATGATATTAACATGAATTTTGCAAATAAATAGATTTCACTTACCAAGCTTTCAGTTACTAAACCCAGGTGGGTTATTTAGTAATGCCAAATCAAAATGTATTTGCCTTCTATATATTTTTCTTTGTGCGAGAAGCAATAACTTTAGAATTCTTAAAGTTGTAATGTAAAACTTAGCTATAAATATAATGATAAAAAAATAAGACGTATATTTAAACTAAATGGTAATAATCGGTATAAATTGGCTTAGTCATCCGAAAGATAAAAAAGAAGAAATTTTAAAATAAACTTTGTTTAAGTAATTTGAATAAACCCACATTTCGTTTTTTTAGTAATTTTAATTAAGTTTTAGAATAAAGACCCACGTAATTATAAAACATACTATTTTCAAAAAAAGTATTGATCGACTTCTGTTTTTCAAATTTTAGTCGTTAAGTATTATTAAATTGAAACTTTTGAAAAATTTTATACCATGTTAAACTTTCTAATGAAGTACAAATATATCTATACGATTAATCAAAAGGATCTGATTCAAAAATAATCTTTTCAAAAAATCTCTAAAGGTTTTAAATCGGCCTTGAAGTTTCTATATCCTATATTCATATAAAACCTTTATGCAGAACATCATTTTCTACTTAAATATTTCAGAGCTAAAAGCTATTAAAAGTGTAGAAATGATTCCGAATAAATAAAGAAAAATTGAAATTTGAATTAGAAGAGACAAAAGTTTTAGATAAGAGAGAAGTCATTTTATTCCAAGAATTCATTATGCAAAAATTAAAAATTGTAATCAATAGTTAAAAACTTTTGTACTTCTCAAATGGTATTTTCAAAATAGCAAGATATTTAAAAATAATTTAATTGAGTGTTGGCAAAGTATTGATAGATTTGCAACAAAATTTAAAATTTTACGTTGATTATGCAATATACACTAACACACATGTTTGAAAATAAATATTTATATATATAAATTCTTAAAATGATTTTTAATTAATTAAATTTACAGTACAATTCTATTTTACAGTCGTCGATTTCTTAAATTAAAGGGGAAACAACAATAACTAAATAAAAAAAAAATACCTGCACAACCAATTATAATTTTAATGGAACGCAAAATAAATTAACACGATAACGTAAATTTATGAGGAAAATACAGCACGTAAAAGAAAATTTTAGTTTCGCAAATAGAGTTCGCTGATACAACGAAAATAAATTTTACATATAAATACGTCTTTTAAAAAAACATTATATTAAAGACACGTTTTCTCCATCGGAATAAGAACTAATACGTTTGGTATTTTTTTTTTTTTTTTTTTTTTTTTTTTTTATGTATATTTTTCATTACAAAATAAATATATTTTTCCTGCACAAATATTAACTCATAACAAGATTGGAATTTGTAGATAATAACGTATAATGCGCAATTAGGTAATGGAAAGGAAATTTTGTAAGGTTTATGATTTTTTTTTTTTTTTAATATGTTTCCATTAAAATGTCAAAAGGTATTCATTCTCTAAAGATTTCGTAACTCGTAAGTTTTTCATATTTTGTAAGTTGTTTTTATTAGTGAAAATAAAAATTCACAAGATTAAAAAAAGAAAAGAAAAAAAAAAAAAAAAAAAAAAAAAAGAAAAGAAAAGAAAGAAAGAAACAATGGAAAGGAAAAAGGAAAAGAAAGAAAATAATAGTTTTTTTTTTTTTTTTCATCGCATTTTATCTTAAAAGAGAAGGAATGAATTTATAAACTTTTTTCAATTTTAAAGCATGAAAAATTTTAACATTTTTAGTAGAATTGTTTTTATTTTAATACATTTTATTCTAAAATGGAAATAAACTAATCATATGGAGAGTTTAGCTTATACGTGGGCTTATAAAATAAAATATACAGCTTTTACAAATAAATGAACAACACACAAATCAGTAAAATAAAGTAAAAAAAAATATTAATAAAGTAAATAAGTATAACAAAACATAATAGAATAAATACAAATTGTGCAAAATGTAGCGATATGCTAATTTATTATTATGCATCTGGTGACCTACATTGTTGGTTTAATGGGAAGTAAAGTTTTAAAAAATAACTTTAATGTTCGAGTGCCAAAATTTGCATTAAATTTTAGTAGTCAAACATAAAACAACTAAAAAAATAATTGAGTTTTCAATAAATCTGCAAAGTTATATCAAATTTGCTGATGTATATTGTTAAACTACAACAATGTAAAATCTAGGGAATAAATTTAAATAAATAAATAAATAAATATATATATATATATATATATATATATATATATATATACATATCAGCATATATAGTTATGCTCATCAGTGCCTGACTCTGTCACGCTTAAAAAGGCTAAAGCGATTCCTTTGGACTCTGTCTATGTGTGAACGCAAGTCATTTTTTAACAGGCACCTTCTTCGCCCTACAACTAACTACTATACATACATACATACATATATATATATTTATTTATTTATAGGTATAGATATATATATAGATAGATATAGATATGTATATATATATATATATACATAAGGTAATTCGGGGAAAGACGCAAGTTGGGAGAAGACGCAAGTTTGTTCCTAGCACTTTTATGTGTCTACAAGTGATAATACTCTGATCAGCATGTGAGAGAAGTCTTGTCCCAGTGTGCTCGTGGATTGTGAACTTATCTTAATTTATCGCCTTTAATCGCCGTTATTTTTGATCTCGTGACCATTTAACCTTTCGAGTAAAGCCGTTATACTATTCTGTTGCTCATATTTAAAGTTCATCAACAGATTTCTTTTCTTTTTTTCTTTTTTTTTTTTTTTTTTTGATATAAATAAAATATTAGTAATATGAGCGAGTTCCTTATTCTATTACATACACAAGGTAAACAGAAGCGGCCTTAACCTTGAAGCAAAACGAAAATAAAGTACTCATATTTCCAAAAGCTAGTAATTCTTCATTCTCCTAATATAAATAATTAGCTGATTTATAGTTAAAAATATGATTACTCTCCCAGCATCGCTTATCATTGGCCGATTTCTTGATTTCACATTTTGTCTGAGAAAAAATAACATAACTTGAATTCAGAAACAAGATATCAACAAATCGGCCATTGCTATGGACCAATCATACTTTTGATTTAAATTCAGTTAAAGTAATCTACGAGCCTGAATATTTACATGAACTCGAATTTTATGAACCTTTCCAAATTTATTAAAGTCATACTAATATCATTAATTGGGATTTTGCACCCCCCTCCCTTCTGTCAGATTGCTGAAAATGTTAAATAAAATTTTCTTGACATTCACCTACCATTTCCATAGTCTTGTACATCCCGATATCCTAGTAGCAAATACCTCTATAATCCCATAAATCTATTAGTTATTAATTTGAGTTTAGAATCTACTTCTTTACACACAGGAGCAATAATTCGTCTTGTTATTAAACACTGGTGATGGTATGCTTAACGCTACCGAAGCTGCAGCATGCGAATTTTGTTTGTTAATGACGAATAATAAAGTAAATAAATATAAAGGACGTGCAATATAATTTATATACACTCTGCATAGACAAAAATATTTAGACTATTTAGAATTTGGACGTTTCGTCGAATATCTAAAGAAGTATTTGATGATTTTTCTAGAAAGTTCAGCGATGTAAAAGAGCAAAATTGACTACGTGTATTATACCAAAAGTTATCTCTCTAAGGCTAAGAAAAAGAGGATCAGTTACTAATTATAGGAAAAATAACATTTGGTATCATCCTGGAAAAATTAATGCTTGAAGTGCACTGTAACTTATGATAAGACTTCTTCTTCTTCTTCTTCTTTTTATTATTGTTATTATTTCAGAGAGACACGTGTATACATTGAGATATAGAGGTTTATATAAAAACAAAATATAAAGTACAATAAATAAAATAATAAAATTGACCGCCTTTGTATTATAACATGCAGAGTAATGAACTCAAAGCAATGCTAATTTGAAAACTTAAAAACTACAATAGATACATATTACAATCAAAATGTAAAAATATTAATAATAGTAACAATAATAAATAACAGATAAAACTTGATAATTTTTACTAAATATTGTTTTAATGCGCACGCTAATGAATATTTATTTTCATAATTAATTTACCTAAAACCATTGAGCTGCTTATATAAAAATCCCAATCGAATATCTTGAAAGTTCAAAATGAATTTGTCCGTGGGATAAACTAAATTTTTGTTTCTCGCCTTCTCTCTCTCAAAGAAAAAAAAAAGGCAGAACATTTATTTAAAAATCTATATTTATTCAGAATGCATTATGACTATGTCATCATTAATGGCTATAAATAAAATTTTGAGTAAATTCCTGAAACATTTTTCTATCTATCTTTTCTTTTTTTTTTTCTTTCAGAGAGAGAGGGAGAGAGAAAGAAGGTGGAACTCATAATCAGATTTAACTAAAATAAATGCATACTTCATTTAGCTAATGTTTCTTTCACCAGAATATCCCTTCTTTATCAAATTATTTTAAATTTTACTAGTTGCAATCGATAAATTTATATTAAAAATTCTTTTATGGAGTTTAAATAATTATGTGTTTTAGTTTTATGAGACAATAATAATAAAGTAACAGTTTTAAGTGTTGATTAGAAATTTAGTAAGGATCAAATAGCTAAATTATGACGTTAAAGTGCGTCTCTTTTCTTTTAGGACGTTTATCCAAAAATCTTTTAATAAAACATTTATGACTGTTTCTCTCCTTCTTATCATACAAATTTCATTGAGATAATAAAAATGCTTATTAACTGTAAAATAATAAGTTTGAAAATTTTATAATGCTTATATTTTTAAAAATATAATGACTAAATATTTTTAATTATTAAATATTTGGGGCACTGAAATCTTTTAATCTCTTGATTTTTTAAGATAGCGTTATTTAAGAGAACTTAAAACACTTGTTTTTTTTTTTTTTTTTTAGTAAGAGAACAAAATAATTATGGTTTTTAAATGAATAACAATAAATATTTATTTTACATACGATTATAATCAAAGAAACAAAACAACTCTTTTAAAACTATAAGAATTTTTGATGATTTTTAGATTTATTTTAACATTTTATAACAATAGTTTTTTACCTTTAATAAAATTAACTAGCTTCTCTTGACCAAAAATTGCGATTAAAATAAGAGTAATTGTTTATGGATAGTCTTATAATCTACGTCATAGTTAATAACAAAAAATTTGGTTTTGGTTAACAAATATTTGTCTAGGCTATATCAATAAATATACTTGTTGTTTCAACAGTATATATATTTATATTTTTATGTGCGCAAGAGCAATTTTTATTGGTGTATCAGAAATACGTATTTATTTCGTATAATTTCAATACACAGTGTAAAATTATTTTCCACAAAAAAAAAAGTTACGACTTAATTCTTTTTCTTTTAAACAGAAGGTAATTCAGATTCAAACCTCGCTCTTAAAATATATTTTTCTTTCTTTATATTTCAAGCGGATTATTCTTATTTCTTTTTATTCTTATATTTTTAATGATTTTATAAATCGAGATATTAATTTTTAAAATGTTTTCATAATTTGCGTTAAAAAACTGTAAATATCCATGCTATATTTTGAAAATATCTAATAAATAAACTTTTGAAAGAAAACACCATGAACTGCAAACTGTCTCTATTTAGTAGTCGTTAGGACAGGGCGATACATCGCGAAACATCGATTTAAAGCATGCAATTTGAAACCGATAACGATATCTTTCAGTTGGCGATATATCCCAAGCGCCACGATTATCAGGAATTCAGCTGTGAACTTACTGCGAATGACCATATCAGTTTCCGTGAGCCCAACTTTTCATCCCGTGATAGCCGGTAATCGTTGATACGAAGGAGACTGGATGATACACGTATAACGCATGCGTGATATTAGACATTGGTTTCATCTGAAATTGCTAACAGCTACGATCTGAATATTCGTTATCAAAATTTTAAATAATTGTGTTGATTTTTGTATAGATTCTTTCAAAGAGGATCATCATACGATGGATCGGGTCCCACCTGTGAAAATTTGCACGAGCCGCCACTGAGTACATATATATCTGTTTATAGGACTAATATGGCAGAGATTGCATTATATGACACCATTTTTCCCCTGTTTTTAGGCATAAAAGGCAAAATGATATTTTCAGGGCCAGTTTTATGGTCTTCTGCTACTCAGGTCACATGCCCCGCATGCCTCTTGTTAATCGGCCCTTGCACGCAAATCTTTCTTCTAAATTTTCCTATACAAATTCACTCAAAACAAATAACTTTATGAAAACTTAAAAAAAAAAAAAAAAAAAAAAAAAAAATCGATAACTTTTATTTAAATTATCACAGATCAATAATTCGTTTTAAAGATATCGACGAAATTTTTTAAAAGGTGCCCTTATCGAAAATTTGCTCTCTCGGAGGGGATGACTTACCCCCAGGAAAAAAGCGTTGCTCCTGTGTGTCCATTTTTTGTCTACTTCATTATTACTATTATAAGCAATTCTTTTTAATTTCATAATGATTCGTTAAAAATAATTCTCTCTGTGTACGTTTATAAGAAATGTTTGTCTATACCACGAAGTTAAGAACTTAGAAAAATCTGGATGACAACGCCACTTGTTGGACGATTTTCACCAAAAATCAATAGGCATTATTTTATGTCATGTTGCAACTGCATATAATTTACATGTAATTCTGTGCAGTGTATTAGTTCCTGAGATACAGTTTGAACAAAATTTTCCTCACACACAGATAGACATTTTCCAGAAAGGGTCAATCGTGTTCTAGATATCTCAAAACATATAAATCCATCGAAAACTGGAAGTTGAAAATTTTTATGAATCCCATACTTTCTTCTGTTGAGTATAGAAGAATGTATAACGATTGGATTCATGACGTAGGATAATATATTACAGCTATAGTACGAAGGTGGATGAAATTAAGCGAATAAATATAGCAAGATTAAGGAAGAATGGGTGTTGCGACGCTCTAGAGCTTAAACATAGGGGGGGGGGAAAGACATAATGGGAAGATCCCTTAAACTTAATTAATGAGTTTTATAAAATTATTTGTATGCGGGTTAGTATTTTTTAAACCTTTTTTTAGGCAGCAATGTTTGCTTTATACATGAGACTACACGAAAACAACCACTCATCATTTATTTCGGTGGGAGGCGGAGTGGACCCTCCCTTTGCCTACGGCCTTGCACATAACATCACATTAATACAATTCATTCCCATTTTTTTTTTTTTATGAAACCGAGTTACTACAAATAATTATGTTCTTAATTGGTTTATCGTTGGTTCCCTAAATTCTCTAGTTTTAATGGATAAAATGATACTTCTATCTGGTTTGTTTACACTGGCGGCTTTGAACGAAAATTAATCTAATAATTCTCAGAAAATTCGAAAATAAATCCTAAATTAAAAGTATTCTCTAATATTAAACTGTAATACGATTTTATTATTTCTTACAGGTACTACTTTTATAGAACTTGGTTCATATAACATATTTTAAACTTTTGAACTTTTTTGAAGTGAACTATTCAGCTTAAGCAAGCTCAAAAAATGAATTTTGATGTAGTTTTATTGGAATAAATGTTATTTTCACCATGTAAAAATGTAATGTGTGAGTTTAAATTTACTTTAAAATTTATAATATCGAGCTAATAGTAGGTTATAAATATACGAAAAATGGAAATTTCCGAAATTTGTAATTTAAATAGCGGATATTCATTATAGAAAAAAACTGGGTATATGTTATAACAAGAACTATTACACACACACATACCCACGGACGAAACCTTATATTAACAATTTTATCTAAATCAAATGCGCATGGCTGTTAGCGTTACCCGAGAAACACCACGTGCAGGTCGCCATGCATCGTTTCTCATGGGGAGTTTTGATAAGGCAGGCCCCTTGCCTACTGCCAGCAAGCATCCCGAGGTAATTTAGTCTTTTACACTACGAATGCAACAACAACAACATATTTTCAGAAAATTCCTCAATTTTCGGAATTTCTTTTTTTTTTATGATGTTGTGGAGAAACAGAAACTGGTTGGTCTGAGAAAGAACTGTCTGAGACAGAACTGATTCCACTTCGATTTGAAACGGAGGTTCGTCAGTAGAATTATCAAGCAGTGTAGTAGAAACTGTTCCTTTTTCATCGAGTGTGTCCACTATCTGAGACTGAACTGAGTCCACTTCGGTTTGGAACGGAGGTTCGTCAGTAACAGTATCAGTCAGTGAAATAATATAATCAACTTTTGGCAGCTTTTTCATATCCAACTTTTGATGCTTGCGAATTCGAGCTTTATATAAAGCTGGGTTATAAAATTTTTGACTATCATTATTCATAAACAAATAACGTCCAGCAAAGATGGAAGTCACTGGACACGCATACCTTTCCCGAGAATCATCCATAGGATGATTCTCGAAAAATTTAAAAATAGACCACATGAGGCACATTTTTAAAAAGTAACTCATGAAGAAAAGACCTAAGAACGAAAGATAAGTCATTCTCAGATGAGGGTCAGTAATTAGACTGAAGAAAATTGTTAAAAAGAGAAGGTTTCCACTGTTGTAAAAATCTATATATAAGGATTGTTGTCTATCAAACAATTATTACTTTCTCTTACCCATAAGGTAGAGAAAGTATTGTTTTTGGGTCAAGTTTTCGAACGCGAGATTTTGTTATATTTACACGTTTTGAGGTACCCTGAGTACGAAAATCATGTTTTTAGCAAATGGTCTGTGTGTATGTGTGTCTGTATGTCTGTGTGTCTGTGTGTCTGTGTGTCTGTGTGTCTGACTGTTATCAACATATCTCAAAAACAAATTATGGCAGAAAGTTCAAACTTGGTATTCTAAATGTGTATCATATAGGGATGCTACAGTAAGCTTTTCGTTAAGATCAAGCAAATGGTTCGTGTACAGGGACAATCAAGAGAATTATAATACATTACGCCTATGGGGGAAATTGCAGGAAAGTAGAGTTTAACGTCTATAGACTGCACTAAACCAAATGAAACGAATAAATATTTTTTGTAATAGAGATAGTTAACTGGGAAAAAAAAATTTGTGTACGTAGGAGCCTCGCCTCCCCCCCTGGGGGGGGGAAATCCCCCCTCGAGGAGAGTAATTTTTCATGACGGGTATCTTTCCAAAGAGCTCGCCAATACCTTTAAAAGGAATGGTTGAACCATAGATCTGCGATAATTTAAAACAAAGTTATCGATTTTTTTCACTTTTAACGAAAAAAAAAAAAAAAAAAAAGAAAAAAAATCGTTTTTTTTTTTTTTTTTTTTTTTTTTTTTAATATTGAGAATAAAATGGACATTTTTTTATATTTAGTGTTATACTACTTCTCTAATATGGAAATCGTCTGCATTATCATAAATGATAATATTTTTAAATAATAATTTTAATAAATTATTTTTCAAAAACGGAATTATTTTTTAATAACCGAATTAAATTTTATATAAATCTAGGTGCATTAATGAAACGGGGGGTTGAGGGGGGCGGTAGCCCCTCTCACACAGAATTAATTATCATATAAAACTTTTCCGAAGCCTAATTTGAATTGTTTAACATAGGTTTACATAACATCGTTATCTTACCTGTTAATCTCCAACCTGTACTAAATTTCAGGGTAAGAGAAAGTCGTGTGAGTGACACACCAGATTATTTTTTTATTAAATAGCTGTTGCAATTGTTCATTCAATTGTTGAACTGAAATATTGGATACAGTGTTTACAAAACAAATGATGGCAAAATTTTGTATAACACGAAAATTAATTTTGTATTCTATGTCATGTGAAAATGCTGATCAAATTAAAATATTTCATTAATATAACGATAAAGTTAACAGGGAATGATATCATGTCAAATAGAGAAATCATTCTATAAACTGGGTTGCAGCAAGTATTAAAACTCCTGATATTTTTTATTGTATGCTGTTGAAAATCGGTTGCCAGATGGTATGAAATTTTGAAACTTCATTAGTGATAACTATATTACGAGGAAAAATTTCACCATAACTTTCAGAACGCCCATAATGCATAAAATTTGTCAAAATATTTAACAGTCTTATGGCAGTGTCTACTATAGCCTCTAAATTTATGTGCTGCGCTGGGTTGTGTTGTCGATTTTAAAACCGACTATAACACGATTGTCTTAAGTCTGAGTGAAGTATCCTTTGTGGAGATCATTCTAAGCAGATTTATCTCTATATATAAAAGAGTAAACTCACTGATTTACTGATTCAACGCAGCTCGGTCGATTCTATGGGAGATAGAGTTACAAATTTTTGTGAGCACGTTGGTTGCAAATTTTGACGCCCACTAAGATGGGATTTTGCGAAATACTCCGGCGTTCCCCCTGGGGGTCGCAGAAGGGAAAATACCTTTGTAAGCATAACTCGGCGCCAAATTGCTTCATGGTGAAGAAATTGCAGTGTACGAAAAAATTGAATTGAGTACGAAAAAATTACTTTTTGCGATTTTGGAATTTTACATTTTTAAGGGAGAGTGAGTAAAAAAAAAAATGTCGGAGGCAAATTTATCAAAATACGAATTTTCGAGTGAAACTCTACCAATAATAGTACAAAGACCTAGAAAGGCACCAAGAGTCTTCTTGAAGATATTTCCAAAAACTCATATTTGTTTTTTTGCGATTTTCGATTTTTTTGGAGGAGGGAAGTTACAAGGGGACAAATTCGAGCCCCCGTTTTAGCGCTAAATTTGTCCAGGTATATCTATAGGAGCTGAAGTCACAAATTCTAGTGTGTGGCTTATGTACGTGCGTCCAACACCCATTATAGCGGGATTTTGTGAAATTCCCCCTTTTCCCCCATTGGCGTTGATGGTGGGGGGGGGGGAGGGCAATAAATATGTTTCAAAGCATAATTTTGCCTCAAATTAATTCAGCAAGATTAATTTTTATGTGTGGGTTGTTTATGCTTTCCCAACACGCACTGTAAAAGGATTTTACGAAACTTCTCCCTCCCCCCCCCCTTTAAGGGCGGTTGGGGTGAGTCAAACACGCTATAAGTGTAACTCTGCTCCAAATTATATTGGGATAGTGATTTTTTGGTATGTCGATTGGTTATGCGTACTCAAGGCACATAACTACAAAGGGCACATACTACAAGATTCCGTCCTATCCCCCGTATAGGGGTGGGGCAAAAAACATGTTTCCAAGCATAACTTTGCTTCAAATTATCTCAGTAAGATTAATTTTAACGTGTGGGTTGTTTATGAGTTCCGAACACGCACTATAAAGGAATTTTACGAATTCCCCCCCTTTAAGGGCGGGAAGGGGGAAAAACGCTTTTAAGAGTAACTCTGCTCCAAATAATCTCAGAATAGCGATGTTTTAATATGTCGATTGGTTATGCGTTCTCCAGATGCACGCTACAAAGGTATTTTGTAAAATTCCACATTATCACTCCCCTTTGGCAATGGGGGGGGGGCAAAATCATGTTCCCATGCGCAACTCTGCTCCAAACAATCTTAGGTGATTTTTTATGTGCGGGTTGGTTATGCGTTCCCAACGCGTATTATAAAGGGATTTTGGGAAATTTTCCCTTTAACCCCTTTAAGGGCGGAGGGTGGGGTGGGGGCAAAAACATGTTTTAAAGAGTAACTCTGCTTTAGAGTTGGGGAGGGAGAACATGTTTCCATGCGTAACTCTGTTCCAAATTATCTTAGAATGGCAATTTTTGATATGTGGATTGCTTATGCGTCAACACACACTACAAAGTGATTTTGTGAAATTCTACCCTACTGCCCCTTAGGGGTGGGGGGTTGCTGAATATGTATTCATGAGTGACTCTGCAGTAAATTTATCTTAGGAAGGATATTTTTGATTTGTGGGTCAGTTATATATGTATCTAACTTATAATATAAAGACATTTTGCGAAATTCCCTCCTCTTTCTTTTCTTTAAGAGCGGCGCGGGGATGTGTGCTAAAAAATGCGTTTAAAACCAAATAACTCTGCTTTAAATAATCTCAGGATCCCGATTTTCTAAATGTGTCGGTTAGGTATGTGTATGCAATATGCACAATAACGGGGTTTTGTGAAGTGTGGCGAGTAGGAAATCTGCTATCGAAGGTAGCGAGAAATTTAACTTAAATTTTGTCTGATTTTAATGATTTTATTATTATTATTATTATTATTATTGATGATATGGTATTTTGAGAATTCCTTTCAATATAATGACCAGCGTAGCGGGCAAAGCCTGCTAGTGTATATTAAAATAATTTATATCGTTATTTTTATATGATCATTCACTTATTTACTTATTTTGTATGTGTTTAAATTTAGGTTTCATGTTTTTATTAATGTCTTCTGTTTGCAAAAGACGAAAATGTTGGGTTCATGAGAATTTTCGATTACCAGTTTTCAATGAATATTTATTCATTTTCACGTGCTTCTCTTAATTTAGGATTCGACCATTTTTAGAAAACGTCTGTCGTGTGATAGCACAATTTTGTAGATATTGTACCTCATTAACAAAAGGTCGGAATTCAACAAAACTTTATACTTTGTTCAACCTTCACTTCAATTAGTGCTGATTAGATTTCGAAATATACCGCCCAAATACATGATGTGCAATTTCCGCCATGTAAGATAAGGCTATATAGCAGTTTCTATAGCGTATCAATGCACGAAACTTGATAGGAATGAGAGTCGTGACGAAAAGCTATGTTTATTCAATTATGTGTGCATATTGGCTGAGAAATAATGCTGTTATGATGCAATGTAACCCTGTTTGCGGGAAAGCAATATATCAACTTCTATTAGATGTAAATGCACCAAACTTTAAATGTAAAATGGATATTTTGAAAAATTATGCTATGACAATTTAGCAATTTACAGTTATGGCCGAGAAAGAAAATCGGTATATCACTAATTGATGGTCCTTACGTAGAATTACATCTATTCATTTAAATTGTCTTTTTTTTTTCTCGTTTATTTATTTCATATCGCAGGTAAAATTTATTTTTTCTGAATCAATTGTTGCACTTGTGACGTCAGTTTTTTTTCTGTTGAAACATCCTTTTTATCCATCCCTCCAAACCACGGAAAAAAAAAAAATTCTTTATTCTTGTAGCTATAACATTAGTTTCAACGTTATGTCGGACAAACTTGGGCTTTTATTTTATTAAGAAGATTTTGCAAAAGTTTATTGCCTTAATTATGTATTTTAGAAACATTTTTTAAGTAAAATTCTGAAACGGTTGACTGTGTTTAAATGATATAAGACTGCAACATGACAACACATTAATGTATGAATTAAATTTGTGCATAAATGTATTTCTGTTATTTGTTTTTCTATATTGATGATGATATGGTGTTGCATTAATAGGAAGTTGTACATATAAAAGAAGTTAGTTAGTGTATTTTATATATGTCATGATATAATGAGCCTGTCACATTAAATTCGATCTTTTTTATACATATCTAGAATTGACATTTAAATTAGCATTATGAAAGGGATTCAAAAATATTAAGTCCAATATCATGATATATCGTGATATCGCGATTTTGCCTTGACAATATATCGTGACACTGAAATAGTGACATCGCCCACTCTGAGTAGTCGTGACACTTTTATCTCGTCCGTTGATAGGCTGTGCTTAATTGTTTCGTCTTTAAACTGTTGTGTGATTTTTCGACCAAATATTTAATAATAGTTATTTGACACTAGTACTTCAATCTATGATTTTGCAAGAATGTTTCAGATTTTGTAAAATAAGTCAGTAAACAAGATTATACTTAAAGTAATGTAAAAAAAAGAATCATTTAGACACTGCTTAGAGATCATTAAAATCTTCTTTTCTTAAAATTGCAACATTTCTTGCAACAATACGGTTGTACGAAGATAAGTCTGTAATTTTTGAGACATTAACAGATGATAGGTGATTAAAAAAAAAAAAAAAATCATTGGTTAAATACGTAAATTTGAAGTCTTTTATGTTTGCAAACCATAATATGTTGCAATAATTGTTATTTTAAATGTCTTATAGTAAATTTTGAAAAAAAAAAAAAAAACTGTACATATGTATACATATATATACTCGTATGTGTGTAAATGGAGTTGACACGAACACAATTTTGCGCTATGAAATTTATTCCGAAGGTGAGATTTAAAAGGCTATTCTGATATATTTTTCATCGATTTTGAGAAATAGAGGTCTCGAAGCATTTGAAAATTTGCGTACAAGACTGCATTGATGTTGGTGTGTGTGTGTGTGTGGGGGGGGGACTTATTTGAACACTCCTAATATTTGGTAGGTTTAATTTGTACTATTTGGCCGAATCTAAAAAACATTATAGTGATCCTAGTTATTTATCTAAACTTTATTTTCTGCTATATACATTAGAAAAAAAAAAGAAAAGTGTATTAGCAAAAAAAAAAAAAAATCTCTGGTTTCGAGGTTCGACAGATTTGTCCATTTCGAGATACATTGAACAAGATTTGATTTATTTTTACAAGATGTTCAAAAATTTTATGGGCGCCGTATCTTTTGAAATAATTTACATAATTTCAGAAAACTACATTTGCTTGCAACTTAATGTATGATTCGTGGTAATTCGATTTTGGCGCATACCACGCAGCAGGTTAAGTATGATGCCATGCGACAATTTTTTCCTTTTATGGGAATGCTATATTTCATCTTCTGTACATAACATATGTGGGGCATCCATCATGTCGCTATGATGCATATTTCTAGTTTAGGGGGGGGGGGGTTATTTATTAGATTCTACAGCATATAAAATTTATATTTAATTCAAACTTGGTATATAATTCGCGATAATTTACATTTTGGTAAATATCACCTAGCAAGTTAAATGTGCTACTATGTGACGAACTTTTTCATTTAACATTATATCTGAGAGCTTCTGTAGAGTTTATATTTACAAAACCTCATATGTGATGTACCTGTCGTGCAAAACTGTACTAATTTTACTGCATATCAGCTGATAGGTGTGTTAATATACTACATGTTTCTGATGTATGGAAAGGATATATATCAGCTTTTACTAAGTTTTTGCGATTATTCGGATGGTTTTATCATAGCATCTCTTCTGTGAAGTTGTGTCAAACTGCATAGCAAAATCTTTATTATGATATTGTTAGGAATTTGTAAATAATTGTAGTTATTTTTATACAATTTCCTTCAAAGAGGCTTAGTCAGTTTAGAAAATGCCAATTTTCTGTATTTGTAACTTGTTTTCGTGTTAAAATAGCTAATTTTCCCAACCCCTTCACCTGCCACTGTAGTGTGTGGAAGGCTACATTTACCCTGAGTTATATCGGGATGGCCGGAGAAGTGGTTAAGAGAGCATTAAAAAGCTTCATTAAGGCAGATAATGGATTTGGCGCCAAATTTTTCGACTTTTTCGCTCTTGGTGACTTTTTTCGGGACCTTGGTGAGAAAATCCTTATAATCAATATACCAAATATGGAAGCCCTAACTTGAATATTCTACCAGTTCAGAACATTCTGTGTTTTATAGATGGGTATAAAAGGAGGTCCAATGCGACTAAGTAGTGAGTTTCTCGCCAACGGCTTTACGATAAAGAGCTCTGAGCCTCTTTGGATTACAGTCGGTGGCTGTGTGTTAATGCTCTGATACAGTTTGTACTGTGAATTCGCTGTTGACAGCTGTTATTAAAGTTGTGTTTTCTGGTGAAAGTGAAGTTGATACTTTCTTTATAGGCCTGTATTCTTCTCGATTTTTCTGTAAATAAACTGTTGAACTTCTGCAAGTTTCGCCTTTCATTCAGAGACAACTCCCGAACCCCCAAGTACACAACGTTTCTGGCGTCAAAAGTGGGATTGTCTCTGTGAGTGGTGATAACAAGAGGTATGGAGCAAGAAATGAAGAAACTTCTCGGAGAGTTAGCTGCCCAGATGAAAGAGACTTTGGGTGAAGAAATTAAATCTAATCAGGACGAGATGAAGAGAGAGCTTTCCGCAGTGAAAGAAGTAATAGAGGGTAAATTAACAGTGATGGAAAATAGTATGGATGAAAACCAAGAGAAAGTTATAAAGACAGAAGAGAATTTTCAAGATAAAGTTATGAAGATAGATGTGAATTTTGAAGAGAAAGTTAAAGAGAATTTTGATCAAGAACTGACAGGAAAGTTTTCAGGGATAGAAAGTAAATTAAAGAGAGTAGAGGAAGATCTTGGGAGAAAAGTGGAAGAAAGGTTAAGATCCATGCCTCATTAAGATGAAAGGAGAGATGAAATAATACAGAATCAAGAATCAACTAAGCTATACACCTACGATGGCAGATCCTCCAGGCTGGTATATAAGACACAGTTTTCCGTCATAGCTGAAGCTAACGGCTGGGACTGTACTGCCAAGACAGTCCATTAATGGCGATGAAGCATATATACTAAGAACTATTTTGAAGGAAGAACGACATGACTCTGAGGCCCTGACCAGAGCCTGGAGCTGCGTTTAGGTGAAAAATGGTCTAAAGAATATAATCGACTACAGTTAAAGTCACGTCTTCAGAAAACAGGGGAAATTTTACATCAAATTTTCCTAAGCTATCACACTTAGCTTTCTCGGACTGTCACCCTGAAACTCGCAATGATTTGGCCCTAGAATAATTCATCGATGCCGTGCGAGATCCAGATATTCAAAAAGCACTTAAAATCTCCAACGTCAAGAATGTGGAATCAGCTTTAGTGGACGCACTGAAAATTAAGGCAGCCCAACAAGCCTCCCGTAAAGACCGCTAGAGCAGCACAGCAGTCAATCTGCATAACTCTCAAGATGACCTTAAAGAGATCAAGAAAATTCTGGCAGATGTAACTAACAAGTAAACCTTCTCTCCTTTGATACCGGTTTTCCGGAAACCCATATATTTTCTGAAATTTTATGTTACAAGTAGGAAAACTGTGAAATCTTATGGGCAGAGGGATAAGCGTTTAGGAGCTATAAGAGATACAAAGTATTAGTAATGTGTTGGAAACATGGCACCAAAAGTCGCTAAAATGCTCGTTTCATGTATTTATGTGAACTAATAATTTTCTAAGAAGGTGGAGACCTCAGTTTAAAGGAAGAAACAACTCGTTGAAAAGAAACAATATGCGTTGGGATGTTGAAAATGTAACTTGTTATTGACTTCAAACAAAATCTATTACAATAGACAATCAATGTGCAATTAATCAAATAAACAGTGAGACGGGCAGAAAGACGGTACACAACGGACACATTTTACAAAAGCGATAGCCGAACACTTTGCACACTCGTCATTTGTCAATGAATCAAAGCAGTAATCTATTGGCGCAATCCACATTCGAGGTTCGTCGTCCAAGTATCCGCCCTTATAAAAAGCATACTTAATCCAGTTCTTGAAACGAGGAGTGTTGAACTGATATAGGGAAAAAGGACTGCTGGGCCAGAAAACTATCGCGATGCCAGATGTTCTCCTGTGTTTCGATAATGATTGTGTCCGTTATGTAACGAAAAAAAAATTTGCAGTGTCTGGAAAAATGAATATCTAGAGGCTGGATCTTTCCCATACATCCTTCAGGTACCAGTTCTTTTTGTAGAACTTTACCATCAGGTACTTCGGAAGAAGATGATGCATGATCTTTGTTAAAATAACATGAATCCACTAAAATCAGAATTTTCTTCCTGTCATCGGGCATACTTGGCCACAATACGTCACGATAGAAGTGGAGGACGGCGACTGTTGCGACGTGCCTTGCTGTTCCTTATCGACACCATCATATTCGAAGTTCATTTTCTCCTCCCATTCTTCTCCATGGCCTCCAGCAATTCCTAATGTCCGTATCTCTTCTACAATCTCCATATCATTTTCCAGGAGAGTAGTTATGTGTTTTATCATCTCCGATTCCTGGATGTTCGGATTCCGATTGCTTGCCCTGAATCGGGAGACTAAGGCAGCCACAACGACTTTAGGATCTATCGAAAATGAAAGAAAAAGACTTACAATACGTTAGTACTTGACAGCAACATACGGAAACATACAAGAAATAGAGACGTCATTGCAGGAATATCCATCTATACACACTTTACTGATTTTTTGTGAGTCCTACAGCTCCTAAACGCTTGTCCCTCTGCCCCTAAGATTTCACGGTTTTTCTACTTGTGACATAAGCTTTCAGAAAATATATGGGTTTCCGGAAAACCGGTATCAAAAGAGAGAAGGTTTACTTATAAGAGATTACGCAGTCTTGAGAGGAAGAAAGAAGCGAAGAATTAGAAGACTAAATGCTGGGGCTGTGGAAGAAATAGGCATATCAAACGAAGCAGTCCGTTAAGACAATCTAATGAGACTGCAAAGCAGTTCTCTCAAATACGTCATCAGAAAGGAACGCTACATAGAAAACCCGATGCCTTCTTGAAGGAGTCTTGCTCTGAAGATCACAAGTATTTCTCTAGGGTCGAAGAGAAACACCAGCCGATAAAACAAGTTGCTCGCCAAATTACAGTCTCATTGTCATCAAATCAAGACCCATGGAGTGATGAAGAAGTCAGAGAAGCCTAGTTAGAAGATCCTGGTATAAAGCCAATACTACAATTCAAGGAGACAGCCAACAAAAGACCTACCTGGCAGGACATGTTCACATTTAGCCCCATCACGAAATGTTACTGGGCACTCTGGGACTCTCTTCATATTAGAAGTGAATTCGGGCTCTATTTTGGCAATCCGAGCCCGGTAGGCAAAGATGTTTTATAGAATTATATAGAAAAATGTTTCTCGAGGATCACAGCCCACTAGATATTTCTGAATTGATATTACATCTGATAATAATATTTTCTATTTTCGTTTCTCTATTTTTAAGAAATTCAATTAACGCAACCCTAACACTAGTGATTCTTTTCAAGTTTCATCTCAGATTTGGATTTTTATATTGTTTAGTCTGAGAGATAATCAGTTTTATTTGCTAGCGCATGATTCTTATATACGTATATGTTTTTTCTTTAATGTTATATTTATGTTTCTAAGCCGCTATCAGACGAAGATCAATATAAAAGGCATTATACAATATTACTCCATAAACGAGTTTTTATGAGGGAAGCAGTCGAAATATTCCCGTTTGATACATTTTAGTCCAAGCGGCGGCTGCAAAAAATTGACTTTGAAGCTGATTTTTTTCTATAGATAGAATTCATTGTTACAATGAAAATCTGATAGGGTTGCCTGGTCAAAGCCGTCAAGTTTAAGTGAAACAACCTCACTTCCGATCACAATTCAAAAGATTTTCGAACCCCAGAAGTGTAAAGATGAAACCGGTGCTAAAATGTAGAGATTAATATGCCCTTTAATATGGCATAGGGTTGCCTGATCAAAGCCGTCAAGAAACAGAGGTTGTCACGAAAATAGGCGACGTGTTTTACGGTTTATTTACCCAAGTAAAAAGTGATTTACCCAAGTGTAAAGATGAAACCGGTGCTAAAATGTAGAGACTAATATGCTCTTTAAAATAGCATAAGGTTACCTGGTCAAAACCGTCAAGACTCGGTGGTTGCCTAGAAAGTAGGGGGTCAAAAATTTAAACGATTTTCGATCCCCACAAGTGTAAAGATGAAACTGGTGCTAAAATGTAGAGATTATTATGCTCTTTAAAATGGCATTGGGTTTGCCTGGTTAAATTTGTCAAGTAAAGCAGTCAACCACAAAAAATAGACGAGTTTTAAAGATTTCTTAACTAACAAGGAGAGGTCACGACATGGAAAATTCAGATCGGGACGAAATTGCGCAGGATTGTAGTATACTATGAGGGTTACAACATATTAAAGCAGTAGGTCCCACTATCCACAAAATTTCGAGAAAAAAACATTTAAAGTTTCAGTAATCTTTAAATACAAGTTATTTCGCAAGCGAGCAAGCGCCTCAGTGGTGTGAACCTAAAGCGCGAGTCTCCCAACCAAATGACTTGGGTTCGAGGCTACTTGCGGGACAACTACTATTTTCTTTCTTCTTCTTTAACTTTTTATGTAATCTTAACTTTTTATTTATTTTACTTCATTTTACAATTCAATTCAAAATTTGAAAATTTTAATAAAAAATTATTTAATTTTTTTGAGTATAAAATAACTTTTTCTATTTTTAATATTTATAACTTAAAAATACAATAAATTTCTATAACTTAAAAAATAAAGTTTAGTTTTACAAAACCCTAAATAAGAAACATAAAGAAAAACAGACAAATATTTAAACAATTAAAAAATAAGCAAGCTGTAAACAAAGTGTAAAATAGTTAGCAGGTGTACTTAAATCTTGGTTTGAGCTTCCTGATTTGGTTTGAATGTGTATAAATTACGTAAACACTTCTAGCTTGTTAATAATAAAGGGCAGTTGGAATTTTATTTTGTGGACAGAAGGATAAAAAAAAAATCGAAAAAGAAACGATGTTCATTAACATTTAAAATTTACATTTAAAGATAACATTTCTTTACCTGTAATAATTTAATAGCATCGCAATCCTATACTATAATTTTTAAGAAACTATTCATTGGAGAAGTAATTATTTAATTTGAATAGTAATTATATATGCAATTAATATCATCATTTCTCTGTTTTTTTTTTTTTTTTTTTTTTTTTTTTTTTTTTTTGTAATTTAAAAAGTAAAATTAAATATACCTAAAATAAAATAAAATATTTAGATAAATAATTAAAAACAGTTTCTTTAATTTTACCTTATTTTACAATAATATGTTAAAATTTTACAATAATTAATGTTAAAATAAAAATAAAATTTATTTTTAAAGTTATATAAATTTATTGTATTTTTAAGTTATAAATATTAAAAATAGAAAAAGTTATTTTATACTCAAGAAAATTAAATAATTTTTTATTAAAATTTTCAAATTTTGAATTAAATTGTAAAATAAAGTAAAATAAATAAAATGTTAAAGAAGAAAAAAAAAGTAGTCCCGCAGGTAGTTTCGAACCCAAGCCATCTGGTTGGGAGATTCGCGCTTTAGGATCACGCCACTAAACCGCTTACTCGCTTGCGAAAAAACTTGTATTTAAAGATTACTGAAACTTTAAGTGCTTTTTTCTCGAAATTTTGTGGATAGTGGGTCCTACTGCTTTAATATGTTGCTACTCTCATAGTATACTACAATCCTGCGCAATTTCGTCCTGATCTGAATTTTCCATGTCGTGACCTCTCCTTGTAAGTGTAAACAAATATGAATAGCATTAACAAAGAAAATGAATAAGGATGAATTTATATGAATTTCTGAAAGGTGTGGCTGATTCCAGAATGTACAGCATACAAGTTATTTTAAAATGGCATATGTTTGCCTGGTAAAATTCGTAAAGAAATATCGGCCAGTCTCCAAAAAGCTAACGAATATTAAAGGTGTTTAACACAAAGGGAAACACACATGAAGACTATTTAAAAAAGGTTAAACACGAAATGATTAATATTTAAAAGATGAAATTGCGAGCTATATGTAGAACATACAACACTTTTCAATTTGCTTGCGATTGATGCTTCAAACCTGTCAAGGTATAGCGGTCAGCTTAGAAAAGGAAGCGAATTTCAATATTCGTTTATTCTATTTGTTTAATGTTGTAAGAGATTTTAAAGCATAAAGAAAAATAAATTATTATGAGTGACCATTCTTTTTCTAATCTGTATAAAACTAATTTCAGCTCACGAGCTCGTTTTTTCCCCATTTTTCTATACTTAAAATATTCAAATTTTGTCAAAGTATTGAGGAGATAAATTCCCTGAAGAAATGTATGCGGCTGCTTTGTAGAATTTTATACGAAAATTTTGGATTGTGCCGATTTTGTTATATTAAAAATTTGTCAATTTTAGAAAAATTTCTCAAATAATTTTTTTATATCTAATTAAAAATAATCAATAATAACTTCTGCAAATTAATTATGGGTACAAATAAAGAGAAAAACATTTTTAAAAAATTGATAAATTTTTCGCGTTTCTTAATAACTATGAATTAATTTATGAAATTGAAATTTGTAAATCTTGCTGCAAATCTGAAATAACAGTTTTTTTTTCCTTCATTTTATTTATTTATTTATTTTGTATACTAACAGAATTTTTTATTATGAATTTCTTGGGCATTATTATCTTCATTTCTGTTAACTTTTGCGGCCGTATTTTCTTATCTGTATCCGCATGCTACATTTTTAATTTTTACTATTAATTCGTTGTTCTATGGGAAATTTTCCTTTTTTATGAAGAACATTTTCCTTACAGTTTATCTATTTATTTTTTCTTTTTTAAATACTATATATATATATATATATATATATATATATATATATATATATCTTTTTTTTTTTTTTTCGAGGCAACCACTATTTCTCGAGAATTTTCACCTGGCAACCCTGTGATACTCTAAAGAAAATATTATTCTCTACATTTTATAAACTGTTTCATTTTTAAATATGTTAGAGTAAGAAAACCGCTAAAATTCGCCCCCCCCCCACACACACACTTTTCGTGGCAACCTCTTTCCTTGACGGTTTTGGCCAGGCAACCCTATGCCATTTTAAAGAGCATATTAATCTCTGCATTTTAGCACCGGTTTCATCTTTACACTTGTGGGGTTCGAAAATCCTTAAATTGTGACCGGAAGTGAGGTTGTTTCTCTTAAACTTGACGGCTTTGACCAGGCAACCCTATCAGATTTTCATTCTAACAATGAATTCTATCTATAGAAAAAAAATCAGCTTCACACCTTATAAAGTCAATTTTTTGCAGCCGCCGCTTGGACTGTTTGCCTCATATACATTCTTCAGTCAGGAACTTTCGACTGTTTGTATCTCGTACAGTAGATTTCAATATCACTAATCCATCGTTGTAACAGGGACGGTGTGTGTGTGTTCAATTTAATTGTCTACCGGAAGGAGATAAGCCTCGGTGGGATGTTCTCCGTGGAAGGAAGTCTTTCTAATTTATCCTAATCCGTATTGTTGCGAGTTAAACAGAAAAGAACAAGAGTTCCAAACGACTGGGCAAGTGATAGCAATAGACATTCGAATTTGACACATCCTGTGTACAGATTTTACAGCAGAAATTCTCGACTAACAGCAGGGTATCTGATGACTCGGAAATCGATTAAAGGGAGAACTCTCTGCACCCAAGATCAAATATTATAAGTTCTGTTTATGTACTGATTCCGTGACTGTGAATCGGAAACAAATCTATTACGGAAAAGGATTCCATGCTCAAAATTTCATCTCTGAGGAGAACTTATTTAAAAAAAAAAAATAATCATACATTCCTTACTATCCCTTGTCTCATCTCAATTTTTATGAAGTAATAAAATCTTTTTGTAAAAAAATAGAACCGACTCCAAAAAGGAACTGCTATTCAAACAACTAAAAATGAAAGAAAATTGGCAGAAAATGGAACTGTAGATTGCGCCTAAAAGTATAAAATAATTTCCTTTACAAAACAACCCATAACACTACAATTAATCATAACTTTTGAAGTCGGCGCAAAATTAAATAAAATTTAATTAGTTTTTAAAGATTTGTCTTTAGATCGGTAGCAACAAATGCTGTTGTCTCGAATGATCCATTTTCATGTTACCTTTATTATTTTATCACTGTATACAATCGGTCCATTAGTAGCATCTACATAGAACAGTGAACATTCTTCACAATGCGGTGTTTATGTTTCTACGAAGTTAGATCATCCTTGATGGCTTTTGAATTTGGCGATAGAAACGTAAGGCAAAAATATACACGCAAGATGTATATTTTCATAATATCTATTGTACGATGTGTTGTTTCATATTCTTGATTACTCTCTTGATATACCTTATTAAAATAATCATGGTATCCCAAAGAAATTAAATATGTTTGCCAGATAATTTTGCGATTTTTCGTTCACCAAGGACGTCAGATACTAGCATTTTCGCCAACTTTTGCTGCTTACGAAGTCTTATTTGTTTTCTTGAATCAAAGTAGTTTTCGGCTGCGTTTTGCAGGTAACAATGTGAGACGTGTATTTTGAATAGGATTTCATTTTTGTATTGAATGAAGGTATCAATTTTTATTTAATTTTGCGCCGACTTCAAAAGTTTTGATTAATTGTAGTGTTATAGGTTGTTTGGTAAAGGAAATTATTTTATACTTTTAGGCGCAATCTACAGTTCCATTTTCTGCCAATTTTCTTTCATTTTTAGTTGTTTGAATAGCAGTTCCTTTTTGGAGTCGGTTCTATTTTGCTACAAAAAGATTTTATTTTTCTCTTTTCAGTGAAAACTTATTTATATAGCAGAGCCTCAGAAGACGTTCGACGGAAGTTTCACAAATCACAACTTCCAAGGAAAGTGACATTACTCAAAAAATGGTTTATGTCACTGAAAAATACATTAAATGCACCCAATGTGAACAAAAAAGTTACATCTCCATCCAGAAAGTTATCCACTCGAGAGACAGTTGTGCCAGTTTTATTCTAGTCAAGTTATTTTTAAGTTGATTTTTCTCAAATGCTGCATTTTTAAATTGTGTCACTTTTCTTGCCTTTATCGGATATGACTAAAAAACTATCTATTGAACGAACATACGTTAAATTAAAAAGTGTTTAGAAATGTAAAGAAAGGATACGCTGTATTCGTAACCGAAAATTCTGTTAGGCATATATATTAAACTTTACAGTAAATACGTGTTACCCGCTGCGCTGGAAATTGCGCAGCGTAAAGTTCAAACAAAGAGCAAAATATGCATTGCAGCTGATGGACAGAAGTTTCAACATCGATACTTACACACTGCTTTTCCCAGTGTAGCTGCTTGTGTTCAGCAGTTAGAGTGAGAACAGACTTTTGTGAGTATCCTGTAATTTGTTTATATCTTAATGAAATCTTAATGAAACTTATTTCAGGCCAAGATCATTACGAGAACAAAAAAAGTATTAAAATTAAATCATCTCTTACGAAGTTATAAGCTAACAAATTTCAACAACAACAACGAGAAACATGGTTTGTATTGAGAACCTCTTCCTTTATGAAGTCGGCTTAAAACGCCTATGCGTTAATTGATGTGACCGCTTACAATAACCATACTTTGAATTTTACATAGCATAAATGTCACCCGCTACGCTACAATATATGCAATGTTTTTCAAGTGTGCACAAAATAGGAAATTGTGACTAAACGAATGCACGTTTTAAGCGTTCTGTTTTTAGCATTAATGTCTAAACTATCTTTGCGTACTATATCGATGATGCTCTGCAATTTTATAATTCACTTTTTACCCTGTCTTGAAACTTTTCCGAGATAGGATCGCTAACTCCACTCTTTTCTACAAGGTGGCGCTTTAGGCGGTTGAATCGCGTAGCACATGTTCACTTTACTTTTCCATACATACCACTTTTATGACTATAGCTGCAGCTGTTGAGCAGTTAAAAGAGTCGGGACTGACTTTTTTGGGCACCCCGTATTTTCTTTTGTAAAGATCTTACAATGGGACCTATTTCAGACCAAGACCTTTACAATAAAACAAAAAGTATGAAAATCGGATCATCCATTCAGAAGTTATGAGCTAACAAACAAAAACAAAAACAAAAAAACGTACGCTTTGAAATGAGAACCTCCTCCTTTTTGAAGTCGGTTAATTAGAGCATTTCTTACGAAGTTATAAGCTTACAAACACCAACAACAACACATAGCAAGAATTAAGAATACCCTCCTTTCTGAAGTTGGTTGAAAAGGACTTTGCGCTAATCGATGTGACCGCTTACAGTAACAGTACTTTGAACCACAGAATATACGTGTCATCCGCTACGCTGTAAAGCGTGCAACGTAGTTCAAGTGTGCACAGTGTAGGAAATTGCGAACAAACAATTGCACGTTTTAAGCGTTCTATTTTTAGCAATAATATCTAAAAACTGTCTTTTCGTAGTAAATCGATGATACTCTACAACTTCGTAATTAACTTTTCTCCCATCTTGAACCGTTTTTGAGATAGGAGCGCTAATGCCGCTGTTTTTCACCAGATGGCGCTTTATTTTCTTTAGATTGTAAAGATGTTATAATGGGACCTACTTCAGACCAAGATCTCTACAACAAAGCAAAAAGTATCAAGTAACCGTATTTTGAACTATATAGCGTATGTCTCACCAGCTACGCTACTACGTGAGCAATGTAGCTCAAGTGTGTATAGTGTAAGAAATTGCGAACAAAAAGAGGCGCGTTTTTAGCCTTGTACTTTTAGCATCAATGTCAAAACTATCTTTTCGTACTAAATCGATGACGCTCTGCAATTTTATAATTCACTTTTTCCCCCTGTCTTGAACCGTTTCCGAGATAGAAACGCTAGCATGAATGTCTAAACTATCTTTTTGTACTAAATCGATGATAATCTTCAACTTTCTAATTCACTTTTTTTCTCTAGAACCGTTTTCGAGATAGGAGCACTAACTCAACTATTTTCCACCAGGTGGCGCAGCAAGCGGTTTAACCTTGTACTGCAGGGCCACTTTACTATACTTACATACCATTTTTATCACTATAGCTGCAGCCGTTTAGCAGTTAAAAGCGTTGGGACTAAATTTTTGGGCACCCTGTATTTTCTTTAGATCGTAAAGATATTACAATGGGACCTATTGCAGACCAAGACCTTTTCAGCAAAACAAAAAGTATCAAAATCGGAGCATCCGTTCAAAAGTTATGAGCTAACAAACATAAAAAAAACATACGGTTTGAATTGAGAACCTTCCTTCTTTTTTTGAAGTCGGTTAAAAACAGACCTGAAACTTGTGGAAAAGCGCGGTGGGTTTCACTAAAAGAAATCAGACTTTATAATTAATATGATGGTAAATATTCTCCATATTTGTAGAGTAATGTATATAGATTTTTGTTATGAAAATATAACAGCAATGAAACATATAACTTGAAGTGTATAATACAATAACAATATAATAGCCTTCGAGGTAAGATTTCTCTTATTTTATAGAAAAGCGATATTTTAGAATTACATTATCTTTAAATTCTTGAAAATATTTATTGATTAATTAAAATATAATTAGACATTTTTATCTGGATGCATAATAAATAATTTATCAGTCTATTAAATCATCGAGGATTTCTGTAGTTTATTAAATTTAAATTTAATTTATTAATGCTGAAATTCAAATTATTAAATTTCATTTATAATCAGAAAAAAAATAAAGATAAAAAACACTATTTGATTCCGACTATAAACAAATCGTAAGTAAAAATTCAGTTTGAATAAAATGAAATATTTTCCGAAAAGATTAGTCCGACTTTAAAATAACTTAATCATTTGCATCCTTGCACTTATATCTAAAACATCATTTATTCGAAAAAGATTTTCGTTTTTTTTTTTTTTTTTTTTTTTTTTGTTGTTGTTAATTTACTGTAAGCAATTTATACTTTGAATAAAATACCGATGGTAAAGCGATTAATCGGAAGAATCATATTCAAAAAGGTTGTCTTGAAGCACTTCAAAATTATTCTAAATGATCCGTGAAGTTTAGCATTTGAATTTCGTGAAAAATAATTTCTTTAGAATGTCATTTTCTACTTAACTATTTGGTATTTGAACTGTAAAATAAAAATGAAAAAATCATTTTAATGGGTAAAGTAAAATTGAAGCAGGAAAATCAGATATTGTGATGTCAAATGAAGTTATTTAAATATTAATTTTCCTATCGAAAATATATTGAAAAAAAAAAAAAAGAGAGATGCTAATTTAAAATTTTAAGTTGCATTTATTGAAATTACATAAATTTTTTCTTCGGTTTGATCGTTACTGAGTTTGTTTTTTAAAATACTTGAATTTTAATTTGTATGTGTAACAAATATTTAGAGAAATTTAAAGTGTATTTTTAATTAAACAACTTTTTAGTGGCAGAATAGCTTTTTTCCTTTTATCCCTTTTCCCGGAACTTCAACTGTAGTAAAACTTCGTTCTTGCGTACGAGGGATAAATGGTGTGAATTTTTTTGTGTGATTGATATTTGAAACACTATGATATTTCTTTTAATAAATAATTAAATTGTTATAAAAGAAATATATTTATTACATGTGTTCACTGAGAACAAAATATATACCGCCTTTCTCTAGAATGAATAAGTGGCCATTTTCTAAATCCCTTAACTAGAAATATAGATTTCCGAGCTATGCGCATAAGGCACGCCAATAAACTGAATAGACGTAATTATTGAGAATTTCTAGTGTACACATTTCTAGATGGTGAAACAATATTCTGAATACTCTAAATATTCTGAATTATTTATATTGTGAGAAATTCTCGCTTGATTTTCTAGAATTTGGTAATAAACCAAGATTATTGTTGCAGAAACCCGCCTCTTGCGGTCCCATTTATTTGCAGAGATTTTTTAAGTAACTTTACCCTCGAGAATATAGGCAAGAGGACTAGAATTTATAAGGATGACATAGAACTATTTTTTCTAGAGCCACAATTTAGATTCTAGATGTCAGTTACAGAATTTTTTCGCAATGTTTCATATAAAGCATATATATATATATAAAAGTTATAAATATTTTTAATTTTTGTACGTATGTTCGTTATACTGAACGTATTGTGATGTATATTTTTAATCTGAGATATACGCAGATCTAAAATATATAAATTATTTATAATTCATTTTCCTTTATAAACGGTGTCCTGTAGTGAAAATGTAAATAAAAAAATAAAATAAAGGTGGACGGAATGTATGAAAAACTGGTAACTGGCGTTTCAAAACATGTGCATAATGAATTCAAAATGAAATTTCCAAGGTAGTTATTTGAATGTAAAAACGGAGATTATATTAAGGGATACAATTTATATAGAATAAATAAATGACTTAAATATTTATTGATTATAATTGATTTCTTGAAAGTCATTCGGCATGCTCAGTTTGTCTTTTTATCCACGGAAAGCGTAATATGGTGAACGTATTTTGAACTAATTTTTTATTAATTTTGAGTGCATCTTATACAAAGTGTAGATATCAATTTTTGTGGCAATCTAGTCTACCATTTTACTTACACGGTACCAGAGATACTTTCATCGGAAGCTTGAGATGTAAATGTATTAGCTCGTGAATCGTGATAAAAAGGGTAATTTATCGTTCATTGGCTGAATAAATTGGTTCATTAAGGGAGGGATTAAATAAAGTATTGACTAGTGCATGCGTTTATCGAAAAATAAATTGATTAAAAATTATTTTGACCACTATCAGCCATTAAAACGCATGATAACTTTAACGCCCTCTTCACATACCGTTGCCAGAAGCTCAAGCCAATGTTATTTTATGGGAAATTTTCTTTACTTATAACTCATTAACTAATACCTGTTTTTAAATTCTGTTTTCAATTTCAAAAAATTCACGACTGTTAAATTGACGGACCTTTTTCAAAAACGGATTTTTTTAGTATTTAGTATTTTATTTTGAAGCTGAAATATACAAATTTTCAATATGCGAAACTTTTCATTTTACAGTTACAAAAAAAAAAAAAAAAAAAAAAAAAAAAAAAATCTGTTTTTAAGAAAGTTTCGTAAATTTAACAGTTGTGAATTTTTTGAACGTGAAAACCTACTTTAAAAATATGTATTAGTTAATGAGTTATAAGTAAAGAAAATTTCCCATAGAATAACATTAACTTTAGCTTTCGGAGACGGTAAGTGAATCGGATCCTTAAACATTATAATTTATAATAAATTTACTTTACACTGAGTAAAAATTATGTGATTGACGTATAGAATCTAAATAATGGTTCTAGTAAAAATAGTTTCATGTCATCCTTATAAATTTTAGCTTCCATTTTTACCGAATTCTAAAAACCCCTATTAGAATTCTAGACCGTTTTTCTATATTATAGTGTGTTCAGTCTCATTTAAAATGTCACTAAATAAATACGAACACAAGATGCGGGTTTTAGTAACTATATATTTGTTCTAAATTAAGTAAAATAATTTTAATTTAAATATTTACTATTGTCCATTTTAGAATGGCAATATAAAAAATAATGTATTAAGTAAAATTCCTTTGCATTTCTATTTTTTAGAATCATAAACTTTTTAATATATACATTTACTATTGTCCATTTTAGAATGATGATATAAAAATATATATTAAGTAAATTCTATTTGTATTTTTATTTTTCAGAATAATCTCAAAACTTTTTAATATATACATTTACTATTGTCTATTTTAGAATGACGATATAAAAATTAATTCGTTTTAATTTCCAAATCTTTTACTCATCTCAAAAAATTTTTTAAACTATAAATAGACGATATAAAAATTAATTCGTTTTAATTTCCAAATCTTTTATTCATCTCTTACTCATACTTACTACAATTCTAGTAAATCAACGAGATTTTCTGGCAATACAAAAATTTCATAAATAATATTCATTCATAATATTATTTATGAAATGATTCATAATATTCATATTATTCATAATATTGTTTCACAATCTAGAAAAGCGTAGGCTAGAAACTCTCTGTTAGTTTTGTCTATTCAGGTTTTTTTGTTTACTTTATACGTATAACTGGGAAATCTATATTTCTAGTCTAAGGATTTAAAAAATGGCTACCTATTCGTTTTAGATGAAAGCGGTATATATTTTTTCTCAGTTCAAAAATGACAGAATATAAATGCGATTTTCTTTTATTTTATGAAGATATATATTTGTAAGAAAGATTGATATGAATTTATTTTTTCAATACAGTACTTTATTATTTAATTACTGACCATTAACTTTCAGTAATGTGAAAAGGTATGATTCTATACATTAGTCTAAGTTCTAATTAATGAAAAATAACCAAAGATGCAAAGTAACATATCTTCTTTTGAGGTGTTCTTTGCATATTTGTTTGTTGTACACATTTTGTATAGTAAATAAATAAATAATATGTATAATTAAACACATTAAATCTGTTGCTATATTTAATGGTATTTTTTACACTGAGAAAAAAATTCGTGAACCGACATCCAGAATCTAAACTGTGGCTCTAGTAAAAATAGTTCCATGTCATCCTTATAAATTTGAGTCCCCCTTAGTCCCCCTTTGAAAGCGAGGTTTGGAGACCCCCTATTAGAATTCTAGAACGTTTTCCCATATTATCTTGGTCGAACTTATTTAAAAATCTCTGCAAATAAATGCGAATAGAAGAGGCGAGTTTTAGCAACTATAATCTTGGTTTACTATCCAATTCTAGAATATCAAACGAGAATTTCTCGTAATGCAAAGAATTCAGAATATTCAGAATATTGTTACACCATCTAGAAATGTATAGACTAGAAATTCTCGATCACTTCGTCTATTCAGCTTATTGGCGTGCCTAATACGCGTAGCTCGGAAATATATATTTCTAGTTTAGGGAGTTAGAAAATAACCACTTATTCGTTCTAGATGAAGGAGGTATATTTTTTTTTTCTCAGTATAAATTAGCAAAATATTTCATATTTTACAAAATCTCTTTAAACTCATGCAATTTCTAATTCCTCTTTTCAGTAATTTATTATAAACATGATCTAAAATTTAACACTATTAAGTTGACTGAAAATTGAAATTTTACATAACTGGTAAGCGAAAAAGAAATATTATTAGGTTTGGTGCAAGTTTTTCACAAAAAGTTACTTTTCTTACATTAGATTACATTAAATACCTTCTTAAAATATTTACACATGCTTAACCCGACAAAAATTAAATAAACTTAGATATCCGTTTTTTCACGGGGAAAAATTTAAATATTTAAAATTTATGTTAAATAATAGAATTGCTTAATAAAGAATTTCTGTTTAATTAAAATAAATTTCCTTTTAAAAAACATGTTCATAAATTGCACAGAATTCTTTATTTTAAGATAAATCATCATAATACTTAATTTTTAATTGATACATTGTACCATTTTCATAGTCAAGCGATAAAATTATCGTCGTATGACAAATTAAATGAAAAATATTTTCGGTGGATTGCGGAAATGCGGGATCATTTTGTCGCTACTTATTAAGGCTTACATATAATCACAGCTAACTGCTAAAATACGCGTTTTTTTTTTCCGAAGTTGATTCCCAGAGCATGCATTCGTTGCCGATAACATGCTGTGATTATTTCAGAGCAAATCCAGACATTTCCTTTTTTTATGCGTGCGTGTGTGTAGTACTGCCGAAGAATGCCATATTTTTGCATCTATTCCTTAATCACGAACAAAAAATCAAACTTCTGCTCTTGCTAGAAAACAAATATCTAAATATCACCTTGACCTACAATCACATTCGCTTTCTCTCAGCAAAAATAAATTAATATGCAACAGTACACTTTCAATAAGGTGAAAAAAAAAAGTAGCTAATGTTGAAATTTGCCGATTTATCTTTAATCATTACTTGGCGAATAACGAGAATAGCTAATTTTAAGTCAACTTCTAATATGTTTTTACTTTTGAATAATTGTATATCAAATGAAATTAGTGGAAAATCACTTTAAATATTCTGATAATTTTGTATTTTGTAAATAAATCCATAAATTTATTTTATTATTTTGCCGTGCATATACAAATATCCCTGATACATCTTAATATTTAATGTAAAATTAAGCATATATGCGATAGTGTGACTTATACTACCATTCGTCTTACGATAAAATATTTTGTTGAAGAAAATAAAAATGTTAGTTCCAAATTATGTTCATAGATGGTGCTTTATCTAAAAAACTGCTACAAAAAGTATGAGTAAAAGCAAAGTATGAACAGAGAAAAAATAAGGTTTATCGAAACAATTAAAAATTTGTTGAATAAACTAAATTTTTTTTTTGATCAACAAAAATTCAGAACTCTCCAAAATTCTAGAGTGGGAATCACACTTCTTAGAAAAGTGACCACTATTTTCACAGCGATTGTAGAGAGAAAGCACTATTTTTGTTCTCGAAAATGTGAAAATTTTCACTCTTCATTAGAAGTGAGGTTTTATCTCTCTGCCACAAAAAGTGAAAGCAACATGTTTTGCATTTAAAAGGCAACAACTAACTTTTAAGAGTGAAAAATTCCAGGAACTATCTATTAAACAAATTTCGAATAAAATATGAAGAACGATGTCATTTCTGATCCTATGCATAAATTACTTTAACAGAATTTATTTTCTATTTTTGATGAAAAGAAAAGGAAAGTATTTAAACTAAAAGTGATAAATAGAACATTTTTTTTTCTTTTTTTTTCTGTCAAATTTGAAGTATTAATATGAGAAAAAAATGTTGAAAATCATAACTGAAAACTTTTTCATTCGGAAATAGATAAAGTAAAAAGGAGAAGAACAATGCAAATGCTTAATGGGTAACTGCTTATTGTGCATAGGAATTTATATTTTTTTTATATTCTTATATTCTTATATATATGTTTTTATATTGCATATGTAAAAGTTTCAAAAACTTGCCTATAATATCTTACTAATAATTGAAATCGAAACTAACACTGCTACTCCTCAACAGGCGGTCAATAAATTAGTTTTTTGACTAGCAGCTTTTTCAAAAACACTACAGATTTGTACGCAAAAATGTAACATTTTTTAAAAGTTATTCTAAGTTACTTTAAAAATAACTGTTTCTCAATAACATTTCCTGACTTTAAAATATTTTTTTAAAGAAGTTTCGTTAAAATTCGTATTTTAATATTGAAAAAAAAAAAAAAACGAAGCAAAAATTATTAAATAATATTCAGTTCATGTACAACTGGTTTCCTACATGTCAATAAACAGTTTTTTTTATGTGTCATTAGTGGTTCATTGGTAAAATGCCTGCGCCTAAAAAGGCGGGTATTCGATACTGAACTACTCCGAAATCTATTTTTTCAACCATTGATTCTATAGACTCATACCGTAGAAAGACGACATTTCCCATATCATCTTGGTGTTTGCAAATTCATATACTTAATTTTGAAGGAAAACAAGAGCAAAAATTATTGAACAATCTAGAATAATATCGCTCTTCATGAAAAACTAAAAATCTCACTCTTTTATAAAGACTTTTCACTCTGTAGAACAGAGTTGGATCCATTTTGGCATGTTCGCTCTCTCTTCAAATTTTAAAGAGGACAATATTTCAGTATAAATGTCTTTCATATATCGAATCATACAAATAGTAATCCCATTCAGTTCACGTGTTCGCTACCATTGAATGTGGAAGAGACTGGATTATATGCGTTATTCTAGTTTTCAAAACTTTAAACTTAGCCATAGGAGAAGTTAGTACTTTGTTCAGCACATAGTCCTTCAAGATGAAATCTAGAAGGTATAAGTTTGGGGATTCAGATAGCCATAAAAACTACAAGAAAATGTATATAAACAAAACACAATGTACAGCGCCCTCTTTGAGCAAAGTTTCTATTTTTGTTTTGTTTTTGTTTCTAAACTAAACTTTTCGTTATAAGAAGTATTGTAATACAAACCACCTTATCGTACTTTACTTACTTGATTTTATATTAAAGTTTAAAATGTCTTAGGAAAAATGCAATCAAATAAACATACATTAACATTTCAAATGTATATTTAAAAGTTACATTTGAAAATGTTACTTGAATTTCTATTCAAGAACCATCAAGTGAAATCAAATTCGTAATTTGTTCTTTTTCTAAAATCAATTATTTGCATAGTTAGAACTTCATTTAATAAAGCTAAAACTAGTATTTTAATCACATTAAATGAATTGAAATTTTAAATTGAATGAGTTATACTTTTAATTAAAGTGTTACTTTCAAACACAAACTGCACTTTTAAGAGGGCTGATAATCTGTTATTAAAACATTTATAATAAAACTATTCATATCAATATTTATTATATTAGTAAAAGGTATTTTGCTCAGAAAGCTCTTTCCAAACATTTCTAAAGCCTTTCGAATGAATGAAAGATTTTCAATCAGACTTCAATTCCGTCGAATATTTTCATACCAAACATTATCCTCTGCTTGAATTTTTCCGGAATCGCAATATAAATGCAAATACAAAAATTATTTTTCTTTGAATTTCCTATTGTCGTTAAAATTAAAGTGAAAGTTTTTTATTCAAAACTCAGACTGAGACAAATGCTTGGAAAAATGAAGTAATAAAAAATAATTTTTGTCACAACTTCCTTGTAAAATATTTATTTATTTTATCAATTGAATCATATTAATTTAATTAGCTGTACTATAAGTGATAGGTGTGCTCCATACATTTTAAATACTTGATTGATAATAGCTAATGTTTTATGAAAAAAATTCTTTTGTCTTCCATGTCCTTCATAATACTTAAAAAGCGCACACACACACAAATAAATAAATAAATAAATAAAACTTCATAAAGTTTAAAAAGATATTCAATCATTTGTAAGGGGGTATATTTACATACAATTAATGATCAATGGAGCCATTAATAATTAAAAAATGTATATAAACATATTAAATTACAAAAAAAATATAATCCGTGTCACCAAAAATAGCGCAATATTTCATCAGGTGAACAAAGTAGGCACGAATACAGCAAACAGAACGTGAACGTGGAAAACGATTAGCATTGCTGCTTTGTAGCTTGTTCCAATTTGTTCGCCTGACGAAACGTTGTGTCATTATTTCGTCTCGAAACTGTTGTTGCGAGTATCTTGAGATGTATGGTGTTTTCGTACAAAATACTTTTTTATTACTTTTGAACATCTGTTGTGACCTTTTTGGGAGCATTATTTAACTGCGATAATGCTATTTAGCCCAAGCTATTTAATGTAGATTTTCAATATTGTTTATTAAAATGTTTATTCCTGTAGTAGCCCGCCTGTATTTTGTAAATTATATATATATATATATATATATATATATATATATATATATAAACTAGCTTTTCATAAATGGTTGCGCATTTCTTATTTCAGACGTTTCTTCAAATATCTCAAATACAGCTTACGAATTAGCTTGTAACTTCAGGAGTGTAAAGAACATGTAGTCTTCCTATATTTTAGTGAATGTTTTGCTATGAAAGTAAAAACGAGGCCAAATAAAAAGTTGAACGGAATGTTTAAAATCACCCTGTAAAATGCAATTTGTGAAATGCATTGCAGAAATGTTATGTTATTATTATGCATATTTTAATTTTCAATATTCATTTGTGCAGTATAAATATTTTCTGTCTGGAAATACTTAAAAGGCAATTAGAAAGTTCAGTAAAGAGATAAAATTATTCACCAGATTCTTATAAATATCATATATTATTCAAGCTGTAATATACTTTAATTTATTTAAATATAAAAAAAACATATGAAGCACTGGCGGTGACCATATACAAATTACAAAAATTACTATTTTTAAAGTTATTACGGAGTGGAGGGGTGCCCCCAAAACTATTGTCTTCACAGTTTACATGGTGATGAAGTGCTGTCTCAAATTCTTTTTCGTGGCGTGGTATTTCCTGTCACTGACAAATTCATCGGAATAGAGAAAAAAAAGCTGTAAATAATAATGCGTATGAGAATTAAAGTACGCATTTTTTTTAAACACATGCACTTTTTTTTTTTTAAAAGGTTACCAGGCATAATTAATTCACAAATAATACATTTTTATTGTTCGTTTAATTCAAAGCTTTTCGATCGAGCCTTCCTCAGGAGTTGAAAACTTTTTCTGTGCTTTGTACTCGACTGCTTTTTCTTTTAATATTTGGTATCATCTGCTATCCAAATTCTGATTGGGCTCCACGTCATTGCAACTGTCAAGATTCATTAGTATTTCTATGGTTTCGCGCATTCCGGCATAACCACGGTTATGGTAGTTAGCTAATTTTTTAGTACTATTGAAATCAATATTTATGTTAGAATTCAGGTTAGTTCTGTTGTCAATAGTACTAAAAATTAGCTAACTACCATACCCGAGATTATTCGGGAACGCGCGAAACAATCGAAATACTAACGAATCTTGACGATTAAAATGACGGGGAGCTCAATCTGAATTTGGATAGTAGATGGCACTAAATATCAAAAGAAACAGCAGTCAAGTGCAAAACACGGAAGGAGTTTCCGACATCTGAGGAAGACCCGGTATCGGGTCGAAAAGCTTTGAGTTAAACAACCAATAAAAAGATATTCTTTAGTAAATTAAAAAGGAACTGTTCGTTTAAAAAACTTCAAATTGTATAAAAGGTTACCAGACAGTTATAATTCAAACCATTCTTAATAATTACCAACTTTCGCCAAATAATTTCATGGGAAAGAGTAAGTTAGGAAAAAATATTGTACCATATATTTTAAAACTAAGAATGCGACAGTAGGGCTCTGCACGATACAATTATTTGCAAGATGAAAGGAAACTGAATTATCAAAAAGACATAACATGCTATTGTAGATCTTGATTACGTTAAAGAAGGAATAATGCAGATACAAGATTTTGGAAGTGCTGCAATTAGAAATAGCTACTTCAGTTTGAAAAGGGAAGGATATAAAAATTCAAAGAACACATTGTATATGAATTTAAGTTATAATTTTGAGGTCATAAAATTATTTTTTTTAAAATGGTTTTTATGCTATTATATAATTTTGTAGAATATCTAATTATTGGCATCACATATTTTCTCCCCTTGACCAGAAAAATATTAAGTTAAACATACGGAAAGTTTTCTTAGCAAATTGTTCAGCCAGAAAATATAGGACACAAATAATCCAAATGTAATAAAGAAGTGACGTCATTATTTTTTATGAACACAGACAAACAATGGAAACTGTTTAAGGTAACAAATTTCGGGAGTACCCTCTTCTTTGTAGAAAAGGTACAGAAGCGGTTTAATACACATGTGAAAAAGAGTTGTAAAAAATTTCATCGAAACTTGAATGAGAATTTTCCTCAGATATGATAAGTGAGGGCAGCTCGGGAAACATTTAGGGGCTGCTTTAAGGTAGTTAGGACTTTTGCGGGAGCTTTTGAAGGGCTCTTGCAGGACTCTTGAAGGACCCCCCACTACACTTAAAAATTGTAAATAATGCCTCTGATCGTAGCACCAGATGTAGCATAAAAGCTTTTCTGCCTCGAAATATTTAAAAGACATTTGACTATTTCGGTAAAGAGAGAAACATATTCAGCAGATTATTATAAAAAATAGGCTTTACTCAAGCTACACTATATTTTAATTTACTTAAATAATATATATATATGAAACATTGGCGGTGACCATATAGATATAACAAAATTTATAATTTGTTAAAATTACGGAGTGAAGGGAGAACATCAAAAACTATTCTCTTCACTGTTTACATTATGATGATGAAGTGCTGGATCAAATTCTCTTTCATGACGCGATACATCCAATAGCAGCCAAATTCATCAGAATAAAGAAAAAAAAGTTATAATTAATAATGCGTAGAAACACATGCATTTTTTTTTTTTTTTTTAAGGTTTCCAAAAAGTTTTAAATCAAACAGTTCTTAATAATTGCCGATTTCCGAAGAATGATCCCGTGGGAATGACGAATTTAGGAAAATTATTGTACCATATGTTAAAACCAAACATGTAACAGTGCCGGACAATACATTTATTTACAATATGAAAAGAAATCCAATTAGTAAAAAGACAAAAGATGTATTGTCGATCTGCATTAAGTTAAAGAAAGTATAATACATGATGAAAGATTTCGGCAGTGTTGAAATTAGAAATATATATTTCTATGGGAAGAGAGAAGGATATAGAAATTTAAAGAACACGTTGTACGTGAATTTGAGTTATGATTTAGAGGTCATAAAAATATTTCATTACTTTAAAATGTTTTTATACGATTATATAATTTTCTAGAATATGTGGTAATTGACATCACATATTTTCACTGATGTATTATAAAAGATTTTCTCCCTGGAAATAATTAAAAGGCATTTAAAAAGTTCAGTAGAGATAAAATTATGCAGCAGATTCCTATAAAAAAAACAGGCATTATTCAAGCTGCAATGAATTTTAGTTTATCAAAATATTTTTCAAATTATGAAACATTGGCGGTGACCATATATGAAGTACAAAAAATAATAATTTTAAACTTTTTACGGAGTGAGGGGAAGCCCCAAAACTATCGTCTTCATATCTTATATTAAGGTGATGAAGTGCTAATTCAAATTCTCTTGCATGGCGAGAAACTTTCTATCGCAGGCAAATTCATCAGAATAGAGAAAAAATTGTTGTAATTGATAATACGTACAAACACATACATATTTTTGAAAGGTTACCTTACTAATTGCTACCTTTCGCGAAATGGTTTTATGGGAACGAGGAAGTTAGGAAAATTATTTTTCCATGTTTTAAAACCAAGAATGCTACTGTAGTGTGTCGGATGATACATTTATTTGCAAAGTGATAGGAAACCGAATTAGCAAAAAAACATAACATGCTACTGTAGATCTGCTTAATGTTAAAAACAGAATACTATATGATCCAAAATTTCGACAGTGTTGCAATCAGAAATATATATCTTTGTGGGAAGAGGGAAGGATATAAAAACTTAAAGAACACACAGTATATGAATTTGTGTTATAATTTAGAGTTCATAAATACATCTCGTTACTTTAACATTATTTTTATGCGATTATATAATTTTCTAAAATATGCGATAATTGACATCAAAATTTGTTTGGGATTAGTAGGCATATTCATAGAGATATAAAATTTCTTTTCATAAAATCATGAATGTTGTATGTAAGATTTTTGTTTGTATCATAGACTGTTTTAAATCAATAAAATACAACTTTTTTGAAAACTTGACAAATTGCATTAAAAACAACATACTTTCATTATATAAAAATAGTATATTTATATTTAGCAGACTTTGTCTACTTCGCTAGTCACTATATTTAAGTAGTTTCTAAAAAACGTTGATCACTATGTTTTAAATACGTTTATTAATAAAAACTAAGAAAAAAAAAACAAACATTGAAATAGTTTAAAATTTTGCTTCGTGTCCCCATTGCTTGTATTTGCGCCTTAACCGGATATTTCAATTTAGGTGCTAACTAAACAATAAGTGGCAATTATACAAGAACTACGTTTTTCGGATAGACATATCTCGGACTGATTATCATATTCACTCTATGACAACAGATGGCTGCACCAGACAATCTCCCCAACAGCAAAAATTTTAGTTTATTAAAAATAAATAATAATCATAAAAAATTCAAAAATCAGTCTTCGGGGTTCATCAAGAAGAATGGATCATCCGTTTGCTTACAAAACGAGGAACATACACACCCACACATCTTCTTTTATTATAGGATAACTCTAGAATAGATGACCATAGCTTTCAAAGATTGAAATAAAAGCTCTTAAAATGCAAATACAAGAAATATTTATGCATATTGAAAATTCTTATGCGTATACTCATAATATTTTGGGCAAAAAATAATTATTTATTGAAAACAAAACTGGGAAACAAATTTTGAAATAAAAATAGCAGATGGACATCTCTTATTATGGTAGAAGAGAGGTGGACATTCAGAAAGAAAAAGTGAAGTAAAAATAGCACATTTCATATAGTTAATCTTGGAAAACACGTAGCATTTTGTAAAGATGCAATTACATCCCCGAACATGAACAAAATGAAAAAAATTTGAAGTATAATAACAATCATTCACTTTTTGTAAAATTTTATCACGTTTCATGGAACCATTTCAGGCCTCATAAGCATCTTATTCAGTCATTTATTTTGGTTGTAGTAGTTTAATCTTCCAGTGATTCTCATCAAATCCTATTCCCTATGAATATGTAAAATCTGATATTTTTAAATGTATTTCATCTTTTTCTCTGATGAAAGTGACTTTTTTTTTTTTTTTTTTTTTTTTTGTATCACATTTATTTTAGATTTTTTTCACACTTTTAAGATTATTTATCAACTTTATCTGTTTCTGGGAGGAAAATTTTCGACGTTTTTCAATATTTTCTGGTGATGTCAAATCCAGTTACTTGTTTGGTACGTCTTTTAACTGATTTTGTCATGGATATATCAGAAACTGGTACAATATTGTAAATTTCTTTTGTTGGTGATTGTATATCGTGAGTTTTTAATTTTTTTAGGTAGTCATCTCTCCACGATTTGATTTGACTATCTATCGTGAAATTGATGGACAGATGGTCACTATCAGTTTAAAGCGCCACTCAGCCATTGTACGTGTTTGTTTTAGACCTGGAAGCAAAGACTGGATGATATATGTGAGTTAAAAGTCCGTATAGTAAAATAAAATGTAAAGTACGTACTACGAAACATTTACACACCTAACTCAGCAAAAATATTTAACCACTAAATTAAACAAACATTAATATTTCTTTTACCTTTTAGAATCGAAACACACAGCTGCAAGTCGTGTCGTAATGAGTGAACTCAGTGAACTATTTCCTGTGAAGAAAGTTTATGCTACCATCTATGATCATAGTTGATTTATTTAGACTGGCCATCTCTCCTCTATGAACAACTATCTAGAGTTCCGTGTAAGAATAAAGTACGAGCATTTTTACTAAATATTTTTTAATGCACATTCGCAAGCTTTAGCAATTTTCTTTTTCGCATAATTTATTGGCTAAATATTTCGAGCTACTTATATAAAAACTATGAGTAAATACATTGAACATACAATACGTTATCACTGTTTGAAAACTAAAATTCAATTCTTCAGAAAAAATATATTTCAGGGAAGATGGTGAATATGGAAAACCATTTCTATTTGAATTCATCATAATATACTGAAGTATTCTGGATCATTTTGGATTCGACTGTTGCTAAATTACAAGTGTCGTTAATGTGTTTTGGTGGTTTTATGATACAAAAAATAGATTTTACATGCAAAATTTCTAATTAATAAAAAAAGTTCTTTCGGGTATTATGGACCAAAGGTTAGGAGGTTACAACGTTGTAATCCCATCCTAATATCTTCTTTAAAGACGATGAACTGCTTTTTTTCTTAAGTTTTCTTTTAAATACTCATATTTAAAAACCAGCATATTTGAACTCATATTTAAAGTTTACAGCACTGGTGGTATTTTCCGTCCCTCTTGGGTGTTGGCAACGTTACACTTACATGTACGAAATGTTTATCCTAGTTGATTGTTACTTTTATAATATATTTTCTTCTAATTTCATAATGATTAGTTAAAAATAATTCATATTTTGCATATTTATACCAAATACTATTCTATTTTGCTCTAAAATTAGGAAAAATCGGTATAATAACGCCACGTGTTGATAGTCATCAAAAGCTTGTAAGCACAAATTAATGTTACGAGGGAACTACTTATAAATTTTTAATATATTATGTTCTTAGATTTGATTGAAAATGTTGCATAAGTTTTGCTACCCACATACGAAGTGTATAAATATAAATTCATCGAAAACTGGAAGTTTTTTTTTTTTTTTTTTTTTGTATTCTTTGTTATGGTTAGAAGAAACAACAGAAAACATGTTTCAAAAAAATTGAAAATGGAGTTCATCAATGAAGTTCATCGTTGCGAATTTACAAAATTTAGTTAACAATTATTTTTAAAGAAGGGTTTCTTAAATACTTTGAGAAAAAATGAGAAAACTATTTTTACTCAAAATTGCTAGAAGGAAAATTTCAGTGTGGTTATTGCTTTTATTCATTCTTTTTTACGTTAGTTTATTAGTTTAGTTTAGTTTCCTTTTGTTTGAATACTGAGTCGTTTGAGACAGTAAATTTATTTTGCTTACGAAAGAATAGTCTTCTCTAAGAACATTTTGGAGGTTTAAAGTTATATATATATATATATATATATATATATAATCTTTTAAGAGTCGCAAATATGACATATATATAAAGAAATATAAATATATAATTTTGTTGGTGTTTTGCTTAATGAACTTATTTCCATTTCTGCGTTTTATAAGCTAACGACACGTTTTTTATTATCCCAAAAAGAAAATTCAAAAAAGACAGTATTTAAAAATCTGTCGTTTTATTTATAAAAGTGAAAAGTCGGCTTAAATATCGCTAAATTAAAATCTTCTTACATAAAAATATTATACGACTAATTTGTTTATGCAAATACATTAAATATATTATTAACTACATTAATCATAAATTTCTTTCTCAGTTTAATTGTCTTATTCATGAAAAAATCTTGTTGATATTTAGTTTTACGTATTACAACTTCAGTTTTCGTAATGCATTTCTAGGAAAATTATTCTTAAAAATTAATTCGTCGTGATTAAGTTTTTCATTTTCAACTAGTTTTACTTTTTTTTTTTTTTTTTTTTTTTTTTGTTTTAGTTAATTTTAAACATTTTTTTTTTTAGGACTGAGTTTTTATTAGTCTCAATCTGGGGTTTTTGCGGTGTCATTTTTCGATAGTTGGACATTTATCGAAATCTAAAATTTATCGAAAATATAATTGAATACTTTGAAAGCGATGTTATGATTTGAAAAAAAAAAAAAAAAAAAAAAAAAGCTAATAATTCTCTGTGCTAAACTAAATTTTGCTTTTGCCAGAATTTCATTAAAATATTATTATTATTATTATTATTTTGAAAGAAAAAGAAAAGAAAATTAATAATAATCAGTATCGTTACAAGTGATATCGAAAATCGTTTTTTTTTTTTTTTTTTTTTTTTTTTTTTTTTAATAATTTTTAATTAGGAAATAAAAAGTACGCATGCAATAATATGAAATAAAAATAAGTAAAAAAATAAATTTAATGATTTATTTATTTATTTATTTATTTATTTATTTTTTTTTTTTGGGGGGGGGGGGGGGGAGCATATGATGAAATAACGCTTTCACGCGAAAAAATAAGAATTTATAAAATATTAAATTTGCTCATGCATATAAAAAATGCTTATTAAAACGAGTCGAAGAAAGAAGCGAAATAAGTATTGAGTTATATTGCGATAAATACGATATATAATATGATACGATATATTAGACCTATCTTCCAGGGTTAGTAGGTATTTTCGTTGAAAGGAATAGTTTGTTCGTTCGGTGCAACTTTCACATTAGTCCCTTGAGGTACAACTTTCCCATTAGTCCCGTCAGGTACAACTTGCACATTAGTCCCCTTTAAATATAGTGACCAGCGAAGCTAGCAAAGCTTTCTTGGTTCACTACCTTAATTGATTTCACATTCCGTCATTATTGACGGGGTTATATATACTAGTAAATATATAAATAATTGAAACAAGTAACAGAGATCGTAAATGCTTGTTCGCTTATTTTTAATTATCATCTTAAAACCCAAATTCTGTTGTAAAATACTACTTACTATCTTAAAAAAAAAAAAAAAAAAAAAAAAAAAAAAACTTTGTTAATTAGTATTTTCACATAAATTTTGCTTCAGTACCACTAAATTTGAAGTAATGAAAGTTTTATTTTTGAATTTCGACTATAAGTCTTTTTACGTCAGTCCTTTGAAAGTCGTATAAACGGTGCTTTAATGTTTTACCTAATGCGGTAACTTAATTTCAAAAGTTTTGAATAATTTATTATTTTGAAAGCCATATTATAATTATAGTTTTAAATTTATTTGAGAAAAAATCATTGAGAGATAAATAATAATTATTATTTTATTTATTTATTTATTTATTTTTGTGGAAACTTTAAAATGCATTTTTAAAATATCTAATTTAAGAAAATAGTAGCTTTGAATCATTGATATTCGTCCTATTTCTGACCTTGCAATGAGATTTTTATTAAATTTTAGACAATTTGAAAAGTGTTTATCATTTCGTTTTGCCAATCTACATGTCTGTTTGTCTGTCTAACTGACTGTTCGTGTTCAAATTTCTGTAAATATTTCTGGAGCGCTTTGAAACTGATATAGGTCATTTAATTTCACTAAAACGTTTTACTTATTTAAAATAAGATAAATAACACTATTTTTTTGTATATAATAACTCACAAATATATTCCAACACATTGCAGTCAATGAAGGGTATTATTTTAAAGAGTGTTTTAATAACGTTATAATCCAAAAAACATAAGGAATTAGCATTTTTTTTGTTTATTTACATAAAAATTTTCTTTGCCGAATTAAACACGATTAGCATTAATTATTTATGTAGAGGACGCACAAAATATAGAGGTACATTGGGAGAAAATAATCTCCTTTTTATTTCCCCTTATTTGCTTGCAGATACACTTACACACACACACGCACGCATGCACACACAGACATATATACATATATATTTGATTGCTGCGAAGGTAGCTTTTTTAATTTTTTATTTATTTTTAATTTTTCCAATGATTCTAGTTTTGGCATATTTAAAATTACTAGATTTTGCACATTTTGACCAAGAAATTAGATTTTTGATTTCCTGAATGCTGAAAAATATCCTGTGATATTTATCTTTAATTATATCATGTAAATTCTTACTATAAGTTAAGTTAAATTTTTATCTTCATTTTTAATATATTTTCTATTTTAGGGAAGACCGAGGCTATATGACATAAATTTTGGTTTTGATATTCTTTTTCTGGATATTTTGAGAAATTCTGATGAATTGCATAACAAAGCTTAATTTTTTGTATAAAAATTTTTGTGCGGTACCCATCAATTAAACACGTGCTTATGTAACCCAAATATACTTTTCCCCAAATCTTTCCGCTATGCCACTTAACCCCGCATTCGGAGGTTTCTGGCGTAACGTTACACATAAGGATTCTTAGGAAGAGCACAGAACGTTTTGAGTAAAAACATTTTATTTTAATAATATTAACCAGAAAAATTCTACTAAAATATGTCAACAAATAATGATTTGACGAAGAAAAATAAATTCTGGTTATTATTATAGATATTTATAGTTATTCAAATAGAATTAGCTCTCAATGTTTGAAATTAGATTTTGCGTGCTCGTTTATTTGTACAGGTAGACTCAATTTTTACCAAATTTTATTTTAGTCGTAAAATATTGGATCATTCTTGTCTGTCCAACTCCTTTTTTCCTCTTTTCAAACGCGGTGAACACACGAACCTTTTTGCAACCGGTTTCATCAAATCGTACCAGGTACTACCGGGATTGGTGTTTTCCGAAAGCAAAGTAATTTATTTTGTATTCAAGGTGATCAGAAGGTCCTTGATATTACGGTAGATTCATTGATGGTCTTCCTGAATGTGAATTACGGACTTTTTTTTTTTTCTTTGAGATTCTTCTTTGTGCGTAGTAACTGTTGAATAAAAGCCTCCACCACAGTCTTGAAAGAAATGTGAAGGCACTCTTAGCCGTGGACCGGTTCTTCAGCCTTTGATATATCATTGAGGAAGAACAATCTGTACCATAGGTATGCCATAGCTATGCTAACTAATCCCGTACCTAACTATGGCAACTATTCCCACAGGGATATCAAACACATAGATGTTTTAAGATTGACAGATATTTTAAGAATTCCAAATGTCGGATACAAAAGATTGTGATACATGCATGAAACCACAATTAATCACTTTTTCGAAAACTTCCACAAAAAATGCCTACAATTGATCGACAGTTTCACACACACACACAAAAAAAGCGATGAAAAAATTTACTAATAATTCAGAACTTAGAAATTGAAATTTTTTTCTTAATGATGCCTCCAAACAAACTGATGATGGTGGTGAACTTTTATATACAATTTATTATCAATAAATTACTGAGGTTTCTGACAATATGTTGCCCATTTAATGTTTTGTACAATCATTTACTGTTTATGTACAAACTACATTTGCCCACATCATTAAATAATTTTGTTTAAATGATTTTAAAAACAAAATGGATTAGTATTTTCTATATTACTTTATAAAAACACAACTAAAAAGTTTCATTAAAATCATTCAAAAACTTGCATCACAACCTCGCTGACTTCAGCAGCGTCTTCCCGGTCCATACTATGCAAGCATGGATAACTTCTGCTACGGAAGCGCATTTTGAAAACACGTTAGTTTAGGTGTTTATCAGACGTCAGATACGTTGTTACTATATTATCAATGGCCGATTTGTGAATATAACCATTATGTTATTTTAAACAAAACTTGGATTTGCGTTTGATTTGACCAATATGTGATAGTCCACAAACACAAGAGATATCTTGTAAATATGTACCATCATATATTACTTGCTAGGAACTGCTGGATGAGTAATCCTACTTTTAGTTTTAATTCAGTGTAAATAGTCTGCAGACCTAATTATTTATACGAACTCGATATTTGTAGCTTTCCATATTTATAAAAATAAAAAGATATTAAATTGCAATTTCGTAATACCTCTTTGCCTGATTGCTGGAAATATTATATAAAATCGACATTTTCTCATTTTTAACCTAAAATTTTCATAATTTATTATGCTCTAATTTCCTAATGTCTAATAACCCCATAAGTCCACAATTTTTATGAGTGTTAAACAGGTTCTAGAATCTGCTTCCTTGTTTATTTAGCGGGATTCACAGTGTACCTCTCTGTCTGATTGTGGGAAATATTATATACAATCTATATTCTCTCAACATTTACCAAGCATTTCCATAGCTCAGTATATCCTAATTTCTTATTAGTTAATACCTTCATAATTCCACAGCTTTCATGAGTGTCAATCCGACTGTGAAATACGCTTCCCTGTTTATATAGTTGATGCAAAATATCAGAAATGATCGGTTTTTTACTAAAATATGCATTCAGAATTATTACTAAATATTTAAGCAAAAAAGAAAGAACACTATCGGAATGTAAATAAGCAATGCAAACATGCACACTTTATATTTACCTGTTCTGCTGTAGGAGCAAATTAATAAGAACGACACAGTGTTTCATAAAATATAGCAGAATTATTAAAAATATTAAGCCCTTTTTTGTGATTAGTAATTTCAATAGATGGTTGTGGCATAGTGTATAGAAGAATTCGTAATTTTGAAGATTATAAAACACTACGTATCTCCCGAATTTCAAGAGAATATTAAAAAAATTGAGCAATTGTGCTTCAAATTAAGAACCAGAATATTATCCAGCTAATCGAGTATAGCTATATTATTCTCTTCAAACCGAATTTTGTGTCCTTTTTAGTGTAAATTGGTGTATTCTTTTTTTTGAAAATTATAATTAAAACCGTATTGTTTGCATTATTTTCCAGACATTGTTTTCTAAAAAAATATTATATTGGTGGCTATCTTGTGTACCTTCTACAAAAACAACATTCACCTGAATTTTCGAAGAAAAAGCAGCTGAAATCTGAACAAAGCAACCTTATTATTGACGTTTGGAAAAACCGTTCTTTTACTTTGAAAGCTAATGTTAATATGAATGCATGCTATCGGGACTATATCAATTAAACTTTTTTGTTGCAATGAAAATAGTATTAGACCAATTTGTTTGTTTTTCCATTGGTTGCAGGCAAAATCTCGCGTGGACAAAATATCGCCTACATAAATGAATGGAAAGCAAAAAAGAGTTGGTAATTATTAATAATGTTGTATAAAATTTCATGCCAACACATTCCTTAGTCAGATCACTGGCATATACACAAACCCACCACAAAAATTGTTATAAATTTTGCTTAAAAGAGTTTAAAGACTATATTTATTAACAATGTTTTAAGATTAGTCATAAAGAATTCAATCGTGCTTATATATTTTTAAATTTTTAATTAAGGTTTGTGAACAGTGTTCAGCTTTGATGTCAGCAGTAATGTACAATATTTTAAAAATGTATTTTGGATGGTGAAAAGCAAATGATAAAATAACTTAAAATTAAATATAGATAAAATAATAAAATTCCATTCAGAAAAGTATTTATTTATTTATTTATTTTAATTAATTAATATTAATTTATAAGGCCCTATGGCCTTCACCAGAGAACACACGTGACACAAATATAAATTTTCAAATAGATTGTATTATTTTTTTGACGCGATATTTTGCTCGGCGATATTTTGTCCCGCGATATTATGTCCGGATCCCATTTTTTATTTTTATTTATTTATTTATTTATTTATTTATTTATTTATTTATTTTTTAATGTCAATCCAACTATTTTTTAACCCGCTGTATAAAGAAATAATAATTCGTATACTATTTTACATTGATGGTAAAGCTAACGATACCGAAAATGCAATACGCAAATTTCGTTTTACATTTTGGCTTTATTAACGGGGGAAAAAACAACTTTACCATAACTGTATGTCATTAAATAGTGGTTTTATATTATATTGAATATTTGTTAATTATGCTGTTTCGTTATTAATACAGCTTGTGAAATCCTCTCTCACTTTATAAATAACAGTTTTAAATTATGTATTTCATTCAACACGTCAAATTAAATAAAAAATAGTTAACAAAATGTTTTAAATGACATAAATCTAAAGTATAATCGCAACAATTAAATAATATTAAAGAAAACAGAATTTTATTGCATCTGTGGATATCACTTTTGTGTATCTATTTCTTCTATAGTAGTGGTGACTGCACCCATAATGTATGACAAATCACCGTTTATACGAAATCAAATCGAAGTGGATCAGTGTGACCTATATCAAGAATATATTTGTAGGACAACCTTTCTTGAAATTTCTAATGATATTCTTTCTTGAAATTATTACTTCAAAAAATTATATGACGAAATTAAAAATTTTATGTTGAATAAAATTAGTTGGTTACTTTTTTTAGAAAAAAAAAGAACATTTTTTTAATTACTTAGTGAACATAAATTAAATTTCTATTTTATTATTACTATTTAAATATTTGGTTAAAATACTAAATATATTTCTAAAATATTAAATAAATAATAATAATCTGTTAAAATACTGAGTACGTTTGAAAAATACACAAATTATACTTTAAAACAAAAGGCGCATAATAGAATATTGATCATTAAAGTAAAAAAAAAAAAAAATAATAATAATAACAATAACCCCAAACCTTAATAGCAGAACCACTAATAATAATAATAATAAAAAAAATCGATAACATGTCATACTTTCATAAATCTCTTATTGTCACTTCAATCATTTATAGCCAAAAATATAGTTATTATTTTTTTCTTTTCTAACACTAGAGATTTTATTTGATACTGAGAGAAAGTATTTGACGCAATCATTTTTTTTTTAGATTTCGCAAGATAATTAAAAGCAATTTAAGGCAAGTAATTATAAAGTCATTAATTATTTTTTATAAAAATTTTATCAGGTTATATATATATATATATATAACACAAAAAAAAGAGCTTTTTAATATGTTTAAAATTTTCATTCCACAATATAAAAGCATCATAATTAGTATAAAAGGAGGTTCTAAATATCTGTTTATTTAGTGGGTTTGAAAAAAATAAATTTAATCTAATTTAAAAATATGAACTGAATGAGAAAGAGTTATTTTTAAAAACAAGTTTGTTTGTTGTAAAAAAGAAAAAAAAAATCAAATTAATTGAAAATCTAATTTGGGAAAATTTCTGTAGAAAGCATACTAATAGCGTGAAATTATGCTTTATAAATTTAAATAAAAGGTAATTGTGGTGATTCTTTTACTGTGTGCTGATGGGTATTTCTAATTTTAAAGAATATAATATTTTTTATATATTCCACTTAGTCTTATTCTTTTTTTTTTTTTTTTTTAAGAAAAAAGTTATATTTTACGAAATTTTTTAAATATTTATTCAATAATCTTAATTTTCTTGTCAATATTTGTTAAAATGAGTTTATTTTTTAACAGAAGTACAGAGGATGTTTCACAAAAGGCTGCCCAAATTTGAAATGACATAACTGTAGATAGGTGAAAGAAGTGGTATGCTGGATGGCCAGGTCTGGAATGTGTTACACTCTGGTTTTCAGAAAAACTTCTAAGGTTGTTTAATAGAGACACTACAAACACATAAAGCTTTAAATAGTACTCAGGAGTACAGGAAGTTCATGTCTGTCTATTTCATTGATGACACTTGTAAGAGAGTTGTTACGAACTAGCTAAAGGCTGTTAGCCAGTATATCTATTCTGTTGAGGTGTTCAGTTAAACAGTCATATCCTGTATTCAGTCTGAATTAAGCCGCAGCCACTTTGCGTGGCATACAGCTGAACTCTATCCAATCATCTTTTATTTTCTCCAAGAATTTATCCTTCAATTTAGTTGATAGTTCTGTGTAATATGACCACACAATATTTTTTCCTACACTTCTCCTAAGAGTATCCAATGGAATAAAACAATAGAACCATGCTGAATAGATATATCTGGACTCCCTCTTCGCCAGTTAACCTGCTCTTTCAATACTATCAATATCAACATGGGATGGTAGTCAATGGAATTCCACTGTTTTACTGTTCCTATTAGGTTTCCTGATTATATGTTTTATTTTCATCACAGGCAAAGATTCAGAATAATGCCTCTTCGGCTGACATAGAACCAACAAGAAATAGTGCTTTTTAAAAGACTCAATTATAGATTTCAAATTAGACACAGCCTAAAAACCGCATGTACCATTTCATCAAAGTTTTTTAAATGCTGATCCATTGGAGCATACTCCGAAAATAAAATACAATATACACCAGCACCTGCCGCATTATTTATTCCGGAGCCATCTATATACTCACGAATCTTTTGTAGTTTAGGATAATTTTTATCCAATAGTAACACAGTACTTATTTTAAGAATAACATCTAGTGTATCTTTTTTTTCTACATTAATCAATTTTTAAATTGTAGGGTATTTCTCTAAATTCCAGCGGGTTAACAAGTGGGTCATTCCTTGTGAAATCAACACAAAACTCCTGAATTTTAACCTGGCATCATCAGACTTTTGTGCAATTGGGCTCATTTATCTGTTCTATTGAGAAATAAATGTCTACCAACTATTAAGTCCCTATCTCTTTTATTTTTTGATAGGGGAAGCCGGGGTAATACGAGACAAAAGGGGTAATAAGAGACAAAAGGGGTAATAAGAGACAAAAAATATTAATAAAATCTATACTATTAATCTAAATAACTTGAAATAAATGTCTGTTATTAATTTCATTAAATGGACTCCTCTTGATTTTTTAGGTGATTTTTGAACTTAAATTTTTTGTTTAAAAAAATTTAAATTTTCATTAAATCCTTGTCTTTAATAACCCCAAGTGGGGTAATAAGAGACCAGGCTTGTAACTGTCCATATATAGCAATGTAAAATCATGTGGGATAATAAAAGACATCTGGAAACATTTCTGAATCAGCCAATAGTTTTTAATTTTTATTATTTACATCCATTCAAAAATATGTTTTCTCGAAAATTAACTGTCATAAACGTGTTTGTGAAATTCATTTCTTTTAATATTAGGTCCTAAATAATATAATAATGTACTTAATGATAGTTCTACATAATCAACATAACCTAGGGATTAACCAAAAACATCAATATAATTTTTAAAATGGGCAGAAAACATTTTACGCATTTTCCAAAGTGTAGTCGAAAATAGGCAAAAACCCATATCTTTGAAGTGTATACAAGCGAACAAAATGTTATAAAAAAATTTCTAGTGATTATAAATGAACTTATTTATTATGTAATGAAGTATTAATGACTAAATACTAACTTATAGACATTCTAAACATAATTTTACAGAATCATAAACCTTAAATATGGTCTAGCCTAATGAATAAAACTGTTTCTTGATTTAAAGTGAAAAAAAAAAAAAAAAAAAAACAGTTCTCTTGGTAAACTTAGACTAGGCCTAACACTACGTAAACTCTTCATAAACTAGTCAGACTGAATTAACAGGAACTACAATGAAGGGGTTGGGTGGGGGGCACAGGAATTAACAGTAGGGGTACCACAAAAAATAAAAATGGGGTAAAAAGAAACATGCCTAGAACATGTAAATAAAGAATGCTTTCAAGGTTTTAAAAAATTGTACATCAAAAGTAATAGTCTTGGTCAAAAGGTTACACATTAATAAATCCCAAACATCTAACCTATAAAAAAAAATTACAAAAAATTTAGAAAATGTCACGAACTTTTAGGGTAAGTTCAAAGCGAAGGTTTTTTTCATCGTATAAAAAAAAGTTCAAAATGTGTTATTAACTTCTCAACAAGTGTATTGTAGTAAAGAATACCTATGATACTTAATATTACATATTTCTAAAGTTGTCTAAGTATATTTTTTGGAGGCTTTTTTGACTGCGTCTCTTATTACCCCTGTCTCTTATTACCCCGGCTTCCCCTAGACAGAGCTGCAAATATGGGTGAAGAATGAAAATTTTCAAAATTCTTCTACTACAAATGTACCCAAATTTTGTTCCCTAATTAACTTAAAGATATAAGATTTATATCATTAGAAAGCTTATAATACAGGCTTGCAAATAATATATCATATGTAAATATATTTAGAAATTTTCATTTTAAGGTAAAACATTTTGACCTTTGACATCCATTACCTCAACAAGTACTTATTAATTTTTCTTTTAAAAATTATATGTTATTTTTACGCTAAATCTCTATAATTATTGAAAGATTTAACGTGGGATGGCGATTGGCATGCTGAGTTATAAACTAAAATGCAACCCAACATCAGTATTTTTATACTGACATATAACGTAAATTGTACCCATATTTTGTTCCCTTATTAACTTAGAGAGAAAAGTTTAGTATCATTAGAAAGCTTATAATACAGGCTTTATAATGATATATCACATGTATATATTTTTTAAAAATATATCATTTTACGGTCAAACATTTTGTCATTTAACCTTCAATGTCTCAAGAAAAACATATTTAATTTTCTTAAAAAAATTATATGTTATTCTTACGTTTATTATCTATAATTATTGTAAGTTTCAACGTAGAACAGTCTTTCTTTCTTTCTTTTTTTTTTTTTTTTTTTTTTTTTATAAAACTGTTACTGCGGAAATACTGTTGAAGGGTTGCATTTTAATTTATAACTCAGTATTTCATTGCCATCCCATGTTGAAACTTACAATAATTATAGATAATAAAAAGAAGAATAACATATAATTAGAAAAAAAAAATAAATATTGCCTTTTTGAGACACTGAAGGACAAAGGTAAAATCGTTTTACATTAAATTGAAAAATTTAAAAAATATACACAATTTCATTATATGAGATTAAATTTTTAATTCTTAATTAGCATACAAAGCTGTTTTCAATAACATATATAAAGTATAACATGTTCACAAAATAATACTTCAAAAAAATATATTCACTAAAAATCCTTTTATGCAAGTTAAAATTAATTTTTAAATTAATTTTACATAAAACTTCTTTTTGTATATTCTTACATTTTAAAAAACAGTATAAAAATTTAATATAGCGTAGTAAAATACTATTGCTGAAACAATTTCGAAGTAGTTAGCCGCAGATATTTTAAGAAATGTATATTTATCTATAAATATATACGTAAATAGAGGAAAAAAATCTTTATAGCTTTGTATTTATACCACCGGCATACTTTGCCTTCATTGAACCATTTGTCTTTTGACAACATTTATCTACAATCAGGAAGAGCTAAACTGGTAAAGCCCTTGATGGACTAATAGATTATTAAAGAAATCCTAGCATTTTATTAAATGAAAGAAAAATCAATGCATATAGCTTTTTGCTATTTATTTTTATTTCTAAAAGAACTATTCAGAAAAAAAAGAGACAAAAAAAAAAAAAAAAAAAAAAAAAACCTGATATACAATAGACATGCAAGCCCATCCGTCAAAAGATTTAGAATATTCTAGTGCAAGAAGGGTCCTAGAATATTCTAGTATAAGACTATTCTTAGAATAGTCTTATACTAGAAAATGATGTCGAAGATAATAATGATAATACTTCTTTCAACTTTCCGTAATATTGCATTTGTATCATTTTACATGATAGTTCTGAATGAAAAATATTTTATTAATGAATTGTACCATGAACTGCAAAAAAGTAAATGGATACATAAGATTCATTCTTAACTGTTAGACTAAAAGGCTTTATTTTAATTTAGAATAATCCAAAAAGTAAAATCGCCCATTTTTTTAACATTAAAAATAATTTCACAAGTTCTTTGTAAGAACATCCAAACTGTACGTGCCACAGATGTTTACAGGTCCATTATAAAGGAAGTTGGATATGCAGGCTAAAAAAGATCCAATAACCGCGTAACTTTCAACGTCCGTTCTATAGAAACGTTCTAAGAATATTTGATATAGATATGTTCGCACAACGTTTTAAAAACCGTACTTCTAATTTCTAATATAGCGTAAACATCAGCTTGTGAAAAACATCCGCATACGTCCTTTAACAAAAGACTAATTTTTGTAGCGCTTTTTCTGTTTATCGTATGAAATTTCACGACGATACGTTGCACTATTATGATACTTATATTTTTTCCAGCAAATTAAAATAACAGCTCTTATACAAAGGTTACAGCCCAGCTAATTTAAGTTTGTTTGTTTACAGATACGGCTTGCGCCGCATTAAAAAGGGACAGTTTCACGATAAACAACTGTGGCTCATTCGCGTTTGGAGCATGCTTATTTCCTCTGTATAATCATTGGTCTCATCATTTTACAGCTACCGAAAAATATCTTCACGACATTTTTTGTTGTAACAGGAATGAATATTCAGCATTTAGTGCATTTCACTGAAGTTTAGAAAATTAATCTGAATCGCTCTGACGGCTCTTTCTCCGTTATTATTATCTTACCGTTATTCCAATGCCCTTATTAATTTAACCATTTCACAGGATATTCGATATTGAAAATGGTGTAAATAATATCACGGGTTTGTGTATAAGAACAGCCTAAAAATCGCATTGATTTGCGTTTTTAAGATGTACGTCCGACAAGTATATTTTAATACTTTTGTATTACACAATGCATAATGAAATTTATAAAATTATTCCTAATCATAAAAAAACATATCTGTAGAATATGGTGTGATTAGCATTAAGGTATGCATGGTATAATATAAATATTTTTTAGATTTGGGATACTTAAAAAGAATACGAAAACTAAATGTAGATGTAGATTAATTCACCAGAAACAGGCATTATTCTATTTTTAATTTACTTTAATTCATTTGAATATTTAAAAAATAAATGAAACATTAGCACTGACCATATAGGAGAGTACAAAAATTAATAATTTAAAAGTTTTTACGGAATGGAGGGGAGCCGGGAGCCCCCAAAAATATCGTGTTCATTGTTTACATGATGGTGATGAATTCTCGCTCAGATTCTTCGTTTATTTCGCCAAAGCTGCAATAGAAAACAATTTCAAAATAATAGAGAAAAATGGTTGTAATCATGTTACATATAAATACATGTAAACTTTTAAAAAGATTACCAAACAGTTATAATTCAAACATTTCTTAATGAAAGCCTACCCTCGTCAAAATGGTTTTTTTTCGTCAAAACGGTTTGAAGCAAATTAATGTACCATAGGAATGCAATACATGGTGGCGAACTGCATTTATTTGCAAATTGAAAGAAAACCGAATTATCCAAAAGGCAGAACATGCTATTGTAAATTTGCATTACGTTTAAAAAAGAATAATACATGATCAAAGATTTTGAAAGAGTTGCAATTAGAAAAAGTTACTTATTTGGGAAGAGGGAAGAATATAAAAAAGCAAAAAACTCATTGTATATTAAATTAAGTTATAATTTAGAGGTCATAAAAATATTTCGTTACATTAAAATAGTTTTTATACGATTATATATATATATATATATATATATATATATATATATATATATATATATAGAATATGTGATAATTGACATACACATGTTCACCCAAAAATATTCACATGCATTAGGGGTTACAATTTGTCTGTACTTTTGTCTTAATTTCCCTTAAAATTTATAGAATCCTTTGAAAATAATATATGATTTTTAAGTTCACTATGGCAAGTTTTGTATTGGAAATTGCAAAAAAAGCGCTACTGGGTCATAATGGTAAAATGCATATTGATCTATGAGAAGCATACGGGTTATTCAATGCAAAAGTGAATTATCTCCTAGTAAATGGATTTTGAAATAACGAGCTTTTTGCAGATTCGTTTGTAGGCAAAAATGTAAGTGTTCAGTCTGTTATGGATATTTTAAATAAAAAATCAGAGTTAAAAGAATTTGTAAGTTAAAAATAATTTAATTTGAAGTAACTTAGAAACTTCACTTTTATAATGAATATTTAGAAGTTTCAGTTCTCCAGGGGGAAAAAAACTAGTGCCATTTATGGAATTTTGATACAATTATTGAATTTTATTCACTTTTGCAATGGAAGATATGACTAAATGTAATACAATTAGGCAAAAAATACATATATATAAAATATGGAGTTACATCGCCTATACAATAAACGATACATACTTTTAAAGCATATTTTAATATATTTATACTGTTTACGAAACGAAATTAATATGCATTATCAGGAGCCACATAAAAAATTTCTTGTAAAATAAAGTCTAGTTAGCGCATTTAACTGATGAATAGGGTCTTACAAAACTCTTCGGATTCACTCATGACAGAAAATTATTTTATGTAAATGTTGAGTGTTTTGAGAAATTTTTAGTACATCTTACGGTGAATATATAAGGTTTAGAAAATGTCGAAACTATTTAAAAGCCTTTTCTTTTTCTTTCTTTCTTTCTTTCTTTCTTTTTTTTTTTTTTTTTCTTTTTTTTAATTCTGTCTATTTTCAAATAAATCCATACTAATTTTTTTCTACCTATCCACTGCATGATTAAAAACAAAATATAATTTGAAGGCTTACTGCTGTTAGAAAATATACAATTACTACTCAAGGTTAACACAAAAGTAACCTATTGTAATTCTTATGTGTTTTCTTCCTTTGAAATTAAAATCAATAACTTTTAAAGCATCATCGTGGAGAGATTAAAGATTAAAAGATGCAATGTACATGTAAAGTTGGAAAATGCTTATATTGTAGACGAATCGCATGATTTTTTCATAATAATTCAGTTTATCCCATTCCGGCACAGAGTAATTTTTCTCTTTTAAATTCAACAGCCACCGGAATTCATGAACGATAGTAGAAGACAAACACTCACACACACAAAAAAAAAAGAAAAGTTTTACTTCTATTATATAGAAGATAAGTTCTATAAAAAAAATTCTGGGATGAGTTCTTGCACTTGAGAATTAAAATTAGGTGTTTCTGCAGCTGCAATACTGTGCCGGAAAAGATTTTAAGCTAAATTGCATTCTTCCTTGAAATTAGCTTAACACATTCACATCATGAAAAGTAATTTTATGTTGTAGACTGCAAGAGATTGGTTATTTTCAGTATCAAAGTCGTGCATGACTTCTCAGGTTGACACGACTATTTACACGTCTCGAAAATTAAATCACAATATCACAAAAATTACTCTATATTACAAAAAAAACTACTATATGGAATTAACAATGCCAATGTTTCGCCAGAAACCCTGATATTTATGTCACTAAAGTACACAAATTTATATAAAAATTATAAGAAAAAAGCTCAAAAGTGTAATAAAAATATATTCATCATTTAACTTTGTGCTAAACTATTCAGTATTCGATGATAAAGTAAAATCACTTTGTTAAAGCAATTGTTTTGTATTTAAATGTTACGCGCAAAATTTAAATTCTATTAAATAAATGAATTCAAAAACAGTGGTCACGATTAAAAAAAAAAAATAGTTATGAAAAAGCAAAAATATCTGTTACTATAATAATATTTAAATCTCAAAATAAAATGTGAAGGTGTTGTACATTTACAAATTAAATTTGTACAAAGCTATTCAGCATTTGGTGACAAAAAGTTTTTTTTTATTTCTAATATAGTAGTATTTTGCATGCAAATATTCCATGCAAAAATTAGATAGTTTTATTAAAGAAATGTATCCCAAAACAGAGGAAATAAAAACTGATTTAACATAAAAGCGAATAGAAAAATATCTAGTACTATCAACGGTACTAAAATCTCAGAATAAATTGCAAAAGTTATAATGATACATTTACTAATTAATGTTGTACATAACTATTTAGTATTCGATGAGAAAAAAATAATTTTGTTATAGCAGTATTTTGCATGTAAATATTACACATAAAATTAAATTTAAATAAATGAATTCATAAACAATGGACATGAAAAACATAATAATAACATAAAAGGTAATATGAAAAATATATGTCATTATCAATTAAATAGCATTGAAATCTAAAAACTAGCTCTTCTCTTTGAATAAAATCAGTGTATCCAATATATAAATCGATTGTGATTGTCATGAGAAATATGTTTTGTATCCTTGACATCAAACGTGATACGAAAAACAAAAGTAACCTCAAACTAGATCTCTGAGTATACAATGAATGAATGAATGAAGTCTTCTATCATAGCTGTAGGTCAGAAGAAAGGTCATTCTCACACCATTGATATTATAATATTTATTATTTTTACATGCATATTTATTGACCTTTGTTTCATTCATTGTATAATTTGTTATTGAAGATTCCACATTTCCCGCATTCTTTTTGAATAACAATAACAGAATGTGTGAGATATCATATTGATACTGAAAAGATCAAATTACTGTTTAAGTTTTGATATTTCATTCTAAATGAATCTTTTTTTTTTTTTTTTTAATATGTATGCACGTATATTCTTTCTTTATATGAGTATCGTAAAGCTGATATAAATAGTTTTGGTTATAGGCTATCTTAGAATAGTTAAATAATTGTTTACTTTCTCTTACCCAAGTATTATATAACAAGCATTGCTGTTGGGTCAAATTTTCAAAATTGAGTTTTTGTTATATTTACATTTTATAGTGTTCCTCTGAATCCGAAAACTAGACTTTAAAAGGTTAATCTTAGTGTCTGGGCGTGTTTCTGTATGTGCGTCTCTGTTTGTCTGTGTGCATGTGTCTCTTATCAGCATACCTCAAGAACGAATAGTAGCTGAAAGTTCAAATTCTGTATAATAAATCTGTATCACATTGGAATGCTACAGTAAATTTCCTAAACGTAATCAGTTTTGAAGTCCTCAGAGCTATGAATTCTAAGCTGAATTATGTAAATTAATCATTCATAATAAAAGAATTGTAAACATGCTAAGTTAATGCCAGTATAATAAAATAAATTAGAAAAATTTTGTAAACCCGCCAGTTGCCCAGTCGCTGAATATTTGGTTTGAGACCGAGAGTACTCGGGTCTCCGGAAAGGTCGAGTGTTTTTTTGTTTTTGTTTTTTTAAATACGTAAACAATTATTTTAAATAAATATTTTTTTAAAAGATATACACATGTATATTACTAACAAAGAAAGTATGAATACTTAAGTTATTAAATAGAAAATAAATTAATATATATATATTCAATCGCAAAACATTAATTTAAAAATAAAGATCTTGATATTTTTTTACTCCTAATTTTAAGTATTATTAATTAGAAATAAATATTTTTTTTTAATTAAATAAATTATAAGTAAATTATTTTTCATTTTTATTTTTTGTGGTTGAGTGCACATGTTTAATTCCCAATTTGTTTTAATAATTATTTTCACTCAATTTATTGAATTAATTTAACAGATAAAAACCTTCTTTTTAGTTGAAATGAAATACTGAAATCTCACCAAGGAATAGTTTATTTTTAATTTATTTTTTAATACGTAATATGTATATTGAATAATAATAATAATAATAATAATAAAAACCCAGATTACAAATATGCCCTAAAAAAATGTCCTATGAGTATAGATGTACCCCTTCCTGACTTTTTTTTTTTTTATTATTATATTACTAACAAGGAGGGTAAGAATAATTAATTTAATAACATAAAAAAATAAATGGGACTTTTTTTCAATTGAATTTTTTTTTTTTTTTTTTTTTTAATAAAATGTTTTTACTTCGATAATATTTCTACTTTTAATTATAGTCGTTATTAATCATAAAGTAAATTTGTATCTTTTTACATTTAAAAACACAATTTTTTCTATCTAAATAAACAATATTTTAACTTTTGTCTCACTAAGTGATATTTTGCTAAATATAAAAGTATATTTGTACAAGTATATATATATTAGTTTTCTATTTTTTATTCATTGACATTGTGTATCTATGTATAATTTCGTATTTAATTTAGCAATTATTTTTTACTTCATTATTAATTTAATTTAACTTATCTTCTTTTTTCAGTTAAAAAAAAAAATAAAATATAAAAAAAAATAAAATATAAAAATTTTAACATAAAACAATGTAAATTCAGTAAAAAATTATTTATTTTAGACAAATACTCTACGTATTAGAAAAAAAAAAAAAAAAAAAAGACTAAGGTGACCAATCCCGGTTGGTAAGGTTAATAGAAGATCATTCTATCACTGAGCTACGGGCTGTCTAAGGAGACTGTTCCTAAGTTATATTTTACAATTCTTAAATAGTATCTTTAAAATTCTTTCATAGTGAACGATAAATCCCCATAGTTTTGCTTATAACTTATTGTTCTGAAGACTTCCAAACTGATTATTTTTTAGAAAGTTGTAGTTTTTAATTTTAATAAGTTATAGTTTTTAATTTTAGACAGTATATTGCTTAATATTGTACTTGATAAAAGTGATACATCTCTTGTCCCTCGTAAACTTTCTAATCGAATATCTTTAAAACTAAGGATTAAACGTCTATAGCGTTCACACAAGAAATTGATCTTTTTGAAAGTTCTTTTCAAAAAGTATAATATATTTACATATATATATTTTTTTTTTAATCTCATCAGCTCTCATTTAAAAATGGCTGATAATGGTAGCACACATTTACTTTTGACCACGTACTTACTGTGATTCGTCAGTTAATATCCGATTCCGATAGAGTTTCAGTCTCGACATTCGGCTTCCGAAATGTTCGTTGTAGGGCAAAAAATGAGTCTGGATAACATGAGAGCTGAGATCTTATAAATTCGATATCAGGAAATTTACATCGTGAAAATATTTCGACATGATCGTTGTAGGCCTCCAGATACTACAAGCGTAACATAATTTAGAGTTATAGTGGATTTATATAAAAAAATTGAGGTAGAACTTTCGGGGGTTGTTACTTGTCAATATCTCCGGTTTTATCTCTCTGATGAATATCTTAAGCCATCAAGAAATTAAACTAATGTTGGAAGTACTACACATCAACGTGATTACTTGGTAGGAACGTGGATATTATGTTTTCGTTTATGTTTGCTAATTGAGTTCCTATTCATTTAAGTTTCTTTAGGTATTTTCTTTGATTCTCATCACAGTTTTCGACATTTTAACTAAGAATGAAATATTATCACATTCTAAGTGCTTTTTAGATAATATCACACATTTTTCTTATGAAAACAGTCTCCATTATTGCATTGTCTAACGGCAAGAATGTTGTGTCCATTCAAAATTTTTTTGGAATTGACAAATGATTTTAAAATATTACGAAGTCATATGGAGAATATTTTTTTTATTTATTTATTTTTTTTTTTTTGTATTTAATATTTATATATATATATATATATATTCTAATTTTTGTTTTTTGGTAATTTTCATTAAATTTGGACTGACTCTCTTTTATTTAATTTTATGAAAAGAACATTTATATTTAAAATAAGTAAATTTTCAGCATAAAATATTTTGTAGTAAAGAATACGTAACACTAAATTTATTATTTAATATAGAGATACATGTTGTTCTTAAAATATCAGAAACAATAGTTTTATCCAGAAAATGTATTATAATAAACTATAGAACCTTTCAAAGTTAACGTTGCATTTCAATAAAACGAGTAATCCTTGGAGTACCGTAAATCTCAAGATACACTTAGTGAAATGTGTTCAAAATAAATTTGACAAGCTATTCTTAGCCTTTTCCTATGCTTTGTCGAAATGTAATTTATTCTGTAGTGCCACGGGAATTTCCGAAAGCAAATGCAATGTCTCAAGCTTATTAAAGCTACAAGCACAATCTACTTACATTAAATTGTCTGGAAAGATTGCAGTAAGATTTTTAAATAAATGACTAAAATTAATATAAATTACACTTTTTTTATCTGTCAACGTCCGTAAAATATAAATTCGTTTATAGAAAGAAAAAAAATATTATAGACCAGTTTTTTATGATCAAGTTATAGAGATGTAACATTATAAATTAAAATGTTTTTACACAATTATAGTATTTATTTAATACAAATAAAGGGTGGATAGTAAATACTATTTTGAATTTTTCGTATGTGTGAACTAGCAATTCTAACGATCAATATAATTCTTTAAAACTGCTAAACTCTCATTAAAAAATCTTCTGAATCAATATATTTTATTTAACATATGCCGATATATTTTCCTTTCAGATACACAATTTTACACATAGAAAATATTGCTTAAAATTTTTCTTTACCAGAAATGACGGGTTAAATAATTTACTTAGTCTAGTTTTATAATTTTTAGATATTAGAGAAAAATTATATAATTAATAATGCTACTTAAATTCGTTAAAGTAAAGTTAAGATTCTTCTTTTAAACCTCGCAATGTATAATTTTAACTATGTGATTTATTAGAACTACAATCCTTTATCATTTAGACAGGAAAACAAAGCGTCCTTACCATTTGTGGTATATTAACTTGAATTTACCGAATATATATATATATAAGGGGGGGGGGGGTCACGAAAAAAAAAATATATATATATATATTGTTTAAAAATTAAATATATACCTATATAATTTCAAGAAGTCTTTGGAAAAGAATACTTGTATAGAAAATAATATTGCTTAGCAAGTAATATCGTAATTTAAATTTAGTATTGATACTTCAAACTACGCAAAATACATGTACCTCTCCATTTCCGATTGCATTTTTATTAAATTTTTATTTATTTCCTTTGCTATTTCCAATAGAATATTTTTGTAGCCATGCTGTTTCCAGAGAATTTAAGGGACAACACGTAATTTTACTTTGAAAATAATATCTAAGAGATAGTTTTGAACTTTTTATTTATCGATAAAATAAATTAAAGTATACTTTAAGGACTCATTGTATCGTTAAACTGCATTGAAAGGTTAAGTAATATATCGAGTATTTGCAGTTTTAAAATGTTTATAATCTATGTAAAATACACGCTAGTTCAATTCAAACAAATTTCACTTTTGAACTATTAACTATAAAGATTGATTTCATGTTGAGCACATTAAAGCAATTTATTCTAAAATATATTTATAATTACTGTTTTCAAACTCAGTCATTTTAACAAGAACGTCTTTTTTTATGAGCTACATGGTATTTAAAGTTGTAAATAGCTTTTCTTATAGATGCATCTAGGCGTAGTAAATTTTGGTTTTTATTAAATGCATTATTAACGTTCCTTTTCCTAATTAACTTTATAAACTATCCACAAATTTATCAAGTTTGTTTTTTAATCTTTAAAACTTATCGAGTCACTGAACTATTTTTTAAATTTTATAATTATTTTCTCAAAGATATTTTCTTGAAAATTTTACTTAATATTAGGAGAATATAGTTGAAATTCTCATAAAAGGGTATCTATAAAAATAATCCATTCCTTTACTCATTTTATTGCATTTTGAAAAAAAAAGAAAAAAAAACGATTTCATATACTAAACTGGTTGTGTTTACTTTTACTTAAATTTAACTTCAGGTGGTTTCTAGAAAAAATAAAGAAGAATACTTTTCCATTGAGGAAAGGGATTTTATATAAAAAGAAAAGTTCCTATTTTAGCAGTCTATTTTTAAAGTATACATAAACTAAATAAATAAACTTTTGGAGGAAAGAAGTAAAGATTTATTTTCTCGGTGGAGTCTTTATTTGATGCTATAATAAATATTTTTCTTCAAATAACAAAGTCATCGTGAAAATTCTTTAAATGAATCTCAAAGTAAAAAGCTTTTAAAGTTCTTACGGGCATTAGAATATAAAGCCTTTTGTAAGTTTTAAGTAACTGTTTCGAAATGAGAAGATCTCAGCTAAAACAGAATTTATAAATGTACAACGTATAAATTCAATAAATGAGTGACTTTTAAACAACTTGACTTTCAGGAGAAAAAAATACGCTAGTTTTGTACTATGCGGAAATAAATATTTTTTTGTCTTTGACCAACTGAAAATAATTTGTAAAAAAACGCATCAGTATCTTCTAGCTTATTTATGCCTGCATCTGTTCAGTATCAATGTTGTTGTTGTTGTCTTGTCCAAGAAGTTGGTGCAGAGGAGTCAAATAGGACCGAAGGTATCCAGGACAGCCGTAGCGACATCAACGACCCTTGAAAAATAAAGAAGTTGATGCGAGGGGGCTAGATGGATACTGAAGAGCTTGGCCAATATAATAGAACAGTCGAAAAAGTGGTCAAGAGAAAGTTGAATGTCAGTACAGTGAGAGCAGTAGATATAACTTTGGTGACCATCAGGGGGAATTTTCATTCCCCTGAAATGCTTTGCCCTGAGTCTGGCAATTGTAGATGAAATGGCACGGTTACAATTTAGGACAGGAATAGAATTTCTCTTGATTGACTGGGAGGAAAGTCTACGGCCGGCTATTGCGTCAGCATCGGAGAGAGTTAAGCTGTTGGAAACTTGAGAACTATTTCTTGCTTCCTTGGCGAGGCTGTCAGCCTGCACATTTCCGTAAATATCAACATGTGCTGGTATCCGCTGCAGTATGCATGTCTTCTGGGCTGCAATAGTTTTGTTCATGAGCACAAAAATACCCGGGGTAAGTTGAGAGTTGCCCCGCAGGATGGCCTGGAGCGCAGATTTAGAGTCAGAATAATAAGAGGATACTAGAATTCTAAATTGCCTTGGAGTGGTAAATTTCAAGAGCTTTTTTGATGGCTGCAAGCTCACAGGTGTAATTTGAGGCAATTTCACCAATAGGTAATTTGTGATGTTCTGAATATCCATTTTCATGAGTGAAAAGATGCCAGCACCACCTTTGTCGAGGTCAGAGTCGGAGAAACCATCTGTAAATGCAATAGCCAGATTTTGGGCCGAGTTCGAGAGTTCATTGATGGTGTGGATGCCCTTTTCCTTGATCATTGTGGCTGGATCTTTTTTATTGCAAGGTTGCAATAGGTTTAGATAGTTGAATAGCTCAGTATCAATGGTTTTAATACATAAAGATTGGGAGATTTCTAACGTAGTTATCGTAGTGATTCACAGTTTTGCGATGCTTTCCGAAGGTTTACTTGGGCTGCATGGGTTTAACCTTTTGTTGCATCGTGTCCACTGTAGTGGACAAAAGTTTAATTTTTTTTCCTTTCACACAAATGGTTTTACAGATTTGGTTTCAATGTTTACTCTTTCTGTATTATTTAAGCTTTCAACTGTTGCTCATAGATAGCAGCATAATATAAAATTACAGATTGCATTTCTAGTTTGAAAAAAGCCTCAACTTCTACTTCCAAGTTAGTATGATTTCTCACTGTAAACATTGTATGTAAGTGCTAAACCTTTTTTATTTTGACATTTTGCGTTTTTAAATAGAAATTTTAGGCATTTTACAATATGTTTGAAAAGAAGACTTATTTTCATATTCTATTTTTCATGAAAATTAATGTACTTTCATTTTTGCCAACTACAATGGACGTTATGAACATTGGCTAATGTAGGACTGTTTTCGTTTGTCCATTATAGTGGTACAAAAGGGTATTATTTCATTTTATAGAAGTTACCGTGATAAATTCTTGGTTTCTTTACAAAGCTGTCATACTACAATGCTCTATGCAACTAGGATTTTTCAAGATGTCCATTGCCAGAGGACTAATACAAGCAGTATCAAAAGTAATTGATAAACAAGATACAGAAAGACTTATGTAAACAAGGGCCAATGTCAGCGTAAAAACCTACAAAAAAAAATGTCAGTCAAAGCAAGCTCTGTCCTCTACGATGGAATAGATAATTTTGCTAGACAAATATCAAATAGTGCTCAAAGATGTAAGATGGAGTTATGCTCAATAAAATCAACATATTCATGCGTGAAATGCAAAGTTAGTTTGTGTATCGACGAAAAAAGTGACTGCTTTTATTATTTTCATCACCACTTCTACTTTGGGTATCCAGTTTCTATATGCATACTGTCCACTACAGTAGACAAACTGTAACTTTTAAAATAAACAAAATTTTGATGAAACAATTTTTTCCTTGATTTCCGGGACAATTTTAAATAGGAAAAACACAATAATTTCCTTTAAAGTTTCCCAGGTCATTAATATGCAACAAAGGGTTAATAGTGATATCAAAGTAATAAGGTGAAAAATTTAGAAATTTGTAGTTAAGGTTGCAAGCTTTTATAAAGTTGTAACTTTAGGTGACGTTTTGGTGTTACGATTGAATTTGCGGGTATTTTAGAAAAGCTCGATTAGGTAAGTTATGCAAAGTGATAATTCAATATGATACATTTAAGTAGCGATTCAGGCATTCCATGTAAGGGGAGTTTTCAGTTTAGGAGCTATGACAATCTAAAAGAAGGTTTTAGTTTAACCCTAGAACACTAGCGTGTTCATATATACGCTATCACTAGAGATAAGTAGTAAAATTAAGTAATTTTAACACTAGTAAAATTGACATGCTCATGTAAAACTAATTTTTCATTAACTGAATAATTATTTCGAAGCACTGAAGGTGAAACAAGTTTATCGGTAGTAAAGAAAGTGCAGAAGAGAACCAATAAATGAAGACCGCACGTAAAGTTTACGTACCACTAGTGTTCTAGGGTTAAATTGACTTTTACACATATCTGGGCAGTAAATGAAGGCGAATCACACATTCCAATCAGTCAAAATTTCCTTGTCTACACTTTAAGAACTACGATTAACGGGTAGTTATTTCCACCCCCTCATTAAGTATAAAACTGGCATGTATTTTATATCTGCTTTCTTATTATTATGTTTCTCCCCTTTACAGCAGCGATATGTGAAATCAGAAAGTCAATCAAGACAGCGTAATCTCACAAAGTTAACTGGATTTTTTTTAAACAAAAAGTGAAACTCCAATACTGCAAACTAGAGCTAAACTGACTCTTATTTAATATCATATTTCATACAATTTATGTAAACAGTCAAATATTGTTTAACATGTGGTAATCTCTATCAGGTTTTATAAATAAAATACTAAATTCAGGGGTTTTTTTTTTTTTTTTTTGCTTGTGTGTCAACGTAAAATTTTCCTTTATTTCTATACTTATATATATATATATTTGATTTTAGAAAAATATAATGAAACATAATGTATAGATAGTTATTAAAATATAGAAAGACTAGCATTATGCCATCGTTTGTTTACTATTAAAATTTAGAAATTCATTGAAATGTGGCTAGCAGTTTGTGCAAATTCATGCGAGGAAATTAGAAAATTACAACATTAAAAACACTTCTGAAAGTTATTTTATTCTCATAAGTTTTGTTTCTACAACAGGTATTCATTACGATTTCTTTATAGAATTTTAATTTTGTAAATAATTTAAAGTTTGGTATCTGCAAATTAAAAGTAAAACATGAACGTTTTGTTCAGCTTAAATTTTGCAGCGTTTTTCTAAAACTGAAATAAATATATCTTTTTTCAATGTGTTTCCCTGAATTACCGAGATTATAATATGCATTATATTTATTGTATTATGTTTATAAAATATACTATTTGTTATATACAGTTCATTACACTACACTTCTTTAAATTTTAAAACAACAAATTTTCGGATTTAAATCAGTAATTTAACCTTTATACTGTTATACGTAATATAAATCTTTTTTCAAAATATTTATAACAATATTTTAAAAAATCTAAGACAGCAGTATGTATCAAACAACATTTTATTTACATAATTTTATTTTAATAATTCAGCATAAAAAATATTTCAAAGTTACAATAAAATATTTTTGATTTTTTTTTCAATTGTATGATTACATTTTGCTGTTCAACACACAGAACTATCTTATACCTTTGAAAATTTCCTAATCATGCACTATTGTTGTTGCATGATGATATCATCTAATGATTTTTTTTTTCTATTTCACCAAGTTGATAAATCATAATAAATCTGGCTACAAGATTTCTTTTTTTAGATAGTACTATAATTTTCTCTAGTGTAATAACACATTGAGTAAAATGACATGCTTTGTCACGTTCAAGTACCTTCTTTTTTGCGCTAGTAATTGAATTCATTCTTTATTACCTATACTCACGATTTCCTTTTGCTGGAATTCATAAGCGAATCAACAAATAAAATAGTCTTCAAGATTCAGATATTCCTAACGAAATTTGCCCTTCGTTAAATGTGCTTTAAGATAGTTTTCATATATCTGATAATCAATCTGTATCATTGATACAATTTTAGTATTAAGAAGCTATCATTTTTTTTCATTAATACATTTTAGAATATAATTTAAAAAGTGTAGAAAAAAATTTAAATATTTTTACTGTCTTCTATATTTAATAATAATAAAAAAAAAAAAAATTATTCATAAAAATTTTTGATTTCCAGTTTTCTATAGGTTTACATGCTTTGAGATATTCTGAACACGATTTGACAATTTTTAGAAAATGCCTGCCTGTCTGAGTGTGTGTGTGACGATACCACTTATGGGATAGGGAATTTTTAATGGAACCTATCTCCACATCCTTTCAACTATTCTCAATAGTTGAGATTTCAATAAGTGTAGTTAGTTCTTTTCTATATACTTTTGTCCATTTAGTGATAGTATTTCATTAAAATGATCAATAAATGTGTTGAATGCCTTTGCAAATTTCACTTTGTGACCATGAGTTATTTATTTCATTAATTTCATGACCTGCCTCATCAATTCAACGTACCAGATATAATTACAGTAAACTCCCGACTACCCGCTAGCGGATTATGCGTGTTTCGGATTATCCGCGGGTGCGGGAAAAAGGAGAGATAAGAAAGCGCAGGTGCAAGAATGTTTTTTCAAAAAAAAATTAAAACAAATGATTCATTTATATATACCAGTATCGCCCAGTGGTCGAAACTCGACCATTTTTTTTTTTTTTTTTTTTTTTTTTTTTTTTTTGCAAAGCAAAGTTATTGCCTTGTCCTGAACGGAATGCAATTGCAACACAGCTGCGGCAATTGTTTGCCGATATTCACTCTAACTGAATCAGCAGAGTTTTACTTAATATAACTATTTCTCTCTGTAGATGTTAGCCTTTCCTGAAATGAGAGAAAATCGCAACGTGAAAACGCCCTTTGTTGTATGATACAGCCCAGAAGCTAATAGGTACCATGTCAAACCAAGGCCCAACCAAGTATCAAATTCTGTTAAATTAATTCGATTGGTTCATAAAGTACAGTGTTTGAACAAAAAAAAAAGATATTTTTCAAAAATGGTCGAATTGAGTTCGGGAAATTTCAAAACGTGTAACTTTATCGAAAACCGAAAATCTAAAATTTTTCTGAATCTTATATTTTCTACTTATATATGCAGAGGAAAGAATAGTAAATGCACTTTTTAAAAAATAAAAATAAGTAGTCAATTTCACTCTTAATTAAAATGCAAGGAAATCTCAAAACGTGTAAATTCATCGAAAACCGGAAATCAAAAGTTTTTATGTATCTTCTACTTGCTTCTTCTACCCACAAAAGCTAGCAATAAAGACACTTTTTAAAAAAATAAGTAGCCAATTTCAGTTAATTGAAACGTAAAGGAAGCTCAAAACATGTAAATTCAGCAAAAAACGGAAATCTGAATTTTTTCCGTATCGTCTACTCATACATGCAGCAGTTAGTAACAAATCCATTTTCCTTTTATTTAGTATATTAGTTGAATATTAATTGTTTAAATATCACCCTTTGAAATGAAATGTTTATGTTTACATTCGAAACTGGAAGTTTGCCATTTTTTTTTTTTTTTTTTTTTTTTCTGGAGTTTTGTGATTTTAAATTAAAATTTTATCAATTTTACAGAAAAAATAACTCAATCAAACACATGTAGACAATAACTTATATATAACTATACCCAAATATCGGAATTAAAATCGGCAGATAATTTCCGTTATTTTTTAATAATTTTTTACAAAAAATCCAATAGACGATTAACATAGAAAATCTTTTTCATGTCTCCATGGACAGACAATGACGTCATCATTTCGTTTGCGTATAGTGATGCTACATTATACAAATTACTGTGTCTATGGTTTTACTTGACCTTTATGAAATTGCCAGATTTAACAACTTTCTACTTTTAGGTATTTTTTAATGTAAAGGAATACGTGTATAAAAAGAAAGGGAAAAATGGGGGAAAATGCATAAAAAATAAATGTATTTTTAAACACCTTCTTGACATCGTAAGAAAATAATATTTGTATTCGCACCTTCCAGCTAACCATACCTTTCGAATGATACCATTTTCAACCCACTACTCCCATAATTAATATGTTAAAAAGGGACTACAAATTTTATGCTTGCCTATTAATATATAGATATATATATCGTTTTTGTTTTAATTTTTGTACAGCAGTGCCGTACGGTATTGTTTAATTTAATGCAAAAATTAGCTTACAATTGTAAATTGACTTTAACGTAACTCCTTTTTTTTTTTTTTTGCATATCGTTTTTGGATTCTTTAGTACAGAAAATACAAATATTTTTACTTCAAGCTTTTTTGCAGTTTATCTGCGATTTTCCTTCTGCCACTCAATTCAGCGGATAATCAGCAGTTTTATGCATTAGTGTTGTGGCAATATTCTGCCCTTTCATGATTATAGAAATTTAAGTAACGTCATTTGAATAAATTTACGAAAACCTCATTTAAATTTTTTAAACAGTGTAATTATAATGTGCTTCATTAATCCGAACTTAACAATTCTTTTTATCTTATTTATATTGAAATAAATGATATACATTAAGTGGATTTGATAAGGTCACCATTTTTTTTTTTTTTTTTAAATCGATTTCTTGTGATGTAAGTTAAACTTACTCCTAGATTTGTAGAAAAAAAGAATAAATGATATTTACAAATTTCTGTAGCAATCTAATAAATTATAATGCATTTCTCTAGAAATAAAACTATTTCAGATTTTATTGTCGAATTATTTATTTACTTAAGCACATTTCCTAGTTAAAATAAATAAATAAATAAATAAATAAAATAAATAAATAAATAGATTAACAATCTAATGACGATTAAATTCAGACAGACATGTACAAAATGGCATGTATCTAACTTTTAAAGTAAGGAGAAAGAACTGAAAAGAAGTTTAAAAATTTTTGGCGTCTTGAATTTCCCTTGGCAAAAGTAATTTCCGCGGAATAATACCTAGGTTTACTCAATGTCACAATAAACTGCCACCGGAAATTTATTCTATTAAGAATTCTGCGGAAAAAAAGTTCTATGACTTTTAACTTTCGTGTCAATGAAATGTCTAACAAAATAATAACATTTCCTAGTTTCGTTTCTAAGATTAATATCTTAATTTAAAGATTTTTTTTTTCACTTTACTTTATTTTATTTTATTTTGACCGACAGAGCATTAAATTTTAAAGGTAGAAAAAGTTTTGTACTAATTAAATTATTTTAGCTTAAATTATTATTAATTTTTTAATATTAAAAGAACATCCTTATTTTTATTGGATATTTAAAAATAAATAGTTTTACAGCATCTAGGGAATTGTACAGTCACAAAAAAAAAAAAACGCCACCCCCCCCACCTAATTTTGCCGTAAATTATCGTAGAAACATGCGACTGGTACCAATCAGTTTGTAATAACGTCTAGTTTATAATGTTATAGTTAGATTTTACTTAGGGGGTCGTCTACATATTAAAACTGACATCAACTTCATTTTTTTCAATGGTAACCCCCATTTTTTATAATTTATTTGAATTCTTTGGATCAAATCATCACGGAAAATGGTATAGTTTATATATTTCGCTCAATTTTTCATAGAGTTATAAGCTGTCAAAGTTTGGGGATGCTAATGTTAAATGAATGTGACAAACATTAAATCATATCTTCCGAAATAATTATGATATTTAAATTCTGTTTTTTTTATTCGTTAGAATGAAGTGACCCAAACATATTCCATGCAAATTTTTGCTAAAAAAACATTTTTTGAATTATGAAAATTATTAATAAATTCATATTTGAAAAAATTATGAATTATGACCTATGTTAATTTTCGCACGAATAGAACGGGCATCATCAAAAACATGGGGTTCCAAATTTACAGCTCGTTCCTAACATTATTTTTTGAGTTACAGTGATATTTCACTTTTTATTCCTGTTAGGGGGCCGTCACTTGTTATAATCTGTATCCTCTATAAGTAAATGTTTGTATATAATTTGACGGAAAGCTATTTTAATTTACCTTTATGTAATTTTTATTGTTTCCTAAGCAATATTTCGATGTTTATTATACAAATTGGCATATTTTTGTAAAGTTATCACAATGTAGGCGAGGGATTGTGAAAGAATTTCAAAAGAAAAGAAGCCACGCCTCTGATTCGCTGAAACACTATTTAAAAAAAAAAGACTAATTTGCATATTTCTATTTGACTCTGTATGTGACGCTGGTATGCATAAATCACAATGGTATTTACTACATCGATTATTGAAGACAAAACTTAAATGATTTAATTACAAATATGCAAAATTATTTTGCTTTATATTATAAAGTTTTAGAAAATTTGTGAAAAGGCGTGGCTTACGCTACAAGAGAAGAATAAATCCCATCCTAATATGTTAAGTCTTTCTTCATAAGTATTAAATATCTTTTTCTAGTTTTTCGCTGATAAAATTCTATTTTAACCCTGTTACACCTTTTTTCGCATTTCAATATTCAAGAGTACGTACACCTCTAGTTAAATATCTTGTTTTAGAAAACACGGTACAGCGAAACTGATTGCATGAAACAGCAATTATGCATTCAACAATCGTTTTATTCTTATTATTATGAATATTTAATAATTTTAAACAGATTTTTTACCATAAATTTTCTCTTTAAATTTTGTTGTGACATATTTGCATTTGGTTACTGTACCGTTTGTAAGCTTTGTGTTATTTAAAATTTATCCCATAATGTAACATAATAAAATATCAAATTTCTATTAAAAGTTTTTTAATACAGAATCAAATAGTGAAAAATTGCTTTATTATTATTATTATTATTTTTTTTTTTAAGTTTATAAGATCTATTATTGGAACATAGCTCAATAGTATTTATTTTCAATTTCCTAATCACGAAATCAAAGTCACAGTTATTATGGAATAAAAATTTAAAACAAAGGAATTGTCTTATTACTTTCAAATATATAGATATTGATCTTACAGAATCCTGAAATTTCATTTAAAAGACTTTAAACGTCTAAATTTAAAAATTCAAAATAAAATAAATTAATCTAAATGCTTTTAAAGTTGAAACGGGAAGATTTCAAAATATATGAAAATTGGCATTTGTGTTTTGAACATTTTGGTGCGGCAGATATTAAAAACAATATTTTAATGATGAGCTGAACCTGAGCTTAAGAGAGGGCGGATCCAGCTATTTAGCAGGAGTGATATCACCTGACTAAAACCAGAATAAACAACATTTTAATTTATTCCGGCGTACTTTTAGCCCACTGTTATTCTTTTTTTTTTTTTTTTCTAATTTCAACACTAGCTACAGTACGCTTACGTCCTATTTACATTAAGCCTTGATATGGAAGCTATGTTGCTGTTTTTCGATGCTGCGAAATTTACAAAATATATTTGTGTTAATATACTATACAGATAGAAGAATAATTATATAATATCAACAAATCTTCTTTAATCAATATGTTTATATACATTACTGTATGGAAATGTTTATATATGAATATTGTATTTATTTTTAATGAGAGATATAAACACAAAATACTAAAAAAAAAAAGAAGAAAATGTGTTATAAATTTTTATAAATCAAGCAAAATATATATGCATACTTGCCAACCTAACCCGTAACATTGTTAGTTCCCGCCCCTGTGTGTACACAATTTAATTTTTAGAGTAATTAACTTCAAATACATTTACGATTAACTCATTGAGCGCCACGCAAATTCTTATGGAAATCCCATGCAGGCCACACGTGCTGCTTAGAAGCGTGTAATGTTTATCGAGTTTCAATAAACCCCATTAGGCCTTAACGATATAATCCTATAAAAATCCTATTAAAAAAAAAAAAAAAAACCATGAAGTAAATTTTAAATAAATTGTCAGTAATTACTTAAAACTAGGTAAGTTCTGTAGTTTTATATCATATTTTACACTGCCGGCAGACTTAGCATAAATGGAAAGATCAGTGTCAGCCACCGATGGCTGACACGGCTCTAAAAAGACTGAAGTGAAAAAAATGTACGGAAAGGGGAGGGACCAGTAATCTTCCGGGATAGGTTGACAAGAATGTATATACATAGAGCAATGCCAGAAAATGTTCTTTATTTTTCATGAACCAGATGAATGGAACTTTTTTCTGAATAGTCTATGTATTAAATATAATGCTGCTTTAAATACCCTTTAAATGAAAAGTTTTATTACATAAAGTAATTTTCTGGCACTCTACAGCTCCCAAATGACACACAATACGAAACCCCGCCTTTTTCCAGTGTTTAAAGGGTATTAACGTTTAATATGCTTTATATTCGTTTTGATCTTTCCTTCTCCTCCTTATCTTCATCTTTTTTCCTTAAAAAAAAAAGAGTTGTGTAACATTTTGACCTTTTCAAGTGAAGATTTAGATTAAGGGTAGTCAGCCTTTCTACACCCACCGTCCACTTCGGTATCTGTGTTAAAGTGTAGAATTTTAGAACATTCCATTAAGTAGTAGGATTTATTATTTTGCATATTAATTTGTTACACATTATAAAATATAAAAGCAAAAGAATATCGTGGATATTTATGTAAAAGTTTTTAATAATGTCATGAAAAAAATAATAATAATAATTAATTAAAAAAATAAATAAATAAAAATAAAAAAATCTGTTTTAATATTTTAAAAAAGTCAATTAAGGAAAATGAAAGTACTGCAGTATCAGAACAAACTCCCATTGTGACTGTGAAACGGCCGTGGGAACCAGGTTGAGTGCCGCCGTTTCAGACAATTATACGGCAGCTTGAGTTAAAATAATTTTGAATTTTCAAACAAATTTAAAACCATTCACCTTTTTTTTTTTTTTTTTTTTTCTTTTGATAGATATTTTAATATCTATTCAAGCTATTTAATTTTCTTCGTATGAAGTGAACTATCTGATGTTTAATCAATAGAAACCAATAAAAATCTTTTAATTCATAAACTAACTCAGAAAGTTCTGTGAATTAGTCATTTTTTTTATTTTATAACTAACATTTCTGAAATTTTTTTCCGGTGTGAAACTTAATAAATAATGTATACTGGGTGGTAGATCGTGATTTATATTTTCTAAATGTATAGACGGACCCCTAATACATTTTCACGTGTAACTCTATTTAAAATTGATTTAAGGTATATAAATAGGTATGTTTTTCGAACCGCCTTGATCTCAGAAATCTGAATATGAAGTCAAAAATAGGGGTTGCCATTGAAGAAAATGAAGTTAATGCCAGTTTTAATATGTAGATGACCCCTTAGGCAAAATTTAACTATACTGTTATAAACTAGACGTTATTACAAATCGATCGGTACCAGTCAAATGTTTCTACGATAATTTACGACGAAATTAGGTGGGGGGGTGGCTTTTTTTTTTGGGTGACTGTACCCTGCATAACATGTGTACTTAGTAAAATATATTTTGAAACAAATGTTAATTCTTTATAATCAAATTGGAGTGTAAAGGTTGATATTTTTATTTATTACCAACTATGCGAAAAATACCAGAGCCGGGAATCGAACCCGGGCACCTCCGCTTAACGCACGGATGCTCTACCACTGAGCTACCCTGGCTGACAACCAGCTAGGCACTTCTCGCATAATATTCGTTGGCAAAGTCACCGAGTCTGCAAACGCAGATATATCAGGTGAGACAATAATAATCGTAGCACAACTCCATAAACCACGAAATTTCAATTTAGAAATTAGTTGGTAATAAATAAAAATATCAACCTTTACACTCCAATTTGATTTAATAAATATTCACGGTTGATGAATTCATGAATAAAAAATTTCTAAAATGTTAATTCGTTTAGAAAAAACGTCATGAAGGAAATTTAGAGTTGAAAAGTGAGAAAGCTCCTTTAAATAAGTAGTTAAACTGATTATGTTGAATTTATTTAATGTTTTTCACTTCATTGTTTAAATATAAAATTACTTACGGGGATAAATTAATCAAAATATGTATATAAATTATTCATCAATGAATACAAATTTAGTTAAATAAATATTAAAAGTCATAACATTTCAAAAAATATGTATTGTTACATACTGCAAGAGTTTATACCTTTCAAAATTTAAACTGTTTTCAGTTTGAAAATTTACAATACTTCTTAATTTATTATCACACCTCTGTGAACATCCAACGCCTGTGAATGTTTATATTGAAACTAGCAGTTTTTCCCGCACCGCTGATCACTGTATTTAAATGAACTCGAAATATCATGTTACTTTTTAATACAAAAAAAAAAAAGAAAAAAAAAGAAAGAAAGAAAAATAAAATAAAATAAACATTAAAAACAATTAAAACCACAATTAATATTTTTCGCTGCCTTCGATAGCAGCTTTTCCGCTCTCAACTTGCTACGTCCGGGCCCATACTACCTGCAGTAGTATCTTTTTCTAACGGTTGTTTGGAACAGAGATTTGCTCTAATTTATGTTTTTGTCACATCCCATCTCCCCACTGGTAAAGAGAAAATTTTCGCAAATTTTTGCCAAAGTGCAAGTTGCGCATACTTTGTTAAATCCTACACATCAAAATTCATCAACCTGGCGTAATTTGGAGTAGTGTTAAGCTTGAAAACGTATTGCCTGTCCCCCTCAAAGTTGGAAGTTGGAAATTTCAAAGAATTCCTTTATAATGCGCTTTGGGTACACATACCAAACCATGCACCAAAAATCGTCTTCCCGAGATAATGTGCAGTAGAGTTACGCTTGGAAACGTGATTTCCCCCCCCCCACCTTCCTCCCACAGAGAGAAAGAGAAAAAGTTTTCGCAAAATCCCCTTATAGTGTATGTTAGGTACGCATAATCAAACTTTGCACTGAATATCACCATCCTGAGGTATTTTGGAGCAGAGTTACGCTTGGAAACGTGCTTTGCCCCGTTCTCCACAAAGGGGGTAATAGGAGAAATTTCGAATAATTCCATCACAGTAGGTGTCGAATTTTTCTAAACCAACCTACACACCGAAATTCATAATTGCTGTTTCCATGGATTCCCAAGGACAAACTTAATGCAGAAACAGGGTTCTGGAAATTCCATTCTCGTAACTCACCTCGAAATAAACAATCGCAAAAATCTCAAAATTGGCTTTTGTAACCCCTTAAGAACAGGGGTGGCCAAACCGCAGACCGCATCCGACCCGCCGTGTTGTTCAAAGGAGACTCACAATATTTAAAGTTTGACAACTTTGGTTAACAGATTAAAAGTTAATAAATTCGTTCTGACTTTTTGAAGTAAAAATACCTTTCAATGATTATAGTAGCTAAAGAATCACCCTCTTGTAACGAAATATCATTAGATCCATTTTAAGAGGGCCCGGTTTTGTTTCGATTCCCAGCCATGGCATTTTTACATATGTGTAATTGGTATGAAAATGAACTTTAAGCTCCAATTTAAATAAAGTGAATATTTATGTTTGATGAATTAATAAATAAAATTTCCAAATAATTAGATCCATTATTCATCCTTTTTATTACATTTATATAATTTTTACAATTCTATTCTTAATTAATGAATGAAAATAATTTACATTAATGTATTCTGCTCCAAATCTTCACCCGTTCTTTCCCAATAAAATATATTCATGCATGATTTATACACTTACAAACATATATCATCATCATTAATTTCAGCCTTTATTAATGCACTGCAAGATGAAAATCTCTCCTAGATGATTCTAATCGGCCCTGTTTTCTGCAATTCTTCCCCTCTTCCAAACTTCACAATTTTATCTCTCACTGGGAGACACGGGGGGCTTTCCTAGGTCTTTTCTTACCTCTTGGTATACAAAATAGGACATTGGTGGTCCATCTATCATCATTTCTTCTGGCAAGGTGTCCAGCTCAGCTCCAGCTCAGCTCCATTTTAACTTCTCAGTACTCAAGAAATAACATCAGTGACTTTGAGTTTATTCTCTAATCGAAGTGTTTCGCTTTCTGTCTCCTCAGAAGAAACATAACGTGCATCTCTCCATGCTTCCCTGGGCTGTGCACGTTAATTTCCAAGTTTTTCAAGCATAAATTAAAACAGGCAAATTGCACTATATAAAACATTTTTTTTCAAACAAATTTGGAGGTCGCTTTTGAATATTTCTTCCGAATGCTTTCCATGCAAGCTCAACTCGGTTGTTAATTTCTTCCATGATGTTCCCGTTCATCATGAGGACTTGCCCCATATAAATACATGCCGTTTCTAATTCATCCATATCACCAGTGATCTTCAAAATATGAAGTAATTTTCGTCTTACCGAGGTTCATTTTCAATTCATTCAACTTTACTTTGTTTAATTCACTGAAGTAATACTTGCAAAATCAGACTTATACACAAATATGCATATGTGCATATGGTGCAGCATGCATGAATAAAATATATTTCCAATGCGGTTCATCAAGTGTTTTAGATTAGACAGGCCTGCTTTAGAAGACACGGAGCCGTTATCAACTTATTTGTGCAACTTTTGGTAGTATTCTACTCGAAAATCTGGATTTTGCATAATTTCCTACCCAAAATCATTTTACCTCCTTTTTTTCTTAAAAAATCGAAAATTCCAAAATCACCAATTTTTTTTATTTTATTTTTTTGTGATTTTGTTGTTTTTTAAGTCTAGGTTTTTCATGTGCATATCCTTCATCTGAGTTTTGCTCGCAAACGCGTTTTTGTCTCTTCTCATTCCAGTGGCAAAGAAAGTAGTTTCGCAAATGCCTGGCTGAATAGAAATATTATGAATGGTTTATTATAGCTGATTGGATATATATATATATATGTGTGTGTGTGTGTGTGTGTGTTAGGGTGTCCCTTAAAATGGGGGGAACTTGCTTTTACTTACTTTCTTTCTTTTCTTTTCTTTTTTTTTTTTTTTTACCGATAATCATATGCTCTATTTTTTTTTTATTTAGTTAATTTAATTTAATTTTTGTTTGTTTAACCCTAAATACTTTTTTAGGAAAATATCAACTTTCTGGGATAATGTGCACACCTTCCGAATTGACGGGAAATTCCTAATATCTATATATATTAGGATTTTGTCGTCAATTCGGAACGTGCTAACGTTATCCCAGAGTGCTGATATTTTGCTAAAAAGTGTTTAGTGTCAAATAGTAAAAAAAAGAGGGTATGTGTATCGGATTAAAAAAAAAAGAGAGAGAGAGAGAGAAACAAACAAACAGACAAAAAAAAAAAAAAAAAAAAAACTAATTTCCCCTATTTTAAGGGGCACCCTAATATATATATAGAAGCTCACTGAGTATGAGAACATGTTTCCTCACTTACATATTCAAACATGAAATTTTTCAATAAAACCAGATTTATCAAAATTATTGCCTGATCAATTGAGATAAATTTCTGTAAAAATAGAGATAGAAAATTTCTGTAAAAATTAAAACATTTCTCCATAAAATTTATGTTTTCTAAAACTACAAAAGTCTAAAATTGTATTTCAATCAGAAAAAAAAAAAAAAAAAAAGAAATCTGCATCAAAATAAACAAATTGGAATACATTCAATGCGAGAAGTTTTACGGTATGCACTACGAGCAAAATTTCTTATGATGATCAAAATTTCTTGTGATCAAAATCTCTTGAAAATTTTTTACGATGGATTTTTTACATAACGCATGGATAATTTTTGGGAACTTTAATATATATATATATATATATATATATATTATCTATAAAGTCGAACCTCGTTAACGTGAATCTCAAGGGAAATAAAAAATTTGTTCATGTTATCAGAACTCAGAAACTAATCTTCATTTTCACGGGAATTGTGGAAAAAGTTCATGTTAAAAGTAATCCACGTTAAGCGAGTTCACGTTAACGAGGTTTGACTATATATATATATATTTCCAGTGCAGTCATTACAGCAAAAATATATAAGATAATCTCTTAAATTTAGCCAACATACTCATATAATGTATTTTTTAGATACATCCATTGTGTAATTATAGTTTAAATTTATCCAGTAAGTTCGAAGATATCCTGAAGATAAATATATCTAATATATAATTTTCTAAGAAAATAAAGCTAAATGTCAAACATTATTCAATAAATGTGCATTTTCCATATATACCAAACATAAAGAAATTTTATAAGAAACATATTATTGTGAAGAAGATGAGCGGCCGTCGTAAAAGAAAGAATATTTTTGTGGATGGCTTCGGCTGTAAAGTAAAAACATTATTAAAACTGAATTTCGATTAAAGGTACAGGCTCGGAATTAACTCAGAGACATATTTGGTTCTGATGCTAGTTTATTAAAAATTCACGTGACCATAGTCAATTAAAAGAACACAAGTATTTTAAAGAAAAAATTCTGGAGTGGGGAAACAGTACCGATGATCCGGCCGGGCTCTAGGCCCGAATCTCTCTTGAGCTCTTACATGTCTTATGATCAGAAAGGAAGTGTCTGCTCCTAAACTGAAGCAAAACAAATGACAATGCATTTGGCGTTTAATTACACGCCAAGTTCAAAGTGTGATGATAGAGAATGGTTGCATTACGTTAGGAATATTTATATGTATATTTTCAAAAAGTGACGAGTAATTTATTGACTGTTGTTAGTGAATGTTGGCATGATTTCGCCAATCTTTAGACCCTGGGAAAATAACTAACTAAGCAAATATTCTATTTAACCGTTGATGTAAAATTGGTGACAAGAGGTTGCAGGAGTTACATTTCGATGTAAGATTAAAAGAGACCGAATTAATTAACTTCTGGTTTCACAAAACAAAAGGATAGAAATAAGTCAAAACATTATCATTTACAGAGCAAAAAGTATTTCCAGTACGTTAGGCTTGTTAAATGAATACTGGGAACTGATCAAAGATTTTTTTTGTTTCAGCTACATTGAAAAAGGCATGAAAGGGAAGATATAAAAATTAGAAAATGCATATTGTAAAATTTATTATTTATAGGATAAAATCGTTATTCCATTATATTTTAAATAGTTGATTTAAGATTAAAGAATTTAATTTATAATTTAATTTGTTTAGATAATTTACCTATTCCTTTAAAGAGAAAAATATAAATTTTATAATATGTGATAATCTATATCACATATTTTCTCTGGAATCCACGTAATGAATGAATAGCGGCACAAATATTTTTCTTGATCACTGACACTAGGATTATTTTTTTACTTTCTCTTACCCATAAGGTAGAGAAAGTATTGTTTTTGGGTCAAATTTTCGAACGCGAGATTTTGTTATATTTACACGTTTTGAGGTCCCCTGAATACGAAAATCATGTTTTTAGCAAATGTCTGTGTGTATGTCTGTGTGTTTGTCTGTATGTCTGTGTGTCTGTCTGTGTGTCTGTCTGTGTGTCTGTGTGTCTGTCTGTGTGTCAGTCTGTTATCAGCATATATCTCAAAAACAAATTATGGCAGAAAGTTCAAACTTGGTATTCTAAATGTGTATCATATAGGGATGCTACAGTAAGCTTTTCGTTAAGATCAAGCAAATGGTTCGTGTACAGGGACAATAAAGAGAATTCTAATACATTACGTCTATGGGGGAAATTGCAGGAAAGTAGAGTTTAACGTCTATAGACTGAACTAAACAAAATGAAACGAATATATATTTTTTGTAATAGAGATAGTTAACTGGGAAAAAAAATTGTGTATGTAGGGGCCTCGCCTCCCCCTGGGGGGATGTCCCCCCTCGGGGGGAGTAAATTTTCATGATGGGTATCTTTCAAAAGAGCTCGCCAATACCTTTAAAACGAATGGTTGAACCATCGATCTGCGATAATTTAAAACAAAGTTATCGATTTTTTTTACTTTTAACGAAAAAAAAAAAAAAACTTTTTTTTTTTTTTCCCTTCTTTTTAATGATGAGAATAAAATGGACTTTTTTTTTGGATATTTGGTGTTATACCACTTCTCTAATATGGAAATCGTCTGCATTATCATAAGATATTTTTTTTTTAAATAATAATTTTAATAAATTATTTTTTAAAAACAGAATTATTTTTTAATAACCGAATTAAATTCTATGCAAATGTAGGTGCATTAATGAAACGGGGGGTTGAGGGTCTATAGTAGACACCCTCACACAGAACTAATTACCATATAAAACTCTTCAGAAGCCTAATATGAATTGTTTAACACAGGTTTACATAACAGTACTCATTATCTTACCTTTTAATCTGCAACCTGTATTTATAGTGTTAAATTTCAGGGTAAGAGAAAGTCGTGTGAGTGACACACCAGATTATTTCTTCTTTGTTTTAGACATAGTAAATAATTATTGATTGTCCACCTGTCTAAACTTATGATTTTCACGGAAAATTTAAATTGAAATCTTCTGCAGCAGAATGTCTATAGATTCTCAAAACGTACAATACACCTATTAGTTTTGCGCAATTGCGATGATTCTTCATGAAATTAAAAATAATCGCATCAACAAAATATGTAGTTTTCAATACTTTACGAATACTCCAACCACAAAAAATACTTATCATGAATGTCGATAAAACCACAAGATCTGTTGAATATATTCTCTCTGTATTTTGAACACGAAAAATATTGCTCCGTCTCTTTCTTTTTCTTTTCTTGTGTAAGCATATAATAATGTTTATGCACAATATTTTTTCTACTAAGAGAACAACTGCGGTTTATTTTGGTGCTTTTAGTGATCATTTTAAAATCACATCATCAATGAAATTTTTTTGGAGGTCTTCTTTTATCTCGACATCTTGCAAATCATATTGAAGTATTCACAAAGAAAAAATTGAATGAATAAAGGTGCAGAAATTCGCAAAAAATTTTCGTTCCCCCGATCCATTAAAATTATATTAGAACAAATGTCTCTGACCCTTACCTCTGTCATTACAGCAAAAATATATAAGATAATCTCTTAAATTTAGCCAACATACTCATATAATGTATTTTTTAGATACATCCATTGTGTAATTATAGTTTAAATTTATCCAGTAAGTTCGAAGATATCCTGAAGATAAATATATCTAATATATAATTTTCTAAGAAAATAAAGCTAAATGTCAAACATTATTCATTAAATGTGCATTTTCCATATATACCAAACATAAAGAAATTTTATAAGAAACATATTATTGTGAAGAAGATGAGCGGCCGTCGTAAAAGAAAGTATATTTTTGTTGATGGCTTCGGCTGTAAAGTAAATCATTATTAAAACTGAATTTCGATTAAAGGTCCAGGCTCGGAATTAACTCAGAGACATATTTGGTTCTCATGCCAGTTTATTAAAAATTCACGTGACCATAGTCAATTAAAAGAACACAAGTTTTTTCAACGAAAACATTCTGGAGTGGGGAAAGAGTACCGATGATCCGGCCGGGCCCTAGGCCCGAATCTCTCTTGAGCTCTTACATGTCTTATGATCAGAAAGGAAGTGTCTGCTCCTAATCTGAAGCAAAACAAATGACAATGCATTTGGCGTTTAATTACACGCCAAGTTCAAAGTGTGATGATAGAGAATGGTTGCATTACATTAGGAATATTTATATGTATATTTTCAAAAAGTGACGAGTAATTTATTGACTGTTGTTAGTGAATGTTGGCATGATTTCGCCAATCTTTAGACCCTGGGAAAATAACTAACTAAGCAAATATTCTATTTAACCGTTGATGTAAAATTGGTGACAAGAGGTTGCAGGAGTTACATTTCGATGTAAGATTAAAAGAGACCGAATTAATTATCTTCTGGTTTCACAAAACAAAAGGATAGAAATAAGTCAAAACATTATCATTTACAGGGCAAAAAGAATTTCCAGTACGTTAGGCTTGCTAAATGAATACTGGGAACTGATCAAAGATTTTTTTTGTTTCAGCTACATTGAAAAAGGCATGAAAGGGAAGATATAAAAATTAGAAAATGCATATTGTAAAATTTATTATTTATAGGATAAAATCGTTATTCCATTACATTTTAAATAATTGATTTAAGATTAAAGAATTTAATTTATAATTTAATTTGTTTTGATAATTTACCTATTCCTTTAAAGAGAAAAATATAAATTTTATAATATGTGATAATCTATATCACAATTATAAAAACAAAAATTAGCAAAACACTATTTAAATTTAACAAAAGGCTAAATAAAATATTTAAATATTTATATACATATATTTAAACGTAAAAAATCATACAGAATAACCTTTTTGGTTTCTGCTTTAGAATGTGGCTTTTATACTATATTCATTCTTAATAAGACAACGAAAGTATAATTCATACGAATTTTTAGTTTTTTTTTTTTTTTTTTTTTCCGAGATATTAACGAGATAATATTTACTTTTTTACATAATTTTATTTTTATTTTTTATTATTACTTTTTCTACTTACCTAAATATAGAGATTAAACTATGAAATAATTCAATCATTCTAAGCACAATGATGTTTCCCAAAAGTTTTAATATAAAAAAAGACTTATCTACCTTATGAATTTTTTGAGCTCAGGGACTAGAGAGAAAATTACTGTTTATGACATTTACGAAGAAAGTGCTAAAGTCATCAGTTTTTTATTAATGATTATTTTCTCCATTTATACATTAATTTATCTCGACAAACATAAGTAACAAAATAAATGATCAAATATTTTTGTAATAGAATGTATTATTTCCTTTTATTTCAAATTCCTTTTATACAGAATGTATTATTTCCTTTTATTTCAAAGCGTCATGATTACATTTTTTTTTTTTTTTTTTTTTAAGAATCTTTAGTAAGTTAGATAATATATTTAATAAGAAATCTAAAAGAATATTAACACGCATTTAAATGAGTGGGTAATAATCTAGAATATTACGTAATAAAAGTTGAAGGATTATTTTATTATAAATTTCATGTGAATAATAAATTCTGCAAGTATACAATTTTTTCAACGTCTGTGAAATATTAGTAATAATAATAATAATGTAAGTTAAATAGCATAAATATCTTTGCAGTTTTTAATGAAAACTAATAAACCAAACTTAATTTAGAGTTACAATACAATCGAATGATTATGGGTGAACCAAAAGCTTTGCATTGGTTATGAGTATTTATTGTGCTCAAACTATTATAATTACATACATGTTTGTTTGGATATATTGTAAGTACTGCTATATATATATATTTTATAAGACCATTTACTTCAACAAATTTAAACGTGAACCCCCTTGGTAGCTCGGAGAATGTCTAAATCCTTTTCCCAAATCCTTTTCCCTTTTCCCCTTTAACATATATTCTGTTACAGTACACATACAGCTTGTATCCTAGCCTTCAGCTCTTTGACGTCAGCAATTAGTGTGGCAAAATCAAGAGGAGTAATATATGGTTAGCGCGGATGCCAGGGTGTTGGTCCATCTCTTCCAGCGTGCAACCGAAGCCTTTCATGAAGAATTCTTACCAAATTTATGTGTGGTATTTAATTTCACTTGATGTTTGACGAGTTGAATTAGGAGACCTTTCAATGCCATCGCTTTATTGATTGTGCATCTGGAGGTTTGCATCTATTGCAACGTCGAAATTTACGCTGAACATTAATAGGCGATTTCGTTTCGTGAAACCAAAGCACACACTGGGCTTTCTTTTGAATCGATGACAGTTCGGCCGTAAATTATATCTTCCTTTCAAGTGTTCCCCTGAGTCACTCTTGAAGGAGTACTCGTACCATATAATGCAGAAAACAACTGCTAAAAGTGACCTATCCAATGACACAAAAGATATATTACTATATTAAACGATTATTTTGTAATGAATTTTCATAATAGGGCAAGACTTTTGGTTCACCCTGTGTTGTAATAATGAAACTTTTTTATTGGAATTTTTAACTTAATAATGATCTTACTGATAACATCATTATAATTTAAAATTTACAATAAAACAATTTTCACTTACAATGATAATCAATTTAAATTAAAGAAATAATCAAATTAAAAATTTGTTTATTAAATTGGTATCGATGATATTAGTTATTCTTTGCATACAATATACAAAACCATCATTGTTGTTTTATAGTGGGTAGTCATCAATGATTCTGTTTTGGTTTCGCAACATATCACAGTTACACATAAAAATTTTCACTGCTAGACCAATATCCGATAAAAAGTATTTCTTTCCCTGACCTTGAAAATAAAGTTATTCCCCTGAAATTTATAAACTTCGTTTTCTCGAAGAAAAGAAATGACCATGTTACAAACAGTCAACACACTTGTTACAAATACACTTACTGGATTTTTTTCTCAAAGGAGGAGATGACCGTATAATTTAACGATCTTTCTATGTTTTAGTGAAATTTCTCTGAGGGTACGGAAAATGTAGATATTTGTAAAAAAATTTCGAGCTCGGTATTTTGACGTTTTTACGCGTTCTGAGGAGTAAGGAATTTGAAATTCGCAAAATAAATTTGTGAGTGCTCATTTGTAAGATAGACAGTTTTTTAGTGTGTTTGCTCGTTAGTAAAAGTTTGTCATTTTGTAAGACCCTTAATATTAGAACAAATGATCCTAAAGAGGTCGGGCCAGTTTTTAAATATTAATTCATACTAGCCAGAACATTATTGATTTGCAACATTCTAAATTGAAAAATTCGTAAGTTATTCGAAATGTACGATTTTCTTAACACAGAAAAAATTTCTCATAGAATTTAAGCTAGACCCTTACTTAAATGGAATATCTGAATTTCAAACTTTCTTCATTGTAGAGTATTACTTTCTTCATTTTCAAACATTTCTCTCTTTATCAAAGCACACATAAAGTATTAGACATTGAAATTTCATGATGTGTATTGCATTTTCTCAAATTCTATTTTTTAATTTTAATTTTATTTATTTATTTATTTTTAATGATAATTTATTAAACATCTTTAAACATCAAAAACATCAATTTTAACGTACTAGTAATAAATTTCAGTTATTCCAGTGTTACCACGTAAAAAATAAATTAATTTCAAGAAAGCTGCTAAGAATCGCCATTAGTAGTAATTAATTTGAATTAAAATTTTGCATGAAGTTGATAAAGAGAATTTAAAAATGCTTTTTCATATAATTTAAACTGTATAATACCATTTAAAAGACAACGCCACAATTATTTGAAAATTTAGTAAACTTTCATTTCCATAATTTCTCAGAAAAAAAAAAAAAAAAAAAAAATATATATATATATATATATAACAGTTTTACATAAGTTAAAATGATACTGAAACTTTTCTGTTTAACCTAAATTTATAATTTATAGATATACTTTATCTTTTGAAATTTCTCAAGATCAGAAAAGAACGTAATTGTTATTAGGTTACAGTGTTCAACCTGAAGGTTAACCAATAAAAGACATTTCTTCCTAGATATACAAATTTTGAACTGAATGGAGAATTCATGTAATAGTTCTTGACGTTTAGTTCAAGCCTCTGATCTTTCAAACTGTAGCTAACACTTTTAAAATTTATTGTACAATAGTAAATTTCAAAGACTATGAATTAGAATAGATTTTTAGTATATAGTATTTAGATATTCATTATTCATTACATGTAGAAAAAATATCATTTATGTACACACGATTAAAATTTTAATGACATGTAAAAGAACGTAAGAGTTAAAACATTTATCTATTTATTCATATTAATTGTCAAAAAAAAAAAAAAAAAAGTAGTGTTTAATATAATTATTATTTTGCAAATATCACGTTTTTTTTTTTTTTTTATTGCCTTTAGTTAACAAAAATATCTTTTATTTTTATTTTTATTTTTTTTGTCAGATCTTAAATAGCAATAAAATAATCAATCATTATACCATTAATGCTTCCTTTGTACGGATATTTCTTCTTAAAAACATTGTTTTTATTATAACATAAAGTTATTAAACCACTCTATTTTATGTATATATATATATATATTTTAATCATTATTATTTCTAGAAACACACTAAAACATTTTTTCTACGTGACATTTCGAAATAAATAAATAAATAAATAAACAAAACTGTCATTTATAGAGGTTTATTTTATTTGTCATTTTTATTTCAATTATTATTTTTTATATAAAGATATGCAACTATGTGAATTATTATATTCTTTTTTCACCAAGAATATTATTTGTATAAATTGGTTCAGTAGTTTATGATGCTTTTATTTAATCTATTTAAATCAAGATAAAAAAATTCTTAAGAAAATTTTTTTATCAGAACTTTTAGTTGATTTGGATTAAAAATTTGCGAGATTTAAATATTATTTAGTGATAATTTAATTTAAACAATTAATCACTTTTTTTTTTCTAAATTGGCAGTGTTTTAACATAAATTTATTTAGTATTTGTTTTCGTTTTAATAAAAGAAATTATATATATATATATATATATATATATATATATATATATATATGTATATATATATATATTCTAAATGCAGGTATTGTATTCTAGAAATTGGATTTAAGTGCACCATCTTTATGTAACTTTATGTGCTAAAATTCGTCCGCAATTCATAGAAACGAATTTGTAATTTTTTATTTATTTATTTTTTTTTCTAGTTCGCATTTTCAAATGCAAAATTGACAAGTTCAGAATGATCGTCTGCTACCATTTTGTTTTGATTATAACACAGGTTAAAAGATTTATTTTCAAAATCACTCGTGAACGTGATAGTTTTCTTGAAGGTTTGTGGAGTTTGCGTTCCTGCAAACTCCATCTTAACTTACTTAATTAGATTACTAAGAGAACACAAGACTTTAAATAACAATAACTAAAGTTTATTTGAGCAGATTAATGGGAGGGCGGCCTGGTAAATTTATATAGCTCAGCCAGCGTTTTACTTAATCAAAATATATGAATCAATAATTTAAGTAGATAATCTTAAATATCTCACCACAGCAGATAGTCGAAAGGTGTAGAGACGGTCACACTCGTACTTCACTAATACGGCTTCACTATGGGACAGAGGATTCCCTTCTATCCCAGCTTGAACTTCCGAAAACTAGTAGACACTCAGCAACTCTCAACGCTACTTAACTTCACACCACTAAATCTCCTCTACTCCACTTTCGATATTCACCAAAATAAGAATCAGCATATTCGCTATAATATCCTCCAACATCCACTGTCGATCCTCCAACATCCTCTGTCGATCCTCCAACATCCTCACTATCTACTAAAACCATCTCTATTTTTATACTTCTTCCTACACCCTCCTTTCACTACATTTCAATCCGTACTTTTAAAAATCACTTCTAATTTAACTAATATTCAAAATCTAAGTCTTTTAATGCAGCACCCTGCCGACGCAAAACTACTCCGACCTCAACCGTCACCGAGCCACTGGCGACGGAGTGATTTTAACCGTCCCCACTTCCTACTTTGCTGGATCCAGCTTAATTGAAACAACTGTGGTGACGTTCTAACGTCTCAACCTCACAGGTTACGTAACTTCGCTTTCCAGAGAGAAAAAAACATGCAGTCAAATTAAAAGCGTTGACGAATTTGTAAAGAAAATTATTTTTAATGTATTAAATTTGAAACGATTAGAGCGTTTAGCATAAACCAAAAAGGAAAAAATAAGCGAGAAACTTCGTCTTAAGACTGTTCAAAAGAAGGTAAATATCAAGATAATAAAGTCTACTATCCTAAAAACTTTCGCCAATTCAAAGATTAATTGTAACGAAATTTAGATTATCTTCTGGCAATTCAAGTAAATCCATTCATAAACCTACAGTTCATATACCTTTATCAAGGCATAAATGTATTTCATATTTCTGAAAGAAATAAAATGTATAAAACTACATAAAAATCGCCTAGCTGCTGAAGAACTGACATTTATTGCAAGCTTGTGTATATTTAATAATATGTAATAATAATAAAAAAAAAAGCAGTTTTCTATAGCTTTAATTGAAGAAAATGACTGCATGAAATGGTTTCGTCAATGTACAGAAAAATTGCCATCGGGGTTATTAATCGTTACAGAATTCTATTACATCGGTAAATTAAAACTCAAAAACATTTAAAGCAAAGCCAAAATTAATTAATTCAACTATCAGCAGAAACTTTCAGAACCAATTTTTTAAGAAGAAATTCTAACCTTGTAGAAAAGCAATTAAATTTTAAATTAAGTTTTAACAGTGCTTCGTAAAGGTTGATATGCGTCTCATATGAAGCGAAATATAGAAATATTAAAGGGAATTTAAAAACACAATTTATAAAATGTTGATGTTTTTAGGAGAATGCAATTTATTAAAATGTATATTTGTAAGAAAATTCTTCTGGATTAAAGAAATAAAGAAGGAAAACATCGTTAGTCAGATGTTGATTATTCCTTTGAATTTATTTAACTATTAAGTAGAATATTAGAAAATATATTTTAATACTAATTTTGCTCTTTTAATTCATATTTTAAATTAAAATAAATGTTTATGACATTATGTTACATACATTTAGTATTGAATATAAAGAAAATATCAATATCCACAAAATTTGCAATGTAATTTAAATTTTCAATCTAATGTTTGATAGATCCACTATTTAATATTCTTGTTATAGAAAGATTGTAAAATATTTACAATTAACAAAATGAAAACAAGGGCTAAATACACACTTCTATATTTTGTTTCTTCCAGAACCGAAAGGTCTCTTACGGTCTTGCACTTTATCTGTACCTCAATTTTATAACTGACAAGGAAACATTTAAAAGGTGTCGTCTTCAAAAAAAATATTGAAAATATATATATATATATATATGTCATTATACAATTCCTAAAACACCAGAAAGTGAAAAAATTATCGGGTGAAATTAATTACAGGGACCACAAAAAAAAAAAAAAAAAAAAAAAAAATTATCAAAATTAAGTACATTTGGCGATTTCACATTGTTAGGCGACTAATTTTGAGTACTTGGCGGAGAAAGAAAACACGGTTCTGTTCGTACACGGCAATCTCGGTGATAGCGAACTGAACGCCTAACAGCACTAAATCGCCAAATATCCTTATTTAGATTTTTTGTGGTCACTGTAATTCATTTCAGGCGATATGTTTTGCACTTCCTGGTGTTTTAGAAGAATCACATATATATATATATATTTTTTTTTTCAATATTTTTTGAATACGACACCTTTTGAATGTTTCTTTGTGAGTCAGTTACCACAAAATAATTAAAAGCTATATGTTAATAATATAATTATGAGGAATAGGTTTTACAAAATATTGATTTAGCAATTAAGAAAAAAAAAATCACATATTGATAAACATTTGTGATTCTGGAACTAAAGCTAAGACTTTAACAAATAAAAATTTACCTTAATTGATAATTATATATATATATATATATTTATTTATTTTAATATTCAAACGATAGGTGTCATTAAATATGATATAAACATAATTCATAAAGGTGAATTTTCACAGGCAAGATTAAACTTACATAAAATAGAAAAGCTTTCACAATGCATTTTTAAGTGCACCAGTTTTTTAATTGCATGACTAACTTATCACCTTATCTGTTTAAAAGATTGTAATTCTCTTCAGTGTATATTTCAAATTTTGGAAAATGAAGTACCATTAGAAGAGAGAGCAGCTATTTATAAAATTCAGCATCTATCCAGTCTAGCATTAACGAAATGACTGTTCACTTAAATAAGCATAACTTAGAATTATTAACAGTTTTGTACAAATAGAAAGTTTTTGCCTGTCTGTGAATGTGTTAAGTATAAGAGATAAGAAGTATTATTTGATAGTCTGAATATTGCTACTTATTAAATTAAAAATTATCTTAAGCATTATTTCCAACTTTAATGAGTTACTGAAATAATCATTGTCTTCAAATATGATATAAGCGTATTTGATAATCACTAAATTAAGCAATAGCAAATTAACTCTTTCGTGAGAAGACGGTTTATCAAAAGGCCTTTTCATATGCACTAGTGTTTCAACCTAACTAACCAGAATACTTTTATAAATCTAACCTCTTTCGATAAATTTCGATTATCCTCAGAGTATAATTAATTCGTTTGAAATTTAAAGTACCTAACTAAAGAAGAGTATCTACTCATGCAATTTAGTATGCATTTTCTAAAATGATTAAAAAGATATAAATCACTGCAATAAGTATAATTTAGAAATTTCATGATTCGTGTATAAATAAATAGATTTCTACGTTCTTCTGAGAACGTTACTAGCAGCGATAGTATGTAAAGAATCAAGTATTTAAATTAGTAATATAAAATACTTCAAAAAGTACGCGCGTTATTCTTTGATTGTAAAATATTTTACAAGATACAAATAAATTTCTATAGCTGTTTCATGAATTTGTGAAAAAAAAAGTAAACAAAAAAAGTTTATTTCAAAAATTTTCATCTCTTTATCTAAATTTCGTTTCCTTATGTAATTCTCCCTTTTACAAAAAAAAATCTTCGTGACCATTTAGTCGTTGTACGGTAGATAAAATATAGAACAAAGGAAAATTGAAAAATCATTGGACACAGTACTGAGATGCAAACATATCATAAATTGCTCTTATACAGTTTTTTTTTTTTTTTTTTTTTGTATTAATTTTTTGTAGTTTGTGTTATAATCATTAACGAGCATTGAGATTTTATAATTTTTTTTTGTGTGTACATAAACCATAATCATTTCAACAATTCTTTTACTAATACTCAATTCTTAACTCAATTCTTATACTCAATTCTTAACTTCAGTAAATTATTTATTATATCATAAACGATAATTATTTGAAAAGCTTCATTCACAATAATAAACATTAAATTTTTCAATAATTACGAAAATTGTCCGTGTAGCCTTGTTAAATTAATTTTAAAGAAAAAAATACTTCACTGAAGCGCTAGGCAATTTTTTTCTAAGGAGATACCGTATAAGAAGTATGCAAAATTTCAATTTCGGTGCATAAGTTGTTGAGAAATCGCTCCTACTTCTTTTCTCAAAGTATTCAAAGAATAAATTTTCTCAAAATTTTTACTGAAAATTTTATGAAATGATACTCAAATGTTACTCTTTTATATGCTCAAAACTTTCAATAATTTTTTTTTTTACTATATTTAAAAAAAGAAAAAAGAGAGACAGAGACAGAGAGTCTATACGCTTTTTTTCAGTCTTCTAAACCCATGTGATCCCTTCATGTCAGAAATTTGCTGCGGATTGATTCGAGAAATATGCATATCCAATTTAAAAATTTTAGGAAAAAAAAAAAAAAAAAAAAAAAAAAAGAACTCGGATTTTGAATGAAATAAATTTGCATTTTTTTTCGACATTCCGAAATTATGAGGTTTTTTTTTTTTTTTTTTTTTTTTTTTTTCATTTAAATATAGTGACCAGCGAAGCGGACGTAGCCTGCTGACAATTGAATTAAAATATGCTAATATTTCAGCTATAGGGATTATAAGATATATACATAAATAGACAATTCTTTATAAACCTCTCTTATTATTAAACCAACCAATCTTGTATATTATATATATATATATATATATATATATATATATATGTATCTATTGCTAAATTTTATAAAGTTTCTAAACTCTTCACTTTATAAATATATATATAAATATATATAGCTTAATATTTTGAGTTAGTACAGTCGGTAACAAAAGTGTCCGAACACTAGCAAAAATTCGTATATAAAAAAAGTACACTTAATACTGTTTTTTTTTAAATAAATCCTTGTCGAATCCTGCTTTTAGTCAGCCTAAGAACAGGATTCAACAAGGATGTATTTAGCAAAACTGTATTAAGCGTACTTTTTTTACATAGGAAATTTTGCTAGTGTTCGGACACTTTTGTTACCGACTGTATATATATGTATACAACATACATATACACACACAAACATAGCCTCAGAAATGGTTCTAATAATGGATAAAAATTCAGGGTTAAAGGTATTTTGAGATGGGAAATTGATCTGACAAGTGGCCATTATCAGGAAAATTAATTTTTACATATAAAAAACATTACAATAATTAGATTTCTTGGGAGAGTCCTAAATATTTTTAGAAAAATCAAGAAGAAATGATATTTTAAAAAAATGACCAATATTACAGATTATGGAAAATTGTCTTTAATTTTTACTTTCCGAAACACTATAGTGAGGAAATTTTGTGAATGTGTCAAAAATCCAAGTTTCAGATTTTGGCGTTTCTGCATGTTTTGAGATCCTCTGAATTCCTATTTACTATTTTGAAAACTATGTATGTGCGTATGTGTGCGATTGAACACAATAGCGTTTACACGCTTTGTTCAAATGAGCTGAAATTTGGCACGTATGTTATAGGTCTCCATAGCACAAAACCTATTGATTTTAGTGAATGTGTATATATATATATTTTTTTTTTTACAGGAACACAAAGAAAAATACTTTATCATTACCGTTTATGGGCCCAAATTTTGTAATGTGCTATGGTGTCTAAACGCCTTATTCGTTTGAGATGAATATTTATACACATATTTTCGTCACCATTACACGAACTGTTTAAAATTTGGTGAATCTTGTGTTTGCAGTTTTTTTTACAGGGACACAAAGAATAATTCTTTATGATTATAGTCTACGTAGGCTAAAATTTTTAAATTGTTATATCGTCTAAACGCTTTTTTCATTTGAGTTGAAAATTTCCACGCATAGTATAGGTCATTGTTGCACAAAGTGTATACATTTTTGTGAATCTTGCACGTACATGTTTTTACACGGACACAACGAAAAATTCTTTATCATTATGGTCCATGGACTGGAATTATTTGAAGTGCGATAGCGTCTAAATGCTTTATTAGAATGAGCTGAAAAATTATAAGCGTGTCAAACGTCAAAGTTGCTCGAACTATATAGCTATTGGTGAATTAAGTATAGTTTTGCACATAGTAAGTGCACTTATAGTTTTCTTTACAACAAAATAATCTTTATCATTATGGCCTGTAGGCTTAAATTATTGGCGTCTAAATGCCTTTGTGATATCGAAAATCACATATTCTAAATTATGCATTACATTTCTGATAAATTTAATTCTTTTCCCAATTTATTTTCTATCTTTATAAAAAGCAAGTTAGTATATGCGGTTTCATTCCTTATTCCAAAAGAGCAAGCCATTATATCTCTATTTATTTTAATAAAAAAAAATAAATAAAAGCAAGAGATGAGGTTTCAATCGCTTAATTCTGTGGAGGACAATTCGTTTCATCTCAATTAAATAAAACAGAATAAAATGTTTCCTGATGTCATTTTGAACAATGAACAGAGCGCACATATGCTCCTTAAAATAGAAATAACGTATACTTTATCAACTAAAGTCTGTGAGTAAGAATTTAACGATAAATTTTTGTGGTCAAGATTTAAGGTTAGTTTACTAGATTCTCACGAATTGATAACGGTTTTTTGGCTAAGAAATCAATCGCCAATATATTTTTTAAAAATGTACTAAGTGATACGTAACTGAAAAAGGGAGAGTGTTGTTCTTGGCATCATAATTTTGTGGTTTTGTGTAATGTACCCAGCCAACAATTTGAGGACTTCTGCTTCTGCTCTGATGCTGTAAAGACGGTCTTTTTGATTGCTTCTCTCCCCGTGTCCATCCCGTTCCATTTGTGCATTTATTCATTTTATTAGAAAAAGAACATTGTCTTGATGTTTTCGAAAGGATATTTCTCTGTAACTCTATAGTGCTGAATTATTTAATTATAAGCATTATTGTTACGAAGTTGAAGATAAATAAAACCTTGTAACGTCAGCATCGAATCTTGGGTGATTGTGTTCACACTGCAATGTCTACGGCCAACCACTTCAACGAGTTTGATCCTTTCTCACTATTTTATCAAGGTATTGCTTCATGATAATATAAGAAATTTAAGCATCGTCAAAAAGTGCCAGTAACGTCAATTCCTTTCTACAAAAATAGTTCAACAAAACTATAGCACAGCCTTATCCGAAAAAATTGGAAATTTATATACGTACAGAAGATCACCATCGTATGAAGCATAAAAATTTTGGTAAATCTAGCTGTTATCGGTTTTTACAGGGACACAAAGAAAAATTCTTAATCATTATACTATTATGCCCTATGGGCTTAAATTATTTAAATTGTGACTGCGTCTAAACTACTTATTTGAATGAACTGAAACTTCATACACATGTTACAGGTCACAGTTGCAGACATCATATAAATTTTGGTGAATCTAATTTTTATAGTTTTCTTACAGTGACACAAAGAAAACTACTTTATAATTGTGGCTTATGGACTCAAATTATTTAAAATGCAATAGCGTCTAAATGCCTCATCTGATTGATCTGAAAATTTATATGCATGTTATTGGTAACCATCGTACGAACTTTATAGATTTTGATGAGTCTAGCACTTATGGATTTTTACAGGAGCACAACGAAAATTTATCATCATGATGTATGCGCTCAAATTATTTGAAGCGCAATAGCCCTAGTCTAAACAACATACTATATGAAGAAAAGTATACTCATACACCCTATTATAATTTTCTCTTTTGCGTATTTAACGATTTCTCTTACTTTAATTTATTTATATAACTGATAATTACTTACTTAACGTTCAGAAAATCGAGTGGAGTCACTCCAGATTTTCTTTAAGGAACTAGAAATGAATTATTTACATAAAAATGCTTACTAAAATTTTGTTGTCTGATAAATGCAATTTGAAAATAAAAAATTATCAACTGAATCTTGGTCTTCCATCTTTTGACAAATAAAGAACATGTATTTAGATTGTAAGAACATTTAATTTTTGAATAATATCAAAGAAAACATTATTCATTTTGTGATTTTATTTTCAGCTGAAACTACACAAAACAGATTAGACAAATAATTATAAACAGGTGCTATTATTTGTTTAGTGACGTCATTTAAGAAGCTATTTTTTGAAGTTTCACCACAAACTGAGGGGCAAAATTTTTTCCTTGCATTTCCTACCATATCTCAATGAATGAAAGAAAGAAAGAAAGAATAAAAACAGATATTCAAAAGCCGGATATCCGGCATATCAAAATGATATCCAGTGGTTTTTGATTCGGATAACCGATGATATTTCGGATATTGAAAATCAGCCGGATATGCCGGATACCAGTTTTTTTTTCGGATATCCGGTCCATCCCTAGTTTTTAAGTATTTGTGTTAGCTGTATTTTAAAGAAAGATTTTACAGATATCTATTTTCTTTCTTTGAGATATGAAGGTTTCTTTGAAATCACGTTTTGCCTCCCTTCCCCTCTTAGGTTCGAATTTTATGAAATCGCTTCTTAGTAGGGGTCTACGTCACAGAAAGAATGTTTTCACCAATTTTCGTGCTTCTCGGTGCAGGGGTTTGGGCTGGTCCATGATGAATACTCACTCACTCAGGACAAACAATTTTTTATATGTAGATAATATTTCATTGTAATAATAATAACCTACCGTATGGCATTCATATGTGAGAATTCCCTTGAATATAAGATGATAAACATCCAAACCTAATGCAACCTAGCTTTAAATTTACTTTCAAAAGGCAAAATAAGAAGAATCATGATCTATATATACGATCCTTCTTAACGATTTCTCCGCGATACAAAATATTGAATAATTTATGAGTTATAATGTCATTTAAGATGACTAATGCAATGTCATTATCTTTTTAAAATTCAAGGTCTAAAGTCATTTACCTGAATTAATGAGGGAGAGAAATCATTTTCCAGTGTTTTTACTGCGATAACATTGTAGTATGATGTTAATATTTTTACGTTCGGCATTGTAATGGAAAATTGAATGTAGCGATACTTTGTAGAAAATTGAAAGCAAAATTATTATTTATATTATTATTTATGCAATGGTTATCATAAAAAGGAAAATATACATAAAATTTTTGATTTGCCTAAATTGAAGTAGTGGATAAAATGTTTTCAAATTGTTTCTTTATACATGTAAATAAAGAAAGGTTAGCTGGCCTAGTTTATGTAGTATGCTCACAAGTTTGTTTCCAAATTAATAAATCTAAAACAAATCTGAAGATATTTTTATTTTATACTGTATTTTTCTTTCTTCTTTTTTTACTTTTTCTTTAATGAAATATGAGTTAAGAACTATGAATTACACTTTTTACAAAAAACAAGTTTATATGTACATCATATATTTCTTTAAAGAACATGTAACACTGAAATTGCATTGAAATTTAGATTTACTTTTCCAACAACGATTTGTCTTGACCATACAAAAGCTAATACACTATAATAATATTGAAAAATACATTTCTATGCAACTCTCATCTATAATGTTAAATATTGCATTTCTCTGCTTACATTTTTAAACAAGATTTAAAGAGTAACATTTTAACAAAATCTACTCACTTCTTTGCGTACATCTAAGAAAAAAAAAATTAGATTCAACTAAAACGTCTATAAATAAGCATGTTTGTGAAAAATGGTTTATTCTTACTAGGACTACTTAATTTATAAATAACATCTATATTTAATTTTTTGCTAAACATTTTGAGAAATGTAATCTTTATCAATAACATTTTAGTTAAACTCAAGTATAGCAGTAAAAAATAGCATAATTTAACACTCAATAATATGTTATTTCTGTTTTTAAAAAGCAGAACCTTTACGCAACTTTTTTTCTTTGTGTACATTTGAAAAAAATTTAAAGCAAAATAGATATTTTTATTACGAATTACGAATCTGAAATTAATTTTAGTTTACTTTTTACAGCAGCAAGTAAAACTTATCTCTAAGACTTCAACTAAAATTCATTAACTATTATCATAGAAAAAGCAATAAACTGAAAATAGAGTTTTTTCCAAAAATTAAATTTAAATTTAAATCATTATTGTTTTCATGACAAGTATCTCGCATCTTAATTTCGAATAAATTTCATTTTAAAAATGCATATATGCGTTTGGACTTTTGTAGAGGAGTATTCAAAATAAACAGTTCCATTCTAGCACCTCAAACAATCGGCAGGAAAATTGTTCGAGCGTTAGCAATAATTCCTGTGCAAAAAAGTACACTTAATACTGTTTTGTTAAATAAATCCTTGTCGAACCACCGTACTTTAGAATGTAGAGAAAACGAGGGGAAAAGGCTGAAAATTCTTAGAAACAAGGAAAAAAGTGTCAAAATTGCATAGAAAAAAACATGGGATGAAAACAAAGAAACACACGATGTCAAGTGTGAAAAAAAAAAAAAAAAAAAAAAAAGGCTAACACCGGAAAGGATAAACGGACAAAATTGACTAGAAAAAGACATCGAAGGGCGGGCTGGGAGTTCATATCATAGATTTCAAAAATCATGTCTCAAAAGTACTGTAATGGACATTTTATTCTAAAGAAATATGTATCAAAACCTAACTCATTTCCATCTCCACCAAGCAGACATAAATTATTGTAAATTTTACAGAGAGACACCAAAAGCACCATACCGAGGCAATCTCCTGTTATTGTTTTTCCTATAAAAAAACTTATGTGAATGAATTGGAAAACATTTTATGTTAAGTTTTTCGTATTGTTATATTTTGGAATATTTTAGGATACAATACTGAAATTTTTATTACATTTTAATTAGAAAAGAAGTTAAATTATCTTAATAAATTTTTATTTTTATAAATAGGCTCGCATATAAACAATCGCAGTAGAGTAAATTACACTATTATGTCGAAAAATCATATTCAAAAAATGAAAACTTATATACATTTTTATTTAACTTAAAAAATTCTTCACACGCCATAAAACTAATGAAAGCACGACAGGTTTCGAAAGGACGTGGCCTTTCTTCTTCAGGTGCAACTATCACGTGCTACTGCCTTGAAGGCAAAAGCAAGACTGTCTATTTTAATAGTATATATCTCTAATACACAGTTACATTTTCCATTAAATACTACTATGAAAATAACAACCACTCTTCTTTAAATATATATATATATATAAATATTTTTTTAACCAAGAATTTAAAATTTAATGCATAATAAATATCAAAATTCTGCATGAAATTGTGTTAATATTATTTTTGTTAATCCCCATTTTCCTTTAAATGCTGACAAAAAGTTTATTTTTAAAATTTTTATATAGCCAATATATTCAAAATTATTCCAAAAGATCGCTTTGTTTAGCGACGAATAAAAAATGCCACTTTTATTTTGTATTTTATTGCTATATAAAAGTTTAATGATGTAATTATTTTTGTAATTAGTGAATTTATACTGAATTTTATCAAAAGTTCTTACATCTTCCTTTATAGTAAAATATTTAGAGTGATAAACTTTTAATTAGTTTCCTGAACATATATTAAAATCTTTAGAAACACATTAACGTTATAGAAAAGTAAGTAAACAGATAAAAAAATTATTTTGTAACCGATAAATAATTCATAAATTAATTAAAGTTTTAAAATATGTTGTAGCACATGTCTCAAAGAAGGGTTAAAAATAAAAAATAAATTTTTTAAAGATCTATTTTAAAGAATGTAGATAGTTTTACTAATAATATCTCAAAATGAACACACTAGAAAACTTAGCAATTTCTATCTATTCAGCTTTTGCGAATTATTTATACATATTTCAAATCTTAGCAGGCTAATGAAATAAGTATTTCTTTCATTTAATTTTTAGACTATTCCATCTGCATTAGATACGAAATAATTAATAATGTATCTTTGTATAAATCTCCTGTAGCTCATTTACTTTTTTCTTTTAATTAATCAAAGACTAACGCAAATTTAGTATCCAAAAGTCTAAGTTAATTAGCCTGATTACAAAAATCTGATATACATTACATTTGATTAATGTACGCTAATAAGTACAAAGCTAAAAATAGGAGATTAATGTTTTCAAAATGCATTATATAAGAATAAATCAAACAGATAAATCTAATGATTATCTGCATGATAAATTTTATAGTAATCATCACAATGATGTAAGTAATTAGGAAATAATTTGGAAATAAAGTTTTCCAGAATAATTTTCAGCAATCTTCATATTACAGTTTTATATGTACATACTTGTAAAATATGCAAAAGCATAAAATTAATAAGCGAATTAATTAACAATTAATATATATATATATATATATATATATATATACATCAATAACAAATAAACTATTATTATTATTTAAATTTGTTTAATTTTGATTATGAATTTTTGTAATGGTCCTCAAATAATATGTATTTTTATTCACAAAATTTGTAGTATTTCGATTTTTTTTTTTTAACACTAAAATAATAAATTCAGGCATTTTTTATGGAAATTATGTAAAGAATTTTCTTCCTCTTAAATGTATACATTCATGTATGGTATTTTATTCGGTGTTTTCGAATAATAGCATAAACTCCTTAAGTCTTGAAATATTTCCATTTTAAATACATATACAGAATTTCAAACAATTGTTTTAGAATTATTGCCTTATATATTTAGCTTATAATTGATAAAAAAGGAATCCTGTTAAACTTTGCATTTGCACAGTTACACATTTTTCAGTAAACATATGCGTATTTCTTCGGAAGTTTAATATTTTCTTTCCGATTGCGAATTGTTGTCTCGATTGTAATTGTGAAGTTTTCTAAAAACCTACTGAGTTAAAAATTCTTGAGTTAAAACTATAATAATGAAAAATAAAGAGAATTCCTATTATTTCGTTATTTATTAATATTTAGCGTGAATTTTGTCAATTTTATTCGTAGCAATAGTATGTACAACATTATTACTCTTACGTAAAATTATATGTATATATATATATATATATATATATAAATAGTAGATAACGTAATAAAATTTAATCTTAAAATTTAGCAATTAATAGAACCAAAACAATAACAGCACACAAAAATATAGAACTGAAGTTAACATAGAGGAAAGACTGACACAAAAAGTTGCGATACAGATTAAGAACCAATGAGTTACAATAATAACTTAAAATACTTACGCCGACCTGAATGATAATAAAAAAGGACCATTAAACTTATGACATAGAAAACAAATAATTAACCACCAAATTAATAAGATATAAATGCTTATAATTAGAAGTATACTTATCAAGGGGCGAGTACTTCATAAAGCTGTGAAAGCTGCATCGAATTCGTAAAACGATATTGCTAATCATAGCAATTTATATCATTTCACGCCCCGATCAAAGCAGCAGAACCTTATAGAATGAGAAATAAGTGAAATATTAAATTAAAACAAAGATTAAATAAAATCTTCATGGAAACCAAAGAGAAAACATGAAAGAAGCATTTTAACCACATGTAAAACAGTTAATACAAACTGGAGAAAAAGATGATGCCAAAACAAGAATTGAAATTAAAAGCTCTACAGAAATCGATTAATGGAATAAACTTCAGAGCATTTTCATTAAAGATAAAATACACAGAGTAAATATTAAATGATAATGTTAAAATTTATTTTAAAGTTAATTAAATTTTAAACTAGTAGAGTTAAATTATATCGTACCTAAAACATTAATAATTAAATCGTTTAAGTAAAGGACTAAAAAGTGAATGCATAAGACATCAGTGAGCAAGCGCCATCTTTCGGTTAGTTATTTAAACAATAAGTCAGTTAAATTATTTCAGGAGAAAAAGCCAATGCAATAAGGAGTGTAATTAAGAAGTATTGACTGCAAGATTAAGAGAATTTTTAGCACCGAACAAATAATAAGAGTTATGAATATTGGAACATGTTAACGTTAAACCTAAATTAATAAGCTAAGAATTGAACTTATTATTATTAACTCAAAATTAAGTAAACTTGAAATCAAAGTATTAAGAAGAATTAAAATCAAAATATTAAGAAGAATTAAATGTTAAGTTGTAAGAAGACTCAATCACAAGCAATAATGCCAAAGATCACACATATAAGGATAAGCATTATAGGGCAGTCATCAATAATTAAATTTACAATTTTAAAGATTTTTTTTCATATAAGATCTTATTTTTGTTATACAAATGGATTGATTGCTCATACTTAACAAGGGAAGCCTCTAGTAGCCAGATGCACACAATTAAATTTAATGATAAAAGAGTTCAAATTTCATAGTATCAACCAGAAATAATAAGAATGTAACTTGCAGTAATCCCCCCCGCCTTTTTTCTCTTTTTTTTATAATTTTATTCAACATCAAACCCTCCCAACCAACCAGCCAAACAACACCACCCATCCTCCTTAATCAAACATCTGCTCACCCATTCACCATATTTTAATTTTTTTTTTTTTTTAATTAAACCTTAGTAGTTTTTTTTTTGTGTGTGTTAGACAGAGACCCTTAATGATAAACAATTGAATAAATAAATTTTTTAGGATAACCCATTTTTGTAGCAACATTAATTATGCGAGAGATATTTTTGTTTTTAAACCTATATGAAAAAGATTATGTATACGAAAGAGGTGATTAAGAATGATATTTCTGTAAACAGAGATATGAAGACAAGAAGTAAAATGTGTAAATAAATTTACTTTGAAACTAAAATCTTGTCTTTTGTCATACAGATCAGTATAGATTTTACTACCATCAAGTTTAAGTTTTAAATCTAAGAAACTAATACAGTTATTGTTGAGAAGATTATGAGTTAAGGTAAGGTGAGAAGGATATTCAAATTTGAATAAATTAGGGGAAAATTATTGGCATCATTATACATTGAAATTATAATGTCATCAATGTATCGGTAAAAATAGACATTTTCAATACATAATCCCTGCTCATAATGGTAAAGGTATAAGTCAGCTAACATACTCGAGCTACATCCTCCTTGTGGAATACCGACCTTTTGAATATAGATCTTATTACAGTGTAGAATGTAATTGTTATGAATAATAAAATTTAAAAGTGTCTTAAATGATGTTGCCGAAAAGCATTTTGGTAAAGAGATTTGACTTTTAAATTTTACAAAAAGGTTAAAGATGATATGATGAAGATCTGTTAAATTAATATTATTAAACAGGTCAGCAAAATCATAAGTCATGATATCAGTCACATTGTTCATAGATAAGACATTAGCTTTAAGTTGATAACTATTTCTAAGGCAAAAGAAATTTTTTGATTTACTAATTAAGTCATAGATTTGTTTGAGAATATCAAGGAGAATTTTGTTAGCGTTATTGTTGTAAGTGTCACCCTACAGTGACTGTTCTAAATTTAATAGGATTTTTGTGAAATTTAGGGATAAGTGAATTATTTCATTTTATTATAGTATTTATTCAAAGTTTTTTACGCATTGATAAAAGAAAAGCCCATAAATATTTAGTTATAGGTTTAAATGGTTAAATATACATAAAAATTTATAATTGCTTTCAGTTCATCTTCTATAACATTTGTGTTTAATAAAACGAAATTTAGAAATTGAATCTAGATAATTTTTAAAGAGTTTTGAGAATTTTATATGTATAACATTCAGAAATACATTCAAAAAATATTTTTAAAAGCATGTATATTAAAATAAGTTAAGAATTTAATACCTATACTTAGTTTAACATAATCAATATAATTTCTTATATATGTTTCATATACAAAAAGAGCTCATGCTAATTCAGTTTATATGTAAAACATTTTCACTTTTTATATAATTTTTAAATGCAAATAAAATGGGCTATACTTCATATAAATTAAATTTTGACATAATTAATATATTTCTGGGAAAAAAAAAAAAAAAAAAAAAAAGGTATTTAACAAAAACTTTGGAAAAATTTGAATGGCTAGGAGGTTACATGTATTTTGAAAACTAAAATAAAAATGCACATTTTGCCTATTTTTTAATGTAATAAATAAATCATTCTATTCAAAATTGCGTGTATATAACAAAGTCATGTTTAAACACTATTTTACAAATTTTTCATTGAAAGCATTTAAAAATTTAGACGGTGAGTCCTGATTTTCTGGAGACCGTTTAGAAAAGCGATTGACGTGATTTGTCTAAAACTAATTCACCGATCATTTGGAAAATTTACACATTTCTTCATAAATCACGAAACTTCATTTTAAAGAAGTGTTCAAAATTTTAAAAAGAATGGTTAATTAATTTTTGAGAAATTGTGCCCATCACTTTTCTGATGGATTTTCGTAAAGCAGGACCCTAAACACTGGCTGAATTTTCGAAAAATTTTCATAAAATTTTTATAAAATAGTGTTTTAAAATTGCTCTTTTATATTGTTACTCCAAAAATTTACTTTATTTTTATTCATATTTAATTTATTTTTTATTATTATATTAAAAAAAAAAAAAAGTATTTTGTTAACCATCGAAACCCATTAATACATTAGCAGGAAATTTTTGCTACTAACTTTAATTTTCGCCTGTATACATTTGAAATTAATCCATTACTATAATTCAAATGTCAAAGAAAAATAATATATACATATTTTACTTTTTTTGTAACAAAAGAAATATTAAATAAAAATTTGGAATAGTAATATCTTATGGAGCTGTATTTACGAGTGAGCATCGTTTGAGCAGTCGCCGAACTGGGCCATTAGTCAAAAAGTACCTAACTGGCGGTCATCACTACCCCTAACAGGGATAATACGCGTTGCGTCCTTGTGCATATTTGAATCCGTGCCCTAGTAGAAACCAGGGGCGCTCGCTAACTACCACATTTTATGGACAGCAAAGCAATAAACATATTTAAAATTTCCCTATATATATTTAGTCAAGATTTCTAGCTCGTTAGTAGAACTTTATTAGTTACAATTATTGAAGATTAAAATAAACCCTTTCAATAAAAAATAAAACAAAAATAAATGACGATAATCATTAATTTCTTCAATAAAAAATTTACATTTAGTTTCTTATGTCTCTTCAAAACTTCTTATTTAGAATATAACCGTAAAAAAATAAATAAATAAATAAATAAAATAAATAAATAAATAAATAAATAAATAAAATAAAATAAATAAATAAATAATTAACTATCAAAAGTTGAATGGAAAATACTTTTTTTTCTCAAAATTGCAATCTGTCACATTAAAAAATGCATATAATTCTTTGAAAGGATTATACAAAATAAATAAATAAATAAATAAATAAATAAATAAATAAACAAATAAGTGATCCATTTTCCATTCAAAAGCCTTGCATAGAAATCATTATCGCATTTGATAATAATTAAATACTGATTTTTTTTCTAAGAAGCTTAGAGGATTAAATGTTCAGGAGATTTAAATTAGCTTATAATTTATTGGAATAAAATACATAAAAACTGGAAATCAAGAAAGCTTGTTTTATAGTTTAAAACTATGTTTCTACAATTGTTTATTGCACACTAATTTTATGCAAAAAAAAAAAAAAAAAATCCTCTCTGTAAATTTATAATATGAAACTTTACTGTGATGAAATACGTTGGACTATAAAATCGGTACAAACAAAATACATAATCAAGTTATATTAATAAACCGCATTCCTAACTAATATTTTAAAAGTTGTAAGAAATATTGAAATTTAATTAATCATAATTTTTTATTTAATATTAAGATTTGAAAACTGACAATAGCAGCAAAACAAGCGATAATATTATTTTTCATTTATTTTCTATATTTATAAAAGTTTTATTTTCATCCTTTTAGACTTCGAGTAAAAAGTTAAATATCATAGCGTAAGTGCAATCTCAATCATAGCAAATGCAACTAAAAAAAAAAAAAAAAAAAAAAAAAAAAAATTCCCTTCTTACAATTTTAATTCAGTACTGAGCAGTAATGGCTTATACAATATAGTATCCTTTAAATTCAGAGATAATTTTCATTTTCATTTTATTACTTACTAGCAGGCTACGCCCGCTTCGCTGGTCACTATATATTTTAATGAATTTTCAAAAGAACTGGATCAGTATTTATTTTTACATCACATTATAAATAAAAACTTAATTAAAAAACTTAATAATAAATTATACAAAAATAAATAAATAAATAAACATCGAAATTGCTCTAGACCTTGCTTCGAGTACCCGCTGACTACGGCAGCTCTTTTTTCCGCCCGTGCTGCATTGGGGGGTTCTGTCTGCAAAAAGGTCTTTCCTGGGCACTTCGATCTGGGTATTTATTGACGACCTGAGGATCTTCTGTTATTTAAGAACTACGATTCTAAAGGTGACTGTATCTCAGTATATATTATAGGTTTTTGTTTTTGAACCATGTGTTTTATTGCCCCCGTTATTTACACTGTATTACGATTTGATCCCGACCAGTATAACAAAATAAAATAAAAAGTAGATTTCTTTCTTCTTCTTCTACTTCAAGGATTAGGCCGAAGGCCTATTCCGGCTTCTTGGTCAAACCAACGCTTTCTAGGCCTACCTCGGTCTCGTCTGCCTTGTGGGTTGTAATAAAACGCGGCTCTAGGTAGTCTTACGCGTGGCATACGTCGGATATGGCTTAACCAATCTTGTATGCATTCCATAATTTTATCTTCTAGGCAAAATATGTTTAATTCTTTACGTATATCTTCGTTTCTAATTCTATCGAGGATTGTACATCCTTTAACAGATCTCAAGAAGCTCATCTCGGCAGTTTTTATCCTGCTTAAATCCTGGGAGCCCAGAGTCCTCCCGATCGTGTTCCTGCTTGATGGGGCGGTGAGGCTTGCGTGCACCAATGACCTAATGAGCTATGCAGGCGGTGGCTTAGCCACTGGTGGGGTCTCCCAAGCCGGACAGGTCAGAGGGTAGGTGCCAGACGAAAAAGAACACCCTGGTCCCCCAGGTTGGGGGTTTTGCTTGAGGCCGGTATCCTCTTCATCTAAAAAATTCACCTACTCGTAAGCTTCAAGTAGATTTTCTTTTAAAAGGAATTAAATACATGAAAAACATATAAATTTTAATCAGTTTACTCTTTTTCCACTATATAATACCATTTTCTCCCCAATAAATATTAAAAAAAAAAAGATATTTATTTTAAAGGAATTAATTTAAAATAAAAAATAAAAAGTTGTTATACTATAAAAATTATACATAAACATAACAATTTATTTCTATTGCATTACCATTTGATTTTCAATAAATACCATTTGATTTTCAATAAATATAATACAGAAAAAAAAAAAAAAAAAGAATTTTCCCTTTAAATAAATGTATTAAATAAAAAACTAGTATGTTGTGGCCACCACAAGACTTTCTTCTATATTTTACTTTGTAGGAGCTTTGCTACAAATGATTATTTTACGACGGAGCTTTTTAATATTATTTAATATAAAATGAATCATAATATTTACATATTTACAGATATAAAACACTTAATTGAAGTTTGGATTTCGACATATTTTTAGTGATTATCCATTAACATTTGAAGTATTGTGGATTTCTTTATGAGGTTAGTAATTATCCACATTTTTAGTTGGTTATATTTCTAGTAAAGTAGTTTCTAATAGTAATTATACAACGCATCAAAGTCAAGTCATAGTGCTATTAGCACTCGTACCGTTCTACCTAAGAGAGAACACACTTCCTCTCCTCTTATGACAGGGGATCAACGACGGGGTGGCGCGCATGCGTCAATAGATAATCATCTTCAAAATTTACCCCCACCCGGGGGGGTACTTCCCCCCCAGGGGGGGGGGAAAGCGATGCCCCCACATGCACAGAAATTTTTTCCTAGTTAACTATTACTATTATCAATAACTCATATTAATTTTACAATCACAAGTTAAAAATAAAACTCATTATGTACATTTATACGAAATTTTGTCCAATACTGCCATGTTAAACATTTAGAAAACATGATATCACAGCGCCACCTGTTGAGCGATTGATCCCCAAATGTAATCAGCACCAGTTTATGTCAGTGACCAACTAAATACCAAGTTTGGTTGAATTTCGTTAACAAAAAAAAAAAAAAAAAAAAAAAAATCTAAGTTTTTTTTCGTTAAAAGTAAAAAAAAAAAAAAAAAACGATAACTTTGTTTAAAAATATCACAGATGTGTGGTTCAACCATTCGTTTTAAAGGTATTGAGGAGACCTTTCGACAGATACTCATCTTGAAATTTTGCAGCCCGGCCCAGTGGAGGGAGGGGGGAAACCGATGCCCCCACATGCACAAAATTTTTTTCCTAGTTAACTATTACTATTATCAATAATTCATATTAATTTTACAATCACAAGTTTAAAATAACTCTTATTATGTACATTTATACGAAATTTTGTCCTATATTGCCATGTTAAAAATTTAGAAAAAATGCGATCACAGCGCCACCTGTTGAGCTATTGATCCCTAAATGTAATCAGCACCAGTTTATGTCGGGGACCAACTAAATACCAAGTTTGGTTAAATTTCGTTAAAAAAAAAAAAAAAAAATACGATTTTTTTTCAAAGTTTTTTTCGTTAAAAGTAAACAAAATCGGTAACTTTGTTTTAAATTATCACAGATTTATGGTTCAACCATTCGTTTTAAAGGTATTGACGAGACCTTTCGAAAGATACCCATCTTGAAACTTTGCCCCGCCCGGGAGGTTACATCCCCCCCTCCCCCAGTGTGGGGGGGGAGCCGATGCCCCCACATGCACAATTTTTTTTTTCCTAATTAACTATTACTATTATCAACGAGACCTTTCGAAAGATACCCATCTTGAAAATTTACTTTCCCGGAGGGGTACTTCCCCCAGGGGGGGGGGACATATGCCCCCACATGCACAATTTTTTTTCCTAGTTAACTACTACTATTATCAATAATTCATATTAATTTTACAATCACAAGTTTAAAATAACTCTCATTATGCCCATTTATACGGAATTTTGTTCTATACTGCCATGTTAACAGTTTGCATAAAATGCGATCACAGCGCCACCTGTTGAGCTATTGACCCCCAAATCTAATCAGCACCAGTTTATGTCAGGGTGCAACTAAATACCAAGTTTGGTTAAATTTCATTCATTCGTTCGTGAGATATAGCGTCCACAAAAAGGTGATACAGACAGACAGACAGACATTTTCTAAAAACTATTAATTCGTGTTCTAGACATCCCAAAACATGTAAATCCATCAAAAAACGAAGGTCGAAAATTTTCACGAATCCAATACTTCCTCTGTATTACATATAGAAGAAAGTAATAAATAGTGAAATAACCGTTGCTAAGATACGCAGACGATTACAATCAAAGAATTAAATTTATGAAAAATGAAGCATTAAAGCTAATATTTAAAATCGAAAAAAACATTAATTTAAAAAAATTCAAATTCGAAATTCGAAAAAATCTCGATGAGGTGCACACCTGCAGGATCCCAGGTACCTATATGTCAAATTCGGAAGCTCTGCGATCAATAGTGTGAGCACCAGAGCGCAGACACACAGACACACAGACATACACAGAGACACTTCTCTTTATTTATACAGATTACCAGGGCCCGACTTAGACTACCTGGAGCCCCAGGGCAAGCCTATTCTAGGGGGCCCCTTGCAGTGGAATAAGAGCTCTTTAGGTTGCAGAATTTCTGCATATGCCTGTAGGGGGCCCTTTCCAGAAGGGGGGGGGCCCAGGGCATTTGCCCCGTATGCCCTGCCGTTAGTCAGGGCCTGCAGATTACAAACTGCAATCAAAAATTGCAAAAATTATTTAATATTATACCTTTTTACTTTCCGAACATACTGTATAAGGAAAATATTGTAATCATGTAAAAAATGCGACTTTGAAATTTTGGTTTTATTTAAGATCTCCTGAGTTCGTTTACGCCATTTTTACGGTGATGTATGTATGTGTATTGCACGCGTGTGTGTGTGTGTGTGTGTGTGTGTATGAGTGAACACACCAGCGCGTACGAACGATGGATAAAGACCGTAACATATTTTTTCACATAATAAAATGTAACTAAAGAAAAAAATTTCTCAAGTGTTCTGTTATTCTTTCTTATGTCTCAATAACATTTAATAAAATAAATATTGGGATACATGAAAAAAAAAAAATCTGAAGCTACAAATATTTATCGAATATGCAATAAAATGATGTTCTTCAGTTTGTTTTGAATTATTAGGTAATCGAATGTTTACCTAAAACCAGTTATTTATGCACTAAAATTGTTGCAATAACAAAAAATTCCTTCAATGTACATAAAATATGTTGTAAGATTCTAAATAAATTTGAAAATAAGAAAATCAGCATAAAATCGATGTACATCATATTTTAATTGTACCTGATAACTGAATGAAGGTAAGTATTTTTGTATTTTTGTCTTATTTACCTTTATTCCATTTTCAAGCTTTGGAATAAAGTTGAAAGGTATATACCCATCTGATCGTCGCTGACGGATATATCCGGTCACTCAGCTGTTGCTTTTTTCACAATACACAAATAATTCAAAATTATGTACAAAGGGCATTCCATAAAATCTGAGAGTAAAATCATAAAAAATTAAGAAATATATTTACAGCAAAAAATACATCATTCTTTTTCAAAATACCTTCCGTCAGATGATATGCAACGGTCCCATCGTTCAATCCACTTTTCAAAACAAGTAGAGAAGCTCTTTTCTGGAAGCTGCTTCAAAGAACCATCCGCTGCTGAAATAACTTCAGAATCTGTATTAAATTTTCTCCTTCAACGTCGGAAACAGCCAGAAATCACATGGTGCGAGATCTGGACTGTAAGGGGATGTGGAATGATTTTAATATTGCATTTACTAAGATATTGCTGAACAGAAGTAGCGACATGCGGGCGAGCATTATCGTGATGTAATGTCCAATTCCCTACCAGTTCATGACGCTTTCTCGATATGTGTTGTCGCAAAATTTTCAAAACTGAAACATAATATTCACCTTCACAGTAGTTTTTGGAGGCACAGCATGCTCATAGATTACACCTTTGTGATCAAAGAAAATAATCATCATGACCTTTCCAGCAGATTTGGTTTGTCGCATTTTTTTCGTAGGAGGAGAATCAGTATGTTTCCATACAGTTGCTACGGACTTGGTAAGGGTATCATAATGATGCACCCAAGTTTCATCACCTGTTATTACAGTCTTTAGGAGATTTGAATCATTTTGAAGCATCTGTTTCCATTCACAACATTGGTGAATTCTTGTTTTCATTTGTTCTTTAGTAAGGTGATGAGGGACCCATCTGGAACAAACATAGCGAAGCTGTAAATTGTTGCGTAGAATGCGAAATATCGACATTTTCGAAATGTTTGTTGATGCTGCTATCTCCTCACATGTCATTTGCCGATTTTCTTGAAGGATTACCCACATGCACAGTGTTAACATTTCGATCATTCACAACACTTTTTGGTCGCCCAGGCCTAGGAGCCAGTTCTGCAGACAAACGGCCTTTATTGAAATCACCATGACATCTAAAAATCGTAGACTCACCAAAACATTTGTCTTTGTAAGCTTCTTTCATTAACTTAAGTGTTTCTGGAGCTGTTTTGCCCAAACGGTAGCAAAATTTTATGGCACAACGCATTTCGTTTTTTAACTCTGAATCACTCATCTCCATTTCTGTAGGGTAAATAAAACAGTTCTTTAAACAAGCACGGAAATAGGAAAATAAAATCGTCTGTTTCATTTAGAATTTTGTATATACGTACAGTTAACAGTTTGATAAAATCGCCTGCACTTCTATTTTTTAGCTTCGCGGTATTGCCACTACGTAAAAAAATAATTCTCAGTTTTTATGGAATGCCCTTTGTAATTATGAATTTTGATATCATTTTCCAGTTTTGAAGATATTAAACAATAGCCATACGAGTTATAATCATATGCGTAGTTATATATTTAATATCAAGTTGAATTAAATATTATTTTATTACATAAGAAAAATTGTTGAGTGAAATCAATCTTGCTTATTATTTTAATTATTTATAAAAGTGATAATCTATGATAGATAGGAAAAACATTGTGCATATGTAGGAGCATCACTCACCCCCCCCCCCCGAAAAGTGCAAATTTTCTTTATGGGTATCCTTCAAAAAAGCTGGTCAGTATCTTTAAAAGAAATGGTTGAACTCTCGATCTGCAATTATTTAAAATAAAGTTATCGAATTTTTTTTCTTTTTTAACAAATAACGAAAATAAATAAAATAAATAAATAAATAAAATAAAGAAAGAAAAGAAATCGCATTTTTTATTTCCATTAGGTAATGGATTGTATTCGGTCCAAAAATTCGTTAACGAGTTTTCACCTGATTTACGTGTTTAAGATCTCCTGAGTCCGAAAACGTAGTTTTTGGTAATTGGTCAGTGTGTGTGTTTGTGCGTATGTATGTGAGGAATCTTTTAACAATCATATCTCCGAAATTAATAAAGATAGGATGACGAAACATCAGAATTGTGTTTGGTCTAGTGTGCAGATGACATTTTAACATAAACCGGAAGTGGGTCACATGATACCGGGACTAGGACCATAAATCCATATCTCGAAAACAGCTCTAACGATTTTCTTCAAGATTGCTATATAATTCAAGTGCTATAAACACCCTTTTAGATGTCCTTTCGTATGCAAAAGTTCGTTAGTTCATGGAAATTGATAGACGTCCTTTATAAGTAGGTCAATTTGAGTTCTCGCAAGTGTGTTTGTTTGAAAACAGTTGTATGGATTTTTTTCTAACTCGCCATATTAACTCTTTTTTGATATCATTTCGTATGTAATTGCTGTTTTATGGTCAATAATTGGTTTTGCCAAGTTTTAATAAAAGTCATCTCAAAAACGGCTGTAACGATTTTCTTGAAAATGCCTACGTAAACCGCTTTTCATTTATCCTTTCGCATCTAGTATGCGGTTATTACCGGAAAATTAACACTCATATTGTCTATGATTAGGTAGGTCAGTATTAGATCTCTTAAATGGGTATTTCAAAAAACTGCTCTACCAATTTTTTTTTTCATTAACTCACATGTAAACTTTGTGTTATGCGTCTTTACACATGCGTCAATTTTCTCTTATAGGAAAATTGTTGAGTGCCTAGTATTTTAGGTCAATTTTATATCTTCGGACCACCATTAACTCGAAAAAGTGCATATAAGTGGATAATGTAATGTTATGTTGTAATAAAAAAAACCTGGAAATCCTAAAATATCTCCATATAAAGACAATTTCACTGCCTACAATGACTACAAACATGTCGAACATTCAAATGATTTATCAGGTGAGGTATGATAGAGGGGCTCAACGTAGGTTTGGTGGGACTCAAATTTTTCAAAAGAAAACCATATATTTTTTTCTTTTAACAGACATTGCTTAACAGTTTTCTTTCGTGTTAAGCGGAAAAAAAAAAATCTGTTTTAAATCATGTATTACTTTTTTTATTTTACAGATCAGGGCAGGGGGGGGGGGGTCCCGTTTTTTAATTTCCATTAAAAGAAAAGGAAATCCTGAAGGATATCGAAAGAAAAGCAGTTTCGCAGAATATTTTCAGTACGGAAGCTTCTTCTATGCAAATAATTTGTCAGATGAGGTATCACAATAGGGCACGTGGGGCTCCCAGGTGCAACAAATGACACAAACTCTTTTTTTTCAAATGGAAACCACTATTTTTCTTCATAGAAACGTATTAAACTGAAAAAATCTGTTATAAATCATATAATACTTTTTTCCCGCAGATTAGGGGGGGGGGGAGGGGCGTATTTTATTTTCCTCTAAGAAGACAGGAAATCCCAAAAGATCTTGAAGTAAAAGCAGTTGCGCAGAATACATTGAGTACACAAGTTTCTTCTATGCAAATAATTTTTCACATGATGTATCATAGGTAGGCGCGTGGGGCCTCCAGTTGCTCCAAGTGACTCAAACTCACTTTTTTCAAATCGAAACCATTTTTTTTTTAAAAATATAGAAACGCATTAAGCGGAAAAAGTCTGTTTTAAATTATACCATGTATTACTTTTTTTTTATTTCGCATCCCGATAGATCTCTAAGAAAAGCACTTTCGCAGAATACATACAGTACAAAAGATTCTTCTATGCAAATAATTTGTCAGATGAGGTATCATATGTGGCTCCATGAGGCGCCCAGGCGCCCCATGTGACAAACTCATTTTTTTTTCAAATGGAAACCATATTTTTTCTCCTTAGAAATTTTTTAAGCGGAAAATTTCTGTAAGTCAGGTATTGATCTTTCTTATATTTTAAAGAGTAGGGGACCCTGGGGCCCCGATTTTCCTGCTGTAATCTGGAAATTCCCAAAAGAGTTTAATTCAGAAATTTAATACATCAACCTGGAAATTAAATTCTTATAGAATGGAGTAGAAGGCTGATTTTTACCAACTATGTGAAAAATACCAGAGCCGGGAATCGAACCTCGGGCCTTCCGCTTATCCATTCTGTAAGAATTTAATTTCCAGGTTGATGTATTAAATTTCTGAATTAAAATTCGTGACCGTTTGGAGTTATGCCATGTTGAAATTTGTCACTTGATATAGCTGCTTTAATGCAGACTCGGTGACCTTGCCAACGTAAATTATGTGAGAAGTGCCGAGCTGGTTATAAGCCAGGGTAGCTCAGTGGTTAGAGCATCCGCGCGTTAAGCGGAAGGCCCGGGGTTCGATTCCCGGCTCTGGTATTTTTCACATAGTTGGTAAAGATCAGCCTTCTACTCCATTCTATAAGAATTCAAAATAGTTTAATAAAAAATCATCTTCGTTGAATACAATAATTACAAAAGTGCCGAGCATTCAAATTATTTATCAGATGAGATAACTTTTGTAATCATTGTTTTTCACGAAATTTCTTTTTTATTGAGATTTTGGAATATCCAGATTTTTTATTACAGTATAAGAAGCGGGGCACTGAGGCCTCCCATTCTGAAAAATATACAAAAGCAATATATGACTTATTACAGATTTCTCTCGCTTAACACGATTCTGTAAAGAAAAGTATAACCACATTTTGAAAAAATTGATTTTGTGTCACGTGGGTCTCCTGGGGTCCCAACTATGATACCTCATCTGATAGATCATTTGAATCCACGGACTTTTGTAATCATTGTGCTCAACGAAATCGCTTTATTTTTGAGATATTTTGGGATTTACATATTTTTTATTACAACATACGAATCAGGCCCTCTTTATTCAATTTTTACCATGGATCGACATTCAAATAACGAATCGTAAAGTCATTTTCCTTTTCAAAACATTTTGATCACTACTTTATAGAATAATGTAAAACCTTTAGATTTATTTACATGAGAATAACTTTCTATAACGTATTTGAAAGGATACATTTATCATTTGTCTATCTTGTAAATATCATTAGACTGATTCATCCAAACCATATAAATTTAAATCCAAATATTTGAATCATCCGATTATTGATTATTTTATATGAAGTCGTTATTGATAAGATTCTTAACTGAAAGGCTGATGCTTTGACGGACAAATAAAACTAGAGTTGTGTTTTGAAAACCCTATTATAAAATTTCTTTAACCAATGTATTTCTTTTTTGGTAAACACAACATTGGTGTCACGTTACTTAACGGAGATTTTTTTCACAAAGAGCAATATTTATTCGTATTGTGTATATTTATTATTTTAGAAGCTTTGTAAGTGAACCGTATAAACATACTTTTTTAATATAAATACATTGACTAAAAGGCATGGATTTTTCAGAAGAAATCGTTATATTAACAATCTTCTTCTGGTAATAAACAATAGTTAAGTGTAACTAAGAAAGCAAAATCACGGTTTACTCGGAATTATATATATATGTATATATATATATATATATTTTTTTGACATCATATTTAAATGAATTAGAATTGTCTACCCTGAATGCAATGAAGTGAAAAAAAGAGAAAAAAAAATGTATGTATAGGTAAATTCCTGAGAAAACGAGAATTTGTCTTTTAAATATTATCTTAATTATAATTTATTTCTCGAAATTTTCTATGTAGTGTGCCTACACTTTTTTCTAGAATTTTAAATGTGGACAGACTGAAAAAAGGTTTTTGAGAACCATTAGCTTCAATGGAATATGTTAGTTGAAATATTTTCTTTACACTGGCCGCTTTGAGCGAAAATTAATCTAATATTTCTATCAAAACTTGAAAGTAAGTCCAAAATAAAAGATATTCTCTAATGTTAAACTGTAATACAATTTTAGAATTTCTTATGGGATTACTTTTACAGGACTTTGTCATCTGAAAATGTGTCTATTTTGTAGTGTTTTGAATTTATTTGACGTGGACTAATATTGGACCACTCATTAAACGAATCATAGGAAAAATGTAATTTTTTTAGAAACATGGTCAGTATAAGATACTTACACATATAAAAAAGAAAAATTAAAAAAAAAATTAACAATTTTTTAAAATATAGACTGTCCTATAAATAGGTCAACGGTCCCATACACAACAAAGAGTAAAAAATGTTGACTTACCTTACAAAATTTTTTATTTTGTTTGTTTGTCCGAAAAACAGTCTCTACACAGTCCAAAAGTGCACATTTTGCAAATTGTAAAGATTTTTACGAATGGAAGTCCAAAAAACAATCTCTACATAGTCCACCATTGCACATGTTGCAAATTGTAACAGATTTTTTTATTGCATGATTTCAGTTGACATCGTCTTTGACTACCATTTGGATTTTTCACTAGCACATACTCACTATTTAGCAGAAGAAGTTCTTTATTATTCTGCAGCATACCTCTTTGTCTAATGTTGTTCCTCGGAATTGATTCTCCAAGGTAACTTATTGTTACGGACCTGCGAAATGTTAATATATCTTGTGCATCATCAGGAGAAAATAGTTTAGAGATTTTCCAGGCTGCGATGAGGGTGGTCTCAAAGCAATTCACGAAAAGTGGTCAGTACCATTTTTTTCCAAGAATAGAACAAAAGTAATTTTCCATATGACTGTCGAATAGGTCTACACCATTTTTATATTTATTGTAAGAAGTAATACAAAATGGTACATCAACATCCTTTCTGGCACCTTTCACATGACGTTGTACTTTGCCGTTCACTTTTGTAGCTGCGAAATTTGTTAGTAATGAAACTACACGGTTATCATTCCAGCGTACAAAGGCAATTTTTTTAGCTTCGTCAAACAATGCATCAGATGTTCCTCTCTCAGTTTTTGCTAATGACTTCAAAGATATTAGAGGGCATTTTGCCATTCGGTTATCTCGAACAGTTCCACTGGCACAAAAACCCTTCTAATGCAAACGAACCATTAACCCATGTGAAGTGAAAAAGTTATCCATATATATCCTGTGAAACTTAGGATTTTTCACAACAGTGAGCAAAGTTTCCACAACACGTTGAGAAAGTGGCTCCTTACACTTTTCAACAGCTCCTTGATAGGGAATAATGTTAAAGGGATATCCATTATAAGATGTCAACATCCATAACTTGTATCCAAATTTTACAGGTTTATTTTTCATGTACATCTTACAGCCATGTCTGCCAAAATAGCGTACCATTCTTTCATCGATTATTAGGTTTTCTGAAAAAATTCTAAATTGTTGCAGTGCAATATTAAATTTTTCTAAAAGTGGACGTATTTTGTAATAACGATCCTCTTAGTTGATTGCAGAATTATCGTTCAAATGTAGGTATCTTTTTATGTCACTGTATCGTTTCCTAGACATAGCTGTACTCACCAAAGTTGTGCCGGTGTTAGGAGCGTTTTCCCAATAAATTTTTTCACGTGGTAAAATGTGATAACCACTGTAAAACAGGATGCGTATAAACTTTTTTATATCACTTTCGTTCGCTTTCAAAGAATGCTCATTCTTCTGCGCTGCATATCTATTATTCTCCGTAAAGCCCGCTTTATAGTGGCCGTTCCGTTCCGCTGTCCGAAAGCACTGAGCTAGAATATAAAGAGTGATAACTATCTACTGAATAAGAAATTGTATAAAATTGAATTGAATATCAAGTTAGCACTCCTTATACTCTTGCTCTGTTCTTGAGCACAACGGAACGGCCACTATAAAGCCTGCTTAACTGTATGCGACATCTTATCATTAGCCATCATATGAAAAAGTTCAACGGGAGTTTTTCCAGATATCTGATCTATAATCTGTTGATTATCTTCAGAAGAAAAAGAACACATTGAAAGCGAAAATCCCGGTTCACATTTTTTCCATATAGGTGGTTTTATATCTTCTTTGTTAGTTTCTTCACAGATTTTCGACAAAATTACTATAGTTCCAGCACTATCTAGAATTTCAGGATCCCCATTAGTCTTTATTTTATTACAATTTGTGATAGAATTGTCTATTTCTTCTTCGTCACTGACCGCGTCAGGTTCCAGTGGAATAATGATCATTTCAGGATCATCTAACTCTTCATCAGATAAAGAATTCATATATTCTAGAGATTCCTCAGCTGTTTTAAATTTTTTGGCCATTTTACAACGTTAAAAATCACCAGACAAACTCCCAACTACAAAATAAATGAGCAACTGAAGTAATGGAAATTTACGAAAGTTCTAAAACCAAGTTTCACATGCGTATATGTAACATAATAAACAAAAGAACCAGTTTGGTGAATCGAACTGATACAAAGGAATTCGAGAACATTTCACCTTTCAGTTGCGACACGTCCCCCACAACGTGAAAAGATTGTTCCCCGAATTCAAGGAAAGCGATTTAGAAATGCGAGTAATTTGAGAAACAGGTGTGTATCGGACCGTTGTCCTATTTATAGGCCAGTTACAAAAACAGCATCAAATGCCTGTAATATTTATTTTTCTTATGGATCCTTTTACATTTTTGAACAGCACTGATGAACTACTAAAAATTGCATATGGTCTATTCTGGAAAAAAAAAAAAATAATAATTTTATTATTTTTGAACGGTTAAAATTATGGCATTTTTCAGGGGTAATTTTAAAGTAAATTTTCCAAATTAATATGTTTTGCAAATTCCATTTTTCACAGTAATTTAATTAATTTAGTCTATTTCTAAAAAAATATGTCAAGTTTATTGCAGATTTTAAATGTTTCTTTTACATTACTGACATTTAATTCAACTGTCCTATAAATAGGACGGCGGTCCAATATGGGTTAATCATAAACATACGTAAGAAATAAATTTTAATATGGTTTTATTAAAGAAATGGTTTATTTTAATTAATTTATTTATTTTTTTCTTCTTCCTTGCCCTATAGAAATGTGTGTGACTTTAATTTTGCATTAAAATTTATCCAAGAGTATCAAGTAAGTTATAATTATACGAATAATGAAGTTTTCAAAATTTTTAATTTTATTTGTAGCGATTCACTATAGAAGAAAACTGAGTACATGTTATGCTATGAAAGTAATCACAAAACAACACACCCATACACGCGTCCGTGCGTGTGAAAGCTTTCGTATTAAACACGCATGGCTGTTAGCATTACCCGAGAAACACGGATGTCGCCATGCATCGTTTTTCATGGGAGGGGGGTTGATAAGGCAGGCCCCCATGCCTACTGCAAGAAAACATCCAGAGAGAGTTTAGTCTTTTACGCTATTAATGCATGAACAAAAAAACATATTTAAAAAAAATCTCCTTAATTTTTGGAATTTCTTTTTCTTATTGTTATGAAGTGGTGGTGATATAGCAACTGATTGGTTTTCGTCAACTGTATCCACTACCTGAGAATGGACTGATTCCACTTCGATTTGAAACGGAGGTTCTTTTTCATTGTTGTAAAAACTATGTATACACATTGTTCATATTATTATAACGCATTGTTCAATTGTTCACATTGTCATAACCCTTACAACAATAGTTGTAACTATTCTTTTAATTGTTAAACTGTGATGTTGGGTACATATTCAAAAATGAAATTATTATAAAAAAAATTACCAACATAAAAATTAGGAAATTTTTATTCCATGTGGATATGTTGATCAAAGTAAATAAAAAACTTGAATATTGCGGCCACCACATGATTCAAATTCACTCAGTAAAAACAATTTATTAAAATCATTATTTAATAAATTTATCTTCCATCATAATGCAGTACGATTTTTATATTAGAGAAGTAGTATAACATTAAATATCCAAAAAAAGTTCATTGTATTCTCGATATTACAATTTTTTTTTTTTTTTTTTTTTGTTAGAGATGAAAAAATAAAATCAATAACTTTATTTTAAATTATTGCAGATCGATGGTTCAACCATTCATTTTAAAGGTATTGGCGAGCTCTTTTGAAAGATACCCATCATGAAAATTTATTCCCCTCGAGGGAGGGGGGACTTCCCCCCCAGGGACAGAGGCGATGCTCCTACACATGCAATTTTTTTTTCCTAGTTGACTAAGTCTATCAGATATAAATATTTCTTGTAAATTTCATAATGATTATTAAAAAATAATTACCGTTAGGCACATTTATACAAAGTTTTGTACTATACCACCATGTTAAAAAATTTAGAAAAAAAGGGATGTCAACGCAACATGTAAGACAATTTTTACCAAAAGTTGATAGGCACTAATTTATGTCAAGGTGTAACTACATACGAATTTGTATGAAATTCTCTGCAGTAGTTCCTGAGATAGAGTTGACACAAAATTTTGTCACACACACACACACACACGGACTGACATTTTCTAAAAATAGTCAAATCGTGTTCTACAGCTCTCAAAACGTGTAGATCTATGAAAAATTCGAGGTCGAAATTTTTTACGAATCCAATACTTTCTTCTATTGAATAAAGAAGAAAGTCATAATAATAGTAATAATTAACGAAATATGTGAATGATAAGCTAACGGACAATGATACAATGTTAAATATGTAAAATATTCTATACATTAGGTCGCAACAAGTATTAAAAAATTCCTTAATACATTTAACATTTGCTTTAAAAATTTGGTGCCGGATGGAATAGAATTTTGAAGCTCCAGTAACTGCAACTATAAAACGATGAAGTATTTCATCATAACTAAAATATCATGAAACATAGAGCGAGTGAAAAACCACTTTTAGGAAATTTGGCAGACTACATTAGACACGGCATACTGCAATCAGAATGCAAAAATGTTCAGTATCTTACGAAATATGAGCATTTTTATTAAATAATTTTAACTACGAATCAGTTAGATTAAAATAAATAAATAAATAAATAAATAAAGATATGCGTCTTTTAATAGCCAAAAGTATTGAACAACTTATATGAAAACCCCAAACAAATATCGTGTAAATTCAAAAAGTTATGAGAGATAGAATGAAGAGAATTAAAAATGCGTGTAAAACGCCTTACAGCTTAGCATTTATTTTGAAATAACTGAAATTCTCTTCATTCTATCTTTTATAACTTTTTGAATTTACCTGACATTTGTTTGGAGTTTTCATAAAAGTTGCTCCATACTTGTGGCTATTAAATTATGCAAAAGTTTTTTTTTTTTTTTTTAAGGTAGCGCATCAGTAGTTAAAAGTTATTTAGTAAAAATGCTCATATTTCGTAAGATATTGAATATTTTTGCATTCTGACTGCAGTATGCCGTGTGTAATGTAGTATGCCAAATTTCCTAAAGGTGGCTTTTCACTCGCGCTACATGTCATGATGTCTTAGTTATGATGAAATGCTTCATTGTTTTATAGCACTGGGTCGTTCTTAGCACTGGGTCTAATACCCTAAGTGTCATAATAAAAAAAGTTCATTTTTTTTTTCCAATTTGTTAAAAAACGTTATATATACAAAGCGAGGTTTAGAGGGGTTTCCATGTGATTTATATATTTATTCATTTTAGTTTTTATTTATAAAGTAATATTAAAAAAATAATGATTCAATTCTTTTGAAAATTTGAATAAATATTATTTCGAGTGAAGCGGGCGTAGCCTGCTAGTTATTTCCTATGTAAATTGGACTTTTCTTTAAAATGGGAAGAAATAGAAATATGGCAATGAAGTGAGCATAAAAATATTTTTTAAAAGTAATTTAATATGCAAGATAAATAAATAAAAATATGAAAACTATCAAAATAAAAGAGTTTATTTGCTAAATCATTTTTGAAATATGTTACTTAAACTATTTTGATACTATTAAATATAAGACTGTTACGTAACTAATTAAATTATTGTTTAATGAATGATATGTGAATGCGATTATTTTCCCTTATAAAACAGCAATATACGTATTTATTGAAATTTCCTAAATATATATAAGTAGATTAAAGGAAATGAATAAATTTATTAGTATTTATGTTTTACCAAAACTCATAAAATCAATACTAGTCAAAGTATTACTTCAATACATTACAAATGATAAAAAAATTTTAAAATTCAAAATGTATTAATGGACAAAAATATTTATGAATTTTTTTTATATCATTGTACTAACAAAATGCATATGATATTGATTATCATCTATAAATGTATTCATCTATTTCAATAAAAAATTAATATTTTTAGAAATCTAGGAATTAAAGTAACACATACCTGATGTTATTTTAATGATATGATTGTGAATAAAGTTTGACTTTACAGTGTAAAAAAGTGTTTACGAATTTTGCTTTCAAATTTTTTTTTTTAATATAACTGAATTATATGATTTTAATGTATAAAATATGTACTTCTTTTTTAAATAAATGAATATCTCAAGAGTGGTATTAAACTTAGAGATTTCAAAATCAATTACATGATTAAATTTTAAGTCACTGGTGATTATTCTTTTTAAAATGCCTTAAAATAATCTTTAGAAATAATCCATAAAAAACATTTGGGTCTTCAGGCAATACAAACTGAAAATTATAAACAGAAATAAGGTATTTGTTAATGAAATATCAAAATTCAAATTTAAGTCTTGCTAAATTTATTAGCAAATGCCTTTTATTTTTATAAGAATATAATAAATTATTACTTTATTTTTCTAATGGCGCGGCATTTTTTTTTTTTTTTTTACAAAGGCATTTAGCCAGAAGTTAGAATCTATGGCGATATGTGAAGGAGCATCCAATGTGCAGCCATCGCTATCCCGGACAAAGACAAGAAAAGAAGAAACACCAATGCTTTATGTGGGATTCGAATCCAGGTTCAACTGTATGGGAATCAGTGACACTATCCACCATACCGTATGAGCGGAAAATTACAATCTAATACATGCTTTTTTTGTAAACATGCAAAATAATTTAAATATATATAGTAATCATTTCATCATAATTATTCTACAAAACTGTTTACTTTGTACATATATAATGTAAAGTCAGTAATATAGATGCAATGCTGATTACTGAATAATATTTCGTCTTAAATACAAGAATTATGAATTTATTAGAGCATTTGTATCGCACTCCTTATCATTTAATTCTTACCAATGATTTTTTTTTTAACTGTAGTTAAATATATTTTTATTTTATTTTCAACAGAGAATTTCAAATATTGTAAATATGTATGGGGTTTGGGTATATAATTGTTTTATATTCATTAAATATTACATATAAGAAGAAATATTATATATGCGCATCATTATATTTTAATGAAATGTAAAAGAGCGTACACATTAAAACATTTATTTATTTATTTATAAAAAGAACGTAATGCTCCCTGTTATTTTTAACCTTTACATCCCTTTTTTTCTCTGCAGTTTTTACTGCCACTGGTTAATAGAATTATTACTTTTTGCCAAGTCTTCTTTTTTAAGACATAATTAAAACCCAGGACTAGAGAAAGAGAGACTCTTTCTCTAGTCCTGATTAAAACCAGCAATGAAATAACCATTATAAGCACCATTACTTCTTTTGTACAGATGTTTTTTTTACTCTAAAAAACAAAGTTCTTATTATGGCATAAAGGAGTCATGTCATTCTTTTTTATGTCTATATTCTTTTTTATCATTATTTATAGAAACACTTTGAGAAAATTTTTCTCCATGACACTTTAAGAAAAGAAAACAGCCACTTCATCGAAATTTTTTCATATGCCATTTTTAGATCATTTAGTTTTTCTAAGAATAGGTAATTGTATAAATTAGTATTTTATTTTATTTATTTATTTATTTTATTTACTTATTTATTATATATATATTTTTTTAATCAGCAAAAATATTATTTCCATAATTCAATTCAGTAGTTTCTGCTGTTTATATTTAACACATTAAAAAAATGATTTTTTTTTTTTTTCTTTTAAGCAAACTATTTTGGTCTGAACAATTAGCTAATATCACACGAATATTCGCAAAATTAATATTCAATTGAATTATCTTATTTTAATTAAGTTGTTTCTGTAGCACTGAGCATATCGTAATCAAAGACAAAAAGAATATATTCTGCAACATATGTAAAATTTTCACACATAAACATATATGAGTACTTTGTCAATATACGTACATACTTAAAAAATGATACAAATATTTGAATGTTTAACAGATATTCCATACAGTCTAATTTTTCTTTGCTGCATTTCAATTTGGCGATAGTTTTAAAGCGTTTAATTTTATTTTTAAAGCTCTTAGAAAATTTTAAGTTGTACTTTTGCAGTGTTAGATGCAAAGAGTGCTATGTATATTACATTAAACAAATTGAATGAATATTGAAGCAATTTTAAAGTGTTTATGAGAAAATTATTTGTGAGGAATCTGTACGTAATATGTTTTGGATTAAAAATTGGGAATGTAAAACATCGTTTTGTCACATGCTAGTAATTTCTTTATGTACTAATTAGATATTGTTTAAATAGCAGAGTGAGATTAGATGCTAGTATTATCTAATTCATTACAAATTTCCTTCTTTTTATTTAAATTTTAAATAAAATAAGAAATTTTTCAAATTTTATAAATCTTTCAGATATTATGCTGTCTATTTTGTATTTAATGTAACGCAGACGAAATGTCAAAACGGATAAAATTTTAATTTATTTGAACTTTCAAATTAATATTTGATAAACCTACTCTGTGATATTGTGCTTATATTTTTTATTTATTTATTTATTTATTTTTAAGATTCAAGAAGTAGAATTTTATTAACGATTAAGTGCAAAAAATAGAAAAAAAGAAAAAAATACTAGAGCAGAGTGAGATTAGATGCTAGTAATATCTAATTCATTACAAATTTTCTTCTTTTTACTTAAATTTTAATTAAAATAAGGAAATTTTTTCAAATTTTATAAATCTTTCAGATATTACATTTAATGTAAGGCAGACGAAATGTCAAAATGGATAAAATTTTAATTTATTTGAACTTTCAAATTAGTATTTGATAAACCTACTCTGTGATAATGTACTCATACTTTTTATTTATTTATTTATTTAATTTTAAGATTCAAGAAGTAAAATTTTGTTAACGATTAAGTGAAAAAAAAAAAAAAAAAAAAAAAAATACTAGAGATAGAGCCGAACACAGATCACTGCTCTATTACTCTCCAAGTATGACCATATTTTAAAATAGCGCAATTTTATCGTTTGATACAGTTATTATAAAATTTACAAATTCTGTATTACATTTAATATTAAATTTTTGAGTACTGATTTCTACAAAATGCTGAAATAATATTCGAAATAAATAATGTAATACATTTAGGAATTCCTGTGACAATGGGAACAAATACTCAGAATTTACTGTGTAACAAAAAAAAAAAATCTTAATTACCCTCATAAACTCTTTGTCAGTTATTTAAATAATCTTATTCAATAAATATGGCATAAACATACCTGTTAATCACATATATAAGCAGAGAAAAAAAATAACACTCAATTAGTACAGGAAAGTGTTTCCAATGCATTTGTACATGCACTTGCTTTCAGCTTAAATGCATAGTTTGTCACCTATTTAATAAGTTATATCAATATACTGGCTATTTAACAAATTACGATACTCCTCAAAAAATAATTTATTTATTTAAAAATTAAAGTGCATTTGTAACATAGTTAGAACAAGAACTCATTCAATATAGCGATCACTACGAGATTATTAACTTCATTAAATATAACTTTATTTACAAATTTTATGATTCTTACACATATAAAACGCTTTCTGTATTTACAAAATAGGTATTTTAAGAAATACTAAAAGTTGATTGGTAAAATTCAAGTACTGTTTGCGAATCTGAGAATTACCCCTCAGAACGTATTAAATCAAAAGTTAACCTAAATATCATTTGAACGTTTTATTAGTTGCTCAGATAACTGCAGTTATCAAATACGCAATAGTTATATTTTGTAATGAATTACTCGTAAACGATTATATTTGTTTCTGAAAAGAGAAAGTGCTCATAATGCACTGCTAGGTGCAAACACTTTCCTCTTACATGCCTAAGCAATCACGATCCTTTTACAAATGTATCTTATTTAAAAAATTGTGGTTTATGCCAAATTCGTACCTTAAATGAAGTACCTTATGCAGGGAGTGTCACCTTGTGAGGTATAGCAATGCTAGCGTAATGCTACAAATGAAATTCGCACTTTATGAACAACACGTTAATGTGAAGAATTTAGGATTCAGATGATTAATGGAGTTAGTTCCTATAATAAACGAAATTGTAATATGCTAATATTTTGGAAAGTGAATTGTATAAAAGGAGAAGGAAGATTGTTTTTGGAAGTTAGTTGCGTGCGGCTTAGAAGAGGTAGCCGAGAGAGAATGTTAGCTGTTTAGGGGGAAGCAGTAAGAGGCGGCTTGGAAGGAAGTTAGTGATAATGAATTAGAAGTAGGAGAAGGTTAAAGGAGTTAGCAGTGCGGCTATAGTAGAAGATAGTCAGTCGAGTAGTATAGTGGCGTAAGGGAATCCTCCCACTTACGAAAGACGAGTGTAGTCGTGAGAGTTAACGAAGTTAAATGAAGTAGTTGAGATTAATTGTGGCTATCTATTTAAAGTTAGAATATTTATGAAGGCTGCCCCCTTTAAGTTTATATAGGTACTAAAGGTGATTATAGTCCAACGCCCACCTTTGCATTAAGCTCTAAATAAAAGCTCGTTATTTATTTTATATATCTGACTTTGTCATTACTTCATAATTTCATTAAGTAATTAAGCTAAAATCCTAAGTTAAAGGATTATGACGTCCATTTGGTCGTCACAGTGGCGCCCAAATCAGTTCGAATCCCACCCCGAGCCAGTCATTTTTGATGGCGCTACTAGTGTGCTTCAATTTTTTGAGAAGCTTGAATATTTTTTTGATTTTTATAAAATTGATATGGCCGAAAAATATGGTTGGCTAAAGTGTTCCTTAAGAAGAGAACCGACACAAGATTTAATCGCCTGCCATTCACTTGGCCCAAATCCAACCTATGACGATTTAAAAAGTAGAGTTATAAGTCTCTTTGCCACTCGGTATGACAGATTAAGATTGGAGCATGACCGCTCCACCCCCCCCCTCAAAAACGTCAGTGGGAAGTGGTAATAAAGGCAGTGGAAACACCACACCAAGTTATTAAGGCACAGGAAGCAAGCTCGAGTAATGTAAATCAACCTAAAACTGACGATAAAAAGTTAATTCTTGTGACAAGAGTCAAACGCAAGTTGAAACAACCAAGCAAACTTCGCTTTCAACCAGCACTACAGACCAATTTAAGTCTGTTATTCAGCCTATGGATACGGATAAAAAATCCGAGAAATTATCTAGTATAGGGACGGGAAGTGTGAAGAAAAATACACTTAAAATAACTGATGCGGTTAATCTTTGCAACCCGCCTTTAGATAACAGTTTTGAATCTATACAGCCGACAGAGTCGGTTGTTTCTAATGAGAAATTGCACGTAAATGGTGAAAATGACCCGCCGACTAAAGTAAAAGAAAATGAGGTTATTTTAAAGAAGGTAATTTCAAACGTGCATTTAACCTCTTGTGAAGTCTCTAGACCATCTAGCAGCCCTGCATTCGAAAGCACGGAGCGTACGCAGTCTTCTGTTGTAAGTATGGGCAAGGACAAGGTGATGGGTTCGAAACCCCCTCAACACAAGGATCAGATTCCAGGTTTAAAACCCCCCCAGGCACCAAGTTCGAAGTCTCCTCAGGACAGCAACCCTGCAACGTCTGACCTGAATCTGCAAGCCACCAGCACTGAAATCTCTATAGCAACTCTACAGGCCTGTCTGACCCGCATCTCTTATTTTGCTGATAGAAAGGACTCTATATGTCAGGTGCTATGGTTTATTATTTTTTCCGTTATAAACTGTATTTCTAGCAGAGCAGTCATAAAATCTAGGACATGTACTGAAGCCTTTTGGACTTTCGACCATTATCTGAAAGCAATGAACTTCCTAAAATTTCTAAAATCTAAATTTAAACTTGTAGCATGAACTTTCAACTCCCGAAGCTTCATGTTTTGTTTACATGTCGTAATTTTTTTTCTGTTATATAATATATGCATGTATTTACTTTAATGTTTTTTTTTCTTATAGCCTTCACCAGCAGTGATTAGTACGATAATTTGTTTTTCCCTTTGTATATAAATTTTCCCCTCTATAGCTTCTTTACATGATCCTATGTATGAACTCTAATGATTTCTATTTTATAGCCATCAACGGCAGTTTTGAAAAAACTTTTTGAACAATTTTGTATATATATTCCTTATCTATATTTCTCTAAATGTCGTATAAATGGTATAAAATGAATATTTCTTATTGTAAACTTTTGTATGCTCACTAGAAGTCAATGTATGTATATATTAGTATGGGGTAAAGAGAATTTTTTTTTTCGCTATCTTGCATATAAATTCGTGCTTAACGACAAACCTTAATAAACTAACAATTTCGTTTTTTTCCGTATGCAAATAGCTAGGTGGGAAAATATTGGTTAAATATAAAATTTTATATGTCATTTATCTATGTAGAAGCTGTAGTTTAATTGCCCTTCTTTTTTTGATTTATACTGTAAAAAAAAGTTTTAATTTTAGAAATACTGTGATTCTGATGTCCAGTCCTTAATCTGAACATACAGTCCGTTTTCTTCGATTCCTTTCTTTGAAATGAAGAAGGAGGTATTTCTGGAACTGTGCCAGCTATTTTTCTTTGCTGAAGTAGAAAACAGTTTCTTGGATGCATGCCAGCGGATTGAAAATTTTTCTGTGATGCACTTTTTAAGTTACATTTCCTAGATGATGATCTGGACCTAGACTGGTCTTTAGTGGCTGACATTTCAAGTTTTGTCAATAAAAATGATTTTCTTAATGTTGCAAGGTGCTAAAGTCAAGTACTTAATGTTACAAGTTAAATTGAAAATTAATGATCGCATTTTTTGTTTAAGCGATCCTTTTTGTACTAAAATTATTTCAATTCGTAAAATTTTTCCTTTCCATTTTTTTTAAGGAAAGACGTTCTTGTAATCCCCTTTTGTAAAACGTTGGACTATATTTAACTAATTGAGAGCACAAAGGGTTTTCCGTTGTAAAACTACTTAGACTGAGCTTTAAAATTTCTTATTTTTCTAAGTGAACGGTTTTTCAGCCCGGCGCTCTTAATTTTTTTTTCCTTATTAGATTTCTTTTTCTAAAGTATTATGGAGTTTAATTTTCAGCAGTAAGTAACTGCGACTATTTTTCAGTAGTATAGCAATATTTTAAAATTTGCACGGGTAAAAACCCGTTGTGGATTTTTACGTGAATTTTTTTCTTTGGGGGAGGAACTGTGAGGTATAGCAATGCTAGCGTAATGCTACAAATGAAATTCGCACTTTATGAACAACACGTGAATGTGAAGAATTTAGGATTCAGTTGATTAATGGAGTTACTTCCTATAATAAACGAAATTTTAATATGTTAATATTTTGGAAAGTGAATTGTATAAAAGGAGAAGGAAGATTGTTTTTGGAAGTTATTTGCGTGCGGCTTTGAAGAGGTAGCCGAGAGAGAATGTTAGCTGCTTAGGGGGAAGCAGTAAGAGGCGGCTTGGAAGGAAGTTAGTGATAATGAATTAGAAGTAGGAGAAGGTTAAAGGAGTTAGCAGTGCGGCTATAGTAAAAGATAGTCAGTCGAGTAGTATAGTGGCGTAAGGGAATCCTCCCACTTACGAAAGACGAGTGTAGCCGTGAGAGTTAACGAAGTTAAATGAAGTAGTTGAGATTAATTGTGGTTATCTATTTAAAGTTAGAATATTTATGAAGGCTGCCCCCTTTAAGTTTATATAGGTACTAAATGTGATTATAGTCAAACGCCCACCTTTTCATTAAGCTCTAAATAAAAGCTCGTTATTTATTTTATATATCTGACTTTGTCGTTACTTCATAATTTCATTATCTAATTCAGTCAAGTCAAATAAGTACAATGGCGTACACACGTTCGTCACAACCTATGCAATGTATTACTCAATCATCAAAGTAAACGCAAATAGATCATTCAGTTCAATATCTAAAAATTATAAATTTTACGATTCTTGTAAAATAAAATGCTTTTACATTCCTCTAAATATGCTACTATCAGTGACAGGATGTAAAAAATAGTCAGTTTAATGAATGATATATACGATGATTCATTATGAAGTATGTACGACGGTCTTTCAATACAAATTATTTCGGCTGGTAAAATTCAAACTCTATGCACGTCTTTAACCTTATGAAAAATTTGTACAAGCCAAAAAAAAAAAAGTATTTTTTTCAATTTAACGTTTTATTATTTAATTTCCGATTCATTTTCATAATTCTTCTTTTTTTCTTACGAAATGTTTTGAAAAGCATTTGGTCATTTTAAGGTAATAAAAGAAGAGAAGACAAATACGAGATGTGGTTGTAAAATAACGAGACTGTTTTTTCTACAGAGAAGTACACGTGCGTCAAACACGATGGACCAACAGTTGTGGAGCGTGAAACCTTTTATTTCCAATGCGATGATTTCCTTGTCTGTAAAAAAATTAGTCTGGCCATGAGCTTCGTTAGTATAACAGTTGAAGTTTTGTTTCGCCGGAAAAATGATAAGTGTCATAATAAGCAATGAATCGTCGTGACATTTCACAGAAAACTTAAAAAAAGCGCTACGGATACTCATCTTTTATTCAAAGAAGTGTATGATGACAAATGTTTATTGCGTGCGCGAGTTCCTGAGTGGTTTAAGCGTTTCCAAGATGGCCGAGAGGATATTGAAGATGATTTACGCCAGTGTCGCCCTTCCAAGTCAAACACAGAATAAAAAAATTAAAACAGTTGTCAATCAATTTTTTTCTGACAGTCAGTTAGCTAATCGCTCGATAGAACAAAAATAATTTACAAAAAAAAAAAAAAAAAAAAAAAAAAAAAAAAGGCATGAATTGTCGAAAAACAAATCACGGGTTTTCCATTGAGACAATGCGCCGGCTCATTCTGCATTGTCTGTCAAGACCTTTTTCTAGGCAAGCAAAACATCCTAGTGTTAATAAAAAATCTTACAATGCAAAACTAGGCAAATAAGGCGAGTGGTGTGCATCACGAGGTCAAATCCTCATTAAAAAGAACATTATTTTAGTTCGTTTAAACTGTCAAAGTAAACGCGGCACGTTTCATAAAGTGGCTTACAGAAGAAGGCTATCAGCACGGTTTCGAATAATAAAAAATCCGCATGGATGTTGTAAAGATAGGGGAGGAGTGTATATTGAAGGTGAAAATATCGAAAAATGTATAAATTCTAAATAATAAGTTTTGCAGCAATAGTCTCATTATTTTCTAGCCACACCCCGTATAATAAATTTTATTTTGCCACTGGATGTAACTCTCAGAAGTAAGCATAATAGAAAATTTCTGTTATGCAGGTTTCTTTACATTTGTATTAAAATTTTGTAGCTTTAGTGTTATAAATGGTAATAATTAGTTAAAATTTATAACTTTTTATGTATGGTAGAGAAAGTGTTATTTTTGGGTCAAATTTTCCAAGCTGAGTTTTTGTTATATTTACACATTCTAAGGTCCCATCAATCCGAAAAACATGTTTTTAGCGGTTGGTCTATGCGTCTTTTGCTCTCTGTGTGTGTCTTTTATCAGCATATCTTAAAAACAAATTATAGTAGATAATCCAAACTTGGTATTCTAAATGTGTATCATATGGGGATGCTGCACTAAAATTTTCGTTGATATCAACAAATGATTCGTGTACAGCGACATCCAAGAGAATTCATATACATTATGTTTATGGGGAAATTTATGCTAAGTACAATGCAGCATGTATGGGTTGACGAAACGGAATAAACAAAATGTATTATATGCATAACAGAATGTTTTGTGTAGATTGTGGTATGAAAATCATTTACCATTCTTTTACAGTGCTACCCAAAGTATTCGGATATATTTGGAAATTGCTGGAATTGTAATTCCTTTCGTGCTGCATGTTTTTCAAGTAAGACTAAATTTAAGTACACAATATTGCTCATAGTGCATATTGATTACAAATAAGTATTTTTTGAAGCCCTATTTTTCACCCTTTCTCTTTGTATAATATCATGTTTTGAGGTTCCCTGTTTACAAAAGTCCAATTTTTGACGGTTGTTATGTATGTATATGTTATCAGTATAGCATAAAAACAAATAACTACAGAAAATTCAAATTTGGTATTTTGAAGTGCTTGTTAGGTTGCCACTTAAAATTTTATCAAGATAGGCAAGTTTGAAAGCAAATTAATAATAGCTTTGATTTTTTTTTTTTTTTTTTTTTTTTGTATGCACTATAATTGAACAGGAGACGGTAGCTCACCTCACACAGAATTACATGTGAAATAAAACTATTTCTAAACCTATATTAGATTATTTTAATAGTACATTAGAACTGTACTATTTTAATAGAACTGTATTATTTTACGATGTTATTTAAAGGCTTAATATACAATCTATCTTTATAGTATACAAATGCCGGGTAAGAGAATGTCATGTAAGTGACACAACAGATTAATCCTTTTTGTATTTACATAATTTAAAATCGTTTCATTAAATATTAATTTAGTCAAATAGTACAAATATTACTAAAACACATTAACACTTAATATAACATTAATATTTATCCCGCCGGAAGTTTTTTGCGTGAAAGCATTTCTTTCACCAAATATTATGGTGACATAAAACGAATAAAAGAACACTTCAGATTGTTTCTTCTTTTTGCTTTCCTATATATCAAAAAAGTGAGATTGATTTCTTCCACTGCTTATGTTTATTGCGAGAAGCTTTATGTTTAGGGATTTTTTTTCTTATTTATTCCACGAGGCAAATACAAATTAATAACAATAAAAAATATATGCACTCATTACGAAAAAAAAAAAAAAATGTATATTATATAGAAAAATATCTGTTAATGCTGAAAATTAATTTTGAGATATTTAATTATATTTTTATATATAGAGTAACTGTGCCAGTTGTGTAGAATTTAAAGATATTTCCTTTTGTTCTTTTTTTCTAAATTTCAGATGTTGAAACTATAGACAGTATCCGATAATTTAATAAGAACTTTCTGCACATATCTGAACAGAGAAAAATTATATTTTAAGCATTTTCATGAAAAGAAACGAAAGAAAGTAAAAAAAAAAAAAAATGAAAAAGAAAAGAAAGAAAGAAAACACCGGAAGAGCTTAAAATGCACCAATTTTGGTTACTTGAAATCCCAGTAGTGGACTTGTTCTCTGTTTCAATAATGAATACCTTTGATTTTTTTTTTTCCCAGTTAAAAAGAACGGATAACAGATTCCCAGTAAAAGAGAACCGAAAACATGTATTTAATTCACGAAGGATATTTGCTGTTGCATTATCGCTGTTGAGTTAATGCAACAGCACTGTTGTGTTAATGCATTGCGCTATTGCGTTAACGCTGTTCCGTTAATGCATTGTATGAAAAAAAAAATAAAAATAAAAAAAAATAAATTTGTATCATAAAGGGCAATTAAAGTATCTCTAAAAATTTAATTATATTTTTATATAGAGAGTAACTCTGCCAGTAGTGTAGAATTTAAAGACATTTCTTTCTTTTTTCTTTTTTTCCTTTAATTTCAGATGTTTAAACTATAGCCAGTATCTGATAATTTAATAAGAACTTTCTGCACATATCTGCACAAAGAAAAATGCTAATCTAAGAATTTTCATGAAAAGAAACGAAAGAATGAAAAGAAAACACCCGAAGAGCTTAAAATGCGCCAATTTTGGATACTTGAAATCACAGTAGTGGACTTTTTCTTTGTTACAATAATGAATACCTTTGATTTTTTTTTTCCAGTAAAGCAAACCGATAAAAAACATATATTTAATTCGCGAAGGATATTTGCTGTTGCATTATCACTGTTGTGTTAATGCATTGCGCTATTGCATTAACGCTGTTGCGTTAATGCATTGTATGAAAAAAAAAATACATAAGTTTGTATCATAAACAGCAATCAAAGTATCTCTAAAAGTTTAACGGCTGCAATGACACATTACACTTGCAGAATTTTAATAAAATTTTTTATTGAGACTACGGCTTAATTTATTGCTTTGTACATTGTATTGTTTCGTTTATTGTCTTTTTTTTTTTTTTTCGTACGACTTAATTTATTATTTTATTTATTAAATGCGGCTTTATGACATTTAAACCATAATCTTATAAATAATTGGTTGCGCCAGATACTTACTGTCGGACATTTGCTGGCATTCTTCGCGCCACTTCGAAAAAATGCGAATCTCTTCCCAAAGTTTAAGAAAAATATTTTTTCATGTATATATATCTTATGAATATATATCTTATTTAGAGTGAAGTAAATTTACACGCTGTTCCCCATTTCGAATTAAGGGAGTAGTGTTTTGTGTGCGCTACCAGGCGCGTAGCCAAGGGGGGGGGGCTTCGGGGGCTACAGCGCCCCCCCCCCCCGAAATCAGAGACTATTTTTCAGTATTTACTTCCCAACATTTTTTTTAGTACTGTTTCCTGTGCAAAAAAAAGTAAAAAGAAATCGGTTGATAATTTCTCTAGTTTTCTTTAGAAATCTATTGTTAGGGTTTTCGCTGACGAAAAGAAAGAAATGCGAGACATTTTGAAAGGATAATCCCTGCATTGATGGTCTGTTAAAACGCTTTAAAATACCCCCTTTTCCTCACAGTGTTTACAGTTTAGTAGTTTTCTCCGCGAATGAGATGAAATAATTTTTTCACAATATGACATTATTTCGACTTTGTTTACACGTGCATTCTAAGGTGAAGGATAACGATGACATTATAGCTGATTTTGAGAATGGAAATTTTTATTTCGCACAAAAAGAGAAAAGAGAAGGAAGGGAAAGACAAACACTGGATGCCTTGCCTGCATTGTGTGGTGAAGCAATCTGTTATCGTCTGCCCGGCAGACGATAACAGATGAAGGCGGATTTTGTCTGCCCACCTGAAACCCCTCAAATGCGTTTGGAATAGTCCTCTCCTCTTCTCTGCACTAGACTAGAGGTCTGATCCAAAGATGCGCAATACCGAGTTTGCATTTCAGTCTTTCTGCAGTAAGTTATATTCCGATCAGTTTAAAAAAATGAAAAGGAATAGCACGCAAAGAAATTTAACGGATTTTATATATAAAAGCAGGCGAATAGAAAACGATGTTAAGTCTTGTAATGAAATGTCATCAGTCACTTTAAATACTGACAGTAGTGACAGTAATTTGAAATTAGAGGAAATGGAGGAAATTGGATACTTGGACTTGGAGACTGCTTCAAAATTTAATATTGATGATATTAGTGCTTGTATAGGCCTAAAATTAAAAAATTAGGAAAAAGTTCAAAAATTGAAATCTTTATGGATGCCTCCAGAAAATTATATTTTTCCTTCAGAGAAGGGCAAGAAGTTTAGTCGAACATTTCAAAGAAAATGGTTGCAGAAATTCGAATGGCTTGCATATTCAAAAATTAAAAATGGAAGTTTTTGCAAGTATTGCGTTTTATTTTACGATTATGATTATGCAGGTAAAGGACTTCATCAAAAATTAGGTCGTCTTGTCACAGAACCATGCACAAATCTTAAAGATTCATTAGAAATTTTTCGCGAACATGAAAAAAAACAGTTTCATAAAAATGCAGTTTTAAATGCTCAGAATGTAACTGCTATTTGTAATAAACGGACTGATTCAGTCTCTATTCAGTTGGATACAAGAAAAAAGGAAATTATTAAGAATAACCGTGCAAAACTTGTTCCCATTGTGCAGACAATTCGCTTGTGTGGAAGACAGCAATTTTCTCTTCGCAGACACGATGATACAGGCAGAATACCTTTAGATGAACCAACCCATAATGATGGAAATTTTCGTTCATTGCTTCGATATCGTGCGAATTCTGGCGATGTGATATTACAAAAACATTTAGCTGAAAGTGCCAGTAATGCGATGTATACAAGGCCTCCAATTCAAAATGAACTGATTGATTGCTATGCACAATTAATACAATCAAAAATTATTAGTAATATAAAACAATCTGGATTTTATAGCGTATTGGCGGATGAAACAACGGACATATCACAAGTTGAACAATTTTCTCTTTGCTTTCGATATGTTGACGAAAATACTTTCAAAATTAAAGAGGACTTCGTGACATTTATTCCAGTTTATGATTTAACTGGGGCTGGTCTGAGTAAAAGTATTATTAATGCTATTTCAGAACTTGGATTAGATTTGAGCCAAATGAGAGGACAAGGATATGATGGTGCATCGTCTATGCGCGGTCATTTAAGAGGTGTTCAAGCTCTGATACGAGAAAAAAATCCATCTAAAGAAAGCCATCTACACACACTGTGTTTCCCATAGCTTAAACTTGTGTTTATCTGATGGCGCCAAAGTACGTGAAGTGAGAAATGCTTTTGCAACTATGGCTGACATCTGCACATTTTTCCGTTCATCTGCAAAACGTACTGAAATACTAAAGTCTAAAATTAAGGAGCTAAAACTAAAATGCACAGCTTTAAAACTGAAAACTCTGTGTGAAACAAGATGGGTATTACGACATGAAGCCGTACTTCTATTCAAAGAATCTCTAATTCATATTACAGCTGCACTGGAACATATAGAAGAAAATGATAATTCAAGGAAAGCTTTCGATTTATTGCAAAAAATGTTCATACCCGTTTTTAGTTATAATTTTTATAGCTAGCTGTGTGCTTGGATTAACTTACAATCTTTCTGAAGAACTCCAAAGTCAAAATTTAGATTTAGCAAACGCTTTGAAAAAAGTCAAAAGCATTGTAACTGTACTACGAAGTCATCGTGAAAGAGCTGATGAAACATTTAGCCAAATATATGAAGAAATCAAATCATTGGCAACACAGTTGAATGTTGGAGAGAATACGCCTCGTATTTGTGGCATTCAGAAAAGTAGAGCAAATTCCCCATTTAAGACACCGGAAGAGTTTTACAGGAGAAATGTTTTCATTCCCTATTTGGATGATATAATAACAGCTTTTCAAGAACGGTTTTTATCACATGAAGAGAGCATTGCATGCCTGCAAAATCTACTTCCTGTTAATAATGCAGAAATAACAGCATTTTCCAAAATAGAAACATCTGTTAAATTTTATGAAGAGGATCGTCCAGGATTCAGAGAAACAATAGAGGGAGAATGGGAACTGTGGAAAATGAAATGGCTTTCTAAAAATGAAAAACCGAACTCGGCAATTGAATCATTAGCTGTGTGTGACAAAGCATTGTATCCAAATATATATACACTTTTGAAAATCCTGTCTGTGCTTCCAGTTTCTACTGCATCCGTAGAGAGAAGTTTTTCGACATTAAAAAGACTTAAAAACTATCTACGAAGCACGACATCAGAGTCTAGGTTAATAGGTTTAGCACTTTTGTCTATTTATAGAGAAATAGATATTTCTGATGAAGAAGTTATCGATCTTTTCTCGAATAGCGGCAAGGCAAGAAGACTGGATTTAGTACTGTAATAAAAACTTTAAACTATACAACAAACTGTTAAAATGTGTTCAAATACTTGAAACGTATTTTCTTTTAAATATTTAAAATTTTATTTCACTTGATAAATTTTGTAACTGTTTAGTTTTGTTTTCTTGTTTAACTTCATTTGCTTCTGCATTTAATACAGATACTTTATTAAATAACAAATGTATCTTTCTTAGTAACATTGCATATTGCAACTTAACTGAAATAGACTAGCAGTCGTGAAATAAAATAGACAATTATTGTTTAAGAGAAATATTTTTTTATCCGTTTATTTTGTGTGAAACAGAATGATTTTTTATATTATGAAAATAAATTAGTGTATCTTATGGAGTATTAGTCGAGTCTTATACTAGATATATAAATTAGGAAAACTGATTTTTTATGTCAGGTAATGTAGCAAAATTTATTATGATATGAGTTTATATTACATCATTATTGTTATTTTAATACTATTACTAATTAACAATTCAAAATTCCAGATTATTAAAAGTTAAAACTATGTATATTTGATATAAATATTTCAATACAATATTTTTAAATTTGTGAGTTAAAGAAACAGAATAGCCATCTTTCCCCTGGGTAGGTTACCCCTGGTCTTCCCCCCCCCCCCCGAAAAAAAATCCTGGCTACGCTACTGTGCGCTACTGCATCTACTCCTCAAAGTCAAATGACTCAGTAGCAGACAGGGTTTTCCACTGCTACTAATAATTACATAAGTGATATGTCAACATTTACAGTCGTCAATAAAAACATTATATTCTGATGCAAAATCAAACTTTTCACACCATAATTTTTTCTTAATCATTTTAATAGCAAGGAAGCAGGGGCACAAGAGTGTTTTGAGTTCATCTATTACTGTAGTATGGTTTTATTCTGATGAATTTTGATATTCTACTGTATTTTTTAAAAAAAAGTTTAAACAAAATATGTATTGGAATCTTTCTGTGAGTCTTAAATACAACTCAGTAGTACTATTTTTATCATTTTGAACAGAGATCTCTCATGATGATCAGGAATGGCATGTATCACTTATTTAAAGGGAATAAAAGAAAAAAAAAAGGAGGCTAGAAAATTATATTTATATAGTGATTAGGTACAGCTTTGAAATTTAATGTAACTTCATTTTATGCGACTTTTCTTACTTCATATTTAATAAAAACTTTACAATAAATTTTATGTATATCAAAAGAATATTGTTGTTAGAGGAACATTTTTAATATTATAAGTAACTAATCTTCGATAAACATTTAATTAGATATTTATTCATAACAAATAAAAGAATACATTTTATCTTATATTTGACTAATATTTATTGCTTTGGAAGTTCCTGTGTCATAATATTTCTTTCATTAAATATTATGGTGACATAATAAGAGTAAAAGAACTATTGAGATTTTCCCTTTCGTTTCGTTTTCTTCTACAACAAAAAATTGTACGCATTTGTTCCACCGTTCACATTCAGTGCTAGAAGATTTATGTCTAGCAAAAGAATTTTTGCATTTATTTCGTGTAAAAATAATAGTAGAAATCTAAATACGCGTTACCTTAAAGGGTATTGAAAATAGTTTTTAATGCTCGAAAAAATTAAACATATTTTTTAAAAAATAATTCTTAATAACCACCGATGTTTAAAACTACAGAAGTAATATAAAATTTGTGTTAAAAAATAAACATTTTAATAAATGCGTAGCAATAAATAAATAAATCAGTAAATTAAAATTACAGTTTTTCTAATTTTTATAGATCATTTAAAATTTTATTTATTTATTTTCAATTGTAGTATGTTTTATTGTGATCGATAATATAAGAACAATACCCTATTATAGTTATAAAATTTAACATGTTAATTATTTTGTAGAACTATTATAAATTCTTTTGGCAATTCATTATGATAAGGATTCTTTACATTTTTTTTTTTAAATATAATGTTGCATAAAATTTTTTAAAAAAGAAAAGGAAAGAAAAATAGAAAGAAAAAATATAGAAACTCTCCTATTTGGGCTAATCAACCAGTGGCCCTTAAGATATATACTAGCGTATAGAATTTAGTTTCATACTTTGTGCTTAAAATATGATAGGTACGTGAACGCAAAATTATTTGACCATTAGCTCTCAAAACGAAGAATTCAGAAAGAAGTTAATGAAGACTCCATGAAATTCCAGATATTTTTTTATAACGTATATACCAAATGTTGTTGGTGTAGCATCTGCACAACGCAAATATTTTGCATTTGCGGTGCTATTTTGAGTGCGAAAAAGAATTTTTAGAGCCACTTTTAAAGATATATATATATATATATATATATATACAGTCGCTAACAAAAGTGTCCGAACACTAGCAAAAATTCCTATGTAAAAAAAGTACACTTCGTAAAGTTTTGCTAAATAAATCTTTGTCGAATCATGTTCTTAGTCAGCCTAAGAACAGGATTCGACAAGGATTTATTTAACAAAACCGTATGAAGTGTACTCTTTTTACATAGGAATTTTTGCTAGTGTTCGGACACTTTTGTTACCGACTGTACAAAGAGAGAATCAGAGTAAATTCTAAACTTTTTTCCATAACTAGCAAATTAAGAAAGAGTGGAAATGTAGACTTACTCTGTAAAATTTTAACTTAAAAGAAATACATAACACATGCAATACATCACAGAAAAATATCTTCAACTTCTTAAATAAAGTTATTAGAATTATGTAATATTTAATTGTAATTTGTAATAGGTAAGGAAATAGAAATGAAAATAGCCTTTGAACTTATATGTTACATATTGTATACGTCATTATTGCTGGGTATTCAATTAGAATTATAAAAAAATAAAAATGAGTGTAATACAACTTGATCTTGTAGTTATTTGGTGCTATGGTAATTGATTTTCACTCAAAGCTTAAAAAGAGGCCCTTACGCACTGTAAAAAAAATTGTGCCATTTCATACAACAATAATGATGCAGCTAATTTGCTTGCACCAATCATGATCAGAAATGTTACCAGCTGTAACTGTGTAAACGCAGAATGTTATGCAGTTACAACTGGTAACGTTTTCGTACATGGATGTAGGAGCTGCCTCAATACTGTTGTGTAAAGTGACACAATATTTTTTACAGAGTAAACCATCATAAATATATAAATGAAATGAAAAATTTGATTACGAGGGTAAGTCAAAAATTATCCGCAATGAAGCTAATAACTTTTCTTACAGTGTTCATACGGATGTCCGTCCTAGTTTATATTATTGTTATGATGTAGCGGTCCTTCAATACAAGTTTGATCCTAATTCCTCCATTTGTCTTCATTTTGTTGCAGACAGATCATGGCCGCTCCATTAGAGGTTTGTACCAAAGAGGAACAACGAGCAGTGATCCGGACTGGTGCGACCATTTTTGAATTTGTCAATCCATTCGTAGACACTCCGCTGTGGCAAGACACTGTTGACGTACTGTGCCGAAAGTCTTTGATGGGACTGTGGCTTCTGATACACCTTCCGACCACAAAACCCGGATCACTGCTCGTTGTTCCTCTTTGGTGCAAACCTCTAATGGAATTAGAATAAAGCTTTCATTGCAGGACCGCAACATCATAACAATAATATAAACTAGGACAGACTTCCGTATGAACACTGTATGAAAAGTTATTAGCTACATTGTGGATAATTTTTGACTTACCCTCGTACTTATCACTTGTTTTGTTGCTACTATCAATGGATGAAATTTGGCATTAAATGCGAAATTAGATTCATAAAGGTTTTCTAAATTCTTATGATATTTTAAGGAAATGGTGGACGCTGAATATTATTCTTGTAAATAATTCTCTTGGAGTTATGAAAGCTTGTTTACATATGCATAAAAATGTATCAATATTAAGTATATAAAAATTTCTTGAAAACTGTTCAAATTAAAAAATAAATAAAACTTTAAGTTTCATTCTTTTTTACTTTTAAAATGCTCCATGAGGTTTAGTTTTTAATTTTTCTACTCAATTTTACATTTTTTTTTAAATATATGAATGTATTATAAACGCATTCATGCATTAATTTGTGGATTGACTGATAAAATAATTTTATGTTTGAAAGGGAAACATTTGCATGAAATTTCTGCTTATGTTTATACATTTATGTTTATATTTATACTTATTATGTTTATACATTTCTATTCTACTGATTTTATAGTCTAAATTGTTTTAATGTGCTAAAGTTTTAGTGATAAGAATTTATAGATGATAATTTTATATTCAGGTACTCTACATAAAATTATCATGCAATAAATATTTGTAAAATATAATTTTGATTAATGAAACGAGCTATCGATGTTTATGCTTTTTATTCTATTAAAGTCTAAGATAATTTATATTTTTTGAACATTTAATCCCCTACCTTTTTAGAAAAAATATTAGTAATTAATTATTATCAAAGGCGATAATGATTTCAAAGCAAAGTCTTTGGATGAAAAATGGATCACCTAACACTTTTTCTTAGTATAATCCCATTAAAGTATTATGTGAATTTTTTAAGGTGACAGATGGTAATTTAAAAGGTAATTTAGAGAAAAAAGTTAATTACAAAAATATTGCTTTCTTTTACATATTTTTAAAAAATAATACATATTTCAAAAATGCAGTTTTTCAAAGACATAGGAAGCTGCATGCAATACTTTACATGAATAAATAAATGATTATTATTCATTTTAAATTTTGTTTAATTCTAAAATGATTTATTATTAATCTTTAATAAGTTTGAAAAATAATAATAATGAGCTTTCATTTTCGAGTTAAAATGGCATGTGGATAATGGCATTTTAAATGTGCATAGAAAAAAGTTGGTGAATATTTTTATTCTGAGATTTTATTTAATACCTAATTTGTTATTAAAAAAAATAGTTTTAATACGGAATTCACTTCATATATATATGTGGAAGTAAATTATATTTATTTAGGAAAATTCCTTACAAATGTATTAAACAACCAATTTAGCTGAGAGCTTTATCAGATAGTTACACTTTTTATATCCATAAATAATTTAATATTGCTATGAAAATGTTGATTCTCCTACTTGACTATGTAGTTTGTAAAGAATGAAGCAGGTTCTAGTCAATAAATGAATGCACTTTATTCAACGTAAGTTCTCGAAGCAGTTCAATAAAACAGCCAATTCAATGTTTACCCCAAAATAGTCTAATAAACCTATCACTCGTGCCACTAAAGTCACTATTTGATAAATATTCTGGAAATCGTCACTTGTTCCACATGAGTGAAATGAACAGTGCTACATACGCTACAAATAATTTTTTCATTGATTCATAACTAATGATCAATTCAATGTAGCACAGTTTCTATGATACAACCATTCTAAAGAACAACCTGAACACAACTGAACTGAGCAGGGTAAGTTGCTTCTATACCAACAACCAAAATATGAAAAAATTTCGTCGGCAAGCAGTCAAGTTTGTCCCTAATTTCTCTCTTAATGGACGTTTATGGGTCTTCCCCCCCCCCCCATACTTCTTTATATATATCTACATTTACTGCTACAGTATATTTGTTGCAGAGTAAAGGATCAATAAGTTGAAATAATATTATCTGAATTTTAATTTTACGAAGTTTTAATTATAACCCATGATATTTGTATTTATAAATCATATAAAAGGAAATGGAAACATATACTCGTATTTGCATACAAATTTAAACATCCTTAATTTTTTTATATATTAAATATACATATGAAATAACATAGATTATGTTCCTGTATTAATATAGCAATTTCTCTTTATACGTATGTAATTTTTCTTTTAGAACAAACATGTATTTATAATTATTATGCATAAAGTTTTATCCAAAACATTTAATATTCTCTCGGGATTTGCATTCTAAATTTATTTTTATTAATTCTTGATTTAAAAATATAAATATTAGATAATACAAATGGACAATATTTATGACTTTCGTATGGATAATGTATAGATAAATGTTGATTAATTTATTTTTAACACTTATTTTAATTCGCAGTCTTTCGCTTAAAATATTTACGTTCAAAAAATCCTATATATGTAAATAAATAATGCTTTTTATGCATATTCTGAAATGTGTGAGCTTTAATAAGTAACCATTTCTTTAGGATAAAGTAAAAACGTTGTACTTACTCTTGTAGCAGTTGTTGATGCCTTCCACTCCTGAGAATTTATTTATTATTATTTTTTTTTTTTTTTAATGAAATTTTAAAATTATAAGCCGTATATTTGAAAGCATCGTCTGTTGTTGGTTTTGTAATAGTGGTAGTGAATTTTAGAAAGACTTAATTTTTTATGGATTTTATTATTCATATTCATCAAATTATGTATAAAGGAGAGGATTCTAAAAATGTTATCAAATCATTTTCTGACTCTTTTTCTTTCTTTTTTTCTTTCTTATTTTTCTTTCTTTTTATTTTCTGAGTTGAAACAAGAGTTTTAGTAGAGGGCGTCATTAGTGTTTTTTTGAAGTTTTTTAAGAGGATATAAATAATAAATGATGCATTTAAGAAACACGATGATATCCAAGCTTTTTAGGTAAAAATAAAACACAAAAGTTTTATATTTTAACATATTCCTAAGTGTATATTAAATTGCTTGATATTCGCACAGTTTTTAAAAATATCCAAGGATGTTATCGATGAATGTTACATTATTTTTCTGCATTTATAATATTTGCTCCTATTTTAGTAAAACTGGAGGCATACTTCTAAAATGTATGTAACTTTCATAGTAATCTTATCGTTCGATATTAAAAAATTGAATTCAACACTCATCCATTTACATATTTAAAACACGACACTTCTTTAAGCTTGTGGCGCTTCGTACTTCGATGGCTGATTTTGATGGCTTAAATATTACAATGGTATTTTAATCCGTTACCTGTCGAGGAATATTTACGAGATTCACTTCCCAGAGCCACTGTTCTCACTCACCTCTTAAATGAGTAAATCCTTCGAAAACAATGTCAAGATTAATTTCAAGTTTATTTTATTGCATTATCAAGCCATGTCAGTAGTCTCACTGGTAGCAGTACAATCCAAAGCATCATACTTTGGAAAAACGTATATATACGTCCGGGGCACTTAAGGGGTTAATGTACATAAAATAAGTTTATAAAATTCTTTACTAAGCTATTTTTATTATAAATAAATCACAATGTAATTACAATGCTCTGACGCAGTGTTTAGCAATTTGTTTTATATTTTGCATTCATGGCTTTTTAGTTTACTTAATAAATTTTATTTAATTACGTTCAGTAGCATAAGACAAACCGGTAATTTAATATAGGTATTTGTTCGAAAGCTCTTTACATAAGTAAGTATTTCCTAGAGCAATAACTTATTAATATGTTATTAGTAGAAGACTAAAAGAGAATGAGCAAATAAATAGGATAATTACATTAATAAATTAAATCGTGTATTAGTTCCTTGAAGGAAGCAAAATTACCATGAACGTCTTAAGCTGAAATTAGAGTCATTATTATAAGATGAATGCTGTCAAGATTTGAATAATTAAATGCATGACGTTTAACAAGATTTGTGTTGTTAATGTCATTAATTTATAATTATTTTTGCATATTAGTACATAACATAAATCTTGAAGAAACAAAATTCATGGAGAGTAAATTTTTGTCATTTATATTAAATCTAATTTTTACCCTTGAAGATGTGCAAGAAAAGGTTATTGAAATGATGCAAGATTACTGAAGTTAAGCTTTAATTGTATTTGTACAAGTTAAATTAAAGAGATAATATTACATTAAACAATTATTTTAGTGAAGAAAATCTCTAAAATGCATCCCTAAAGATCCTTAAAAAATTATAGATTCTTAGTTAAACACCTATTAAATAGAATTTAGAAATGGTTTTGAACCAGTTTAAAAATTAATTTTTGTTTGAATTCGCAATACTTATGAAAAAATTTGGAATAGATATATATTAGAAAATATGAGACATTGTTAAAATATTCTTTAATAGAGCACATCTATAACATTAGAATATTGCAGACAAGCATATTCCGTAAAATAAATTTAAAAGATCTAAATAGTGTTTGTGTCATACGACTTAATGTTTAATGTAGAGACTAAGTATTTGCAATATTATGTAAGACTTAGCATGTATAGTGCGTTCTAAAAGTTAAATCACATGCTACAAACACATACACACAAACACACTTATGTATAATAATACTTTTATACATATGAACATATGCTACTAGTTGTAATTTTAAAGAATATGTTTTCTCCAATTATGTTTTAACATATAACTGGGACTATGGAAATTTATAAAAGAGCAAATGCAGTTTAAAAATATTTTCTCGGTATATTACTCCATACCACACTTCGAAATGAATTTTACTAATTTTAAATATTAATGTATATTATATACAAATTACATACACACCGAGTAGTGTAATTTAATTTAAAACAAGAAACACATATATCAGGTACCATTAATATATCAACAATTTTTGTGTGACTCTGTAAGCGAAGAATAATTATTTTTCATAAAATAATTTATATGAAATATGTTTTTGTATATATAAATACGTATGAAAATTACTTTCTGTTTAGAGCAGTCTAAAGATATTAAATTGTACTTACTAGAAATTTCCCCCCTAGACATAAAGTATTTGAATAATTTTGAACGCCCTTGTATACGAATCCTTTGTGAAATATCAAGGGAAAGATTCAAGTAGCAAACTCTTATGGTAGTTATATAATATACTGATTTTGGAGTTGTTGTTGATATCTGGGTGTTGAGTTAAGTTGATATAAAATACACACAGAAACAATTATACACTTACTAAAATAAGCAGACACACAGACCAGTTAATAAAAATCTGATTTTTGGATTCGTCTGACGAGTAAATATAGCAAAATTTATTATTGTTTTTTTTAATTTGAAACGGAAACAAGATTTTCTGTATTACTTATAGGTAAGATAAAGTAAAATATATTTCTATAATTTTTAACCTATTTAATATTTATAAAACTTCTGTATTTTTATGCAAAAATCTTCTTATTAACAACGACTGAATGTTTCTTCATAACTTAGGGTTGAACCACTGCATTTTTACGCCTTATTCTAGTATTTTTGTAAGTCAAAACTACTAATATTTCTAAAATAATAACTTTTCAGATATTTACTTTATATTTTATAAAAAATATAAATGTGATACATAAATACAAGTAGTAAGATGTTAATAAACTGTAAAAAATTTAAAAAATATATATTAATGAACTTTCTTTTTTTTAACAGGAAATTTTTTCAAAATGCCTGAGTCAATACTTTTTTTAAGAAAAATATTTCTACATATAACGAATTTAAAATGCCTAAAACTTCAGTGTTCGTTAGAAGCATCTGATTTTCTTTTTAGTTACAATTAAAAGAAGAAAAAAAAATTAAAATGCTTCAGATTTGGGGAAAATTGCTAATAATTTTTTTTTAAATATTAATGATTTGTGTACCTATACGAAAATTTTTAATCTCAATTTCAGTAATAAATATGCAGAAAAATATTTTAATATATTTGCATACTGTTAAATTATCGTACATTACAATTAATTCGCATATCCATTTTACGTTAATACAGGGCGGCTGTAATTAAACTAAGAATGCTTACAGTGTTCTGTTGCGCAATCTTAATACAAGAATAGTACCAAGATGTGTAGGAAGATTAGCCAAACCGAGGAAGAAGGATTCCGAAACAAAAATAAATTCCAAAATTTACCAATAAGGGAATATGTGGCGCTATGTTTCTAAGTAAAGCGTTTTTCGCAAACAAATTAGCGTGATATCTCCAATTTCAAATGGTGAAAAGCTGTGCGTAATCAACAATTTTAAATTATAAATTGCAGAAAAAGCTTTATTTAGGAAAATTGCAACACATATTCCCCGAGTGAAAATTTTTGAACATTTAAAATATATTGTTGTGAAATTGTAAATAATTGTATTTATTTTTGTATAAATTCTTTCAAAGAGGCTTAGTAAGTTGATAAAATGTCAATTTTCTGCATTTCCAGCTCTTTTTCGCGTTAAAATAGCTTAATTTTCCCTTAAAAAAGCATTAAAAAGATCCAATAAGGTAGGTAATGGATTTGACGCCATATTTGGCGACTTTTGGTGATAAAATCCTTATTATCGATATACCAAATATGGAAGCTGAAATAGGATTGGCTGATGAGATACGGAAAATTTCTCGAACAATCCGGGTTCGATAGAGAAGTATAAAAGGAAGTCCAGCGCGCCAAATCAAGATCAGAGGCAGTCAGTTACGCCAAACGCGTACATTGCTGTTGAAGGAGTTCTGAGCCTCTTTGAATGAGGCTTGCTTTATGTGTAACTGCTATACAGTTTGTACTGTGGATTTATTGTTGACGGCTGTTATTTAAGCTGTGTTTACTGGTGGAATTGAAATTGGTATTTGGTTTATAGACCTGTATTTTCTGGAACTTTCTGTAAATAAAACTACTAAAGTTTTGCCTTTCATTCTCGGACAACTTACGAACCCCCAAGTACGCAACAATATATACAATTATTTATTTATTTATTTATTTTTCGGAATCCTTTGTCCCACGATTTGTTTACTTTTTCTACAAACTTTGGCGCCGTTGTTGTAATTAGATTGTACTACAAAATACTATAAACACTTTCAGCTTAATTATGGTTACCCTGCATACTTTAAAAGTATATACATATAGTTGAAAGATATCAAACAATATCTTTGAAAAGTTTCTTTTTAAAATTATTTTACAATTAATTTTATCATTGTGATGAATATTATAGCTTTTATCAAGCAGATAATCTTAGACTAATTTAGTTGTTTTATTCTTATATAATGCATTTTGAAAGCATTAATCTTCTACTTTTACCGTTAAAGTTCATAGCGCACATTAATCAAATGTAATTTAAATCAGATTTTTGCAATCAAGCTAATTACTTTCGACTATCTGATAGTAAATTTACTCGATCCTTTGATAAATAGCCTTTGATTAATTAAAAAATAATTAAATGAGTTACAGAAGATTTATGTAAAGATACATTATTAATTATTTGTTTGGAATGCAGATTTAATTGTTTATCATAATTAAATAAATGAAATATTTACCTTATTAGTTTGTTAAGATATGAAATACATACAAATGGTTTGCAAAAGCTTAGTAGGTAAAAAAGTTTTTTAGGTTTTATAAAAATGGTCATTTTAAGATATTAATAGTAAAAAGTGTTTATATTCTTTAAAATATACCTCAACAAAAAATGATTATTCCATCCTTCTAATGGAATATCTGTTGCATCATGTTTTTAACTTTAATTAAATTACTTATTAACTACTTTATCTACTTAATTTCTTTAGTTTTAAACCACATTTAAGTGTTTCCAAATATTTTTATTCGTACTAAAAAAACACTTTAAAGGTTATAAGCCTAAACATATATCATAAATAAAAGTCTAATATTGTACTGTAAAATTCAGTTTAATAATTGACAAGTTACAAAAATAATTAGAGCACGAAAATTTTAAATAGAAAACAAATCATAAAATAAAAATAATATTTTAAATTTATAGGTTTAATAGGCGATGTTTCTGAAAAATTTTGAATATATTAACAACATAAAATTTTTATTACGTTGAGTTAGCGTTTGAGGAAAATCAAATTTTAATAAAAATATTATGAAAAAGATTCTATGCCGATCTATTTTTGTGCATTAAACCATGAATTATGCATGATAAATAGATTGAAATGGCACTTTTCTTAAGAAATGATACTGTTATGTTCATAATAATGTTTAACGTAAGATGAAATAGTGCATTAAAAAAAGTATATTCTCTCCCTTTAAATATGGATATTAGACCTATAGAGTATATTTCTATGTTACGTTTGTTTATTTGAGGGTCTTAAATCTCTCATATAAAACTTTTTTTATTATTTTTTTTAATATAAATAAAATGTATCCTATATCGTAATTATAAACAAATATTTAACGTTATATCATAAAATGTCTCAAATATATAGTATATGTATATATATATATATATATATATATATATATATATATATATATATATATATATATATATATATATATATAAGAAATTATATTATATGTTTTCAGTCATAAAAGTTGTAAATAAGCAACAAAAATAACTAAAGAAAAACTTACGAGAAAATTAATCAATGTGAAACAATTCATAAGTAAAACACACTGGAAAACCACAAAATAAATTATTTAAACTGTCAAAAAGGCCCCATATGACTTGAGACATATGATATATATATATATATATATATATGTATGTATAAAGTAACCCCTTTTACAATGCCTATTTATTTAAGATTTTTAACGGCAGAAGATTGCCTTTGTATGAATGTTTGGTTCATCTTTTCGTGGAGCTTGGAATGAATTAAGTTTCGATACAGTTTTCCGTAGAACACAATTTCCTGTACAATATTTTTAACAGGTATGATTTTGAAGTGTGTGATAGAAGTGTTCCTGCATTTATGGATGGAATTTGTTCAGAATACGCAAGGCACTTATTTTTGTAAACTAAATGGAATTTATTTTTTCTGCAGAAGTCTCTCTTATATTTACTGCGCTTATTATCAGAAGAATTATACAGCCTTAGTTGATTTCTCAGAAAAAAGTCTTTATTGGGGGAAAAAAAAAAAAAACTAAAAGTTTCGATTCGAAATTAGTAATATAAGTATTGGTTTAAAATTTTATTGTCTGCACAGAAAAAAAAAATGTCTTAACGATTTTCCATATTTAAAATAGAGACAAAAATTATTAAGTAAAAAAGAAATGTTATTTTATACGTTTGTGCGTGCTTTTAATTAAAATGTCATGAAAAAAGTTGTGTATTGTGTATTTCCTAAAAGGATATGCTAATCATGAAAAATATTATATAATAATGAAATAAAAGCATTTCAAAGTAACAGTGAGCCATTTGTGACAAAAAGGCATTTTTATATACGCAAGTAAGTACTCAGATAATAATAAAGGTTAAAATTTAAAAAGCGTGGAAGTATAGAAATATAAAAGGAACAATTCATTCAAATTAATAAATGAGAGTTGAATAGAAAAAATGTTTTAAAATATTAATAAAGTGTGTTAAATGTATATGATTTAGAGAAACTGTGATTTGTGTGGCAATTCTGAGAAATAAAATTTATCATATAAAATGAATATTAATATCATATAATAAATAATTAGTTAAATACATTTGAACGTTGCATGTTCTTAAAAGAAATGGGGGACATACGTGTAATTTATTCTGTTACAAATACGCATTCCTCACTCATATTTTATGAATAAATATATGAAAAAAACATAGTATAAAATTAAAATACCTTCAAAATTAATTTAGTGCTATTAATTTATAACACATTTATGAACATACTAGTACATACATAAGATCAAGAAAATACTCAAAGAATGTTGTTTATATGTGTAAGGAATCGATTTCAGAAAAATTTATTCACTACTTAAATGTAAGCATATTAGTGAGTTTATTTGTATTCTCTTTTTTAATGATAACCTTGGCAGAAACTGTATTAAATAAAATAAATAGGAATTTTTATTTGCACAGTTTAGAGGGAATCTCAACATTTAATTCGTATTACAATGTATGTACTTAAAATCATGCTAAAGTGTTATCTCAACTATCAGAAAATTGATTTTTGTTCCGCTTTTATTCGGGGAAATGACTTTAGTTCTTGAATTTCAAAAAGGTAAAGGCAATGCATTATCAATCTTGACTGACATTATATGTTATAAATTATTCAATATTCTTCATCACCGAGATAATTTTAAGAAAAGACGCCTATATATATCTCAGTATTCACTTTTTATTTTGGTTTTTCAAATATAACCTTCATTTAAGTTGCATTTGATATGGATTTTTATCGCCTAATATTCAAGGCCTTTCTCGCATATAAGCAATATATGGTAGGCAGGTGCAAACAATAAAAATATTACTACAATGAAATTTATTCATTTATATGTGTATTGGATCGTAAAATTAAAGGTGAAAAATAGAAATGAGGCAATAAGGAGCGCATAATAATTTAAAGACATTATTTTATTATTTAGACAGAACTATTGCTATCAATCTGCGATTTTGTGTTGGCGCCATTTGTAGAGTTCCACCTTGAATATTATATTGCTTTTAATGTCGAAAAAATGGAAGTGCAACCACTTTTCAAAAATAAATTTAAATAAAATTTAGAAATATCGGGTTAAGGAAATGGAACAGCTTTAGTATCGAACGATATATATTATGTATTATTATTATTGTTATTTATTTTTGTGGAAAAAAAATTATAAGAAAAGTTAACTCGCATGCATTTATTAGGATTTTAGAAGAATAAGACGTCATTTGTTAACTAATAAATTTATTTGAAAATATTTATAGTTAACATTTAAAAAAAAATACTGAAAATCTAAAATAATGCTAGCAATGTCTGATAAATTAAAGTAAAGGGAAAATTTCCTGAAAAAGTTTACATTTAGTAAAAGAAATGGAAATTTAGGAAAGTAAACAAACCTTGTGAAAGAAATTTGACTATTAAATATTATTTAAAAAAAAAAAAAAAAAAAAAAAAAAAAAAAAAACTACTTATCGAAAGATTCTTTTATTTATGAGCCAAAAATAAATAAATAAATAAATAAATAAATGTCTTTCTTTTTATTTCGAAAAAATTTAACTTACAAATATGTATTTTTTTAAATAATTGAGAAAAATCGTTTTAAAGAACTGGAACAGCTTGAATATAGAATGAATGTTCTTGCTGAAATTTAAAATTTGGCACCTAAGTAGCTCGAACGTTTCATGCCAAGGTCTTTACTCACATGATTGTGGTAGTCATTGTAATTTATCGTTAAAATGACAAATAAATAAATAAATGTATAAACACCACTAACAGCTCCTATGCTAGTTTATTCTAATTTAATATTTAAAAGCTAAAATCAAAAGACTCATATTCGAACTTTTGGAATAAGTATTCTAGCTTGATAGTCGAAGCGCATTTATTTTAAATGAAATTTACTATTTGTTCTCCACAAATCTGATAAAATTTTGTTCTTTAGGGATGTCTATACACATGACATGCTTCATTTCTAATCATCCATAATCTTAATGCTTTGATTTGTCTTTTCCTAACTTAAGGAATGAATGATTTTCTTATTGTTTTTAGGAACATTAATTTTATTATCACAATTGAATAATTTTGAAATTGACAGTTATCTTGTGGGACATATAGTTTTGTGGGATTTTTATACACACTGTAGAATTTTTTGAACTTAATGAAATATACCTGTTTTTTAACAGATGTATTTTCTTCTATGAAGTTTCGTGTAAGTTATATAATTATTTATATTTAATAGGGCTAGTTAAGTTTAAGTTTGTTTAAAAGATAGTTTTGTAAAAATATAGTAAGATTGTGCATTTATTTATTATAATCATGAAAACTTAGAGTTATAACCAATATGAGAGCTGAAAGGATGGACGGGTGGTTGTAT